>CM053026.1:276666796-277031796 GCA_028564925.1 Lithobates sylvaticus | reverse complement strand
TTTTTTTTTATTCAACCCTGTTGGGGGGTAGGGAGGCTTTGGTTAGATATGAGGGGTCTAAACAGACCCCTGACATCTCCCTTTGGAAGACATGGAAAGGGACTGAGGATAGAGATTCCCCAGTCCCTTTCTCAGTAGCCTCAGCTACACTGAAGATGAATGGACAGGAGACAGCGGCTCCTCTCCATTCATAAACTGAAGCATCGTACACCGTTTACTATGCTCAGTTATTAGGAATGTACAGAGTCAGTAATCACTGACTCTGTGCATTCAGAAAAGGAAGGAGCTGGTATATTACCAGCTCCTTCTTCCGCTCTCCACCCTGAAAGATCTGGCACAGGGGTAGGATGGGGGACCAGAGGTGAACAAGGGAGGGGGGGGGACCGGAGGAAAACACGGAGGAGGAGCACATGGAGGGTGAGTGGAGGAGGATGGGGGACCAGAGGAGGACCGGGGGTGGGGGTAACCGGAGGAGAACATGGAGGAGGGGGAGCGCATGGAGAGGGACCGGAGGAGGATGGGGGGGACCGGAGATGAACATGGAGGAGCGCACGAAGGGAGAGCGGAGGAACCCACAAAGGAACACAGAGGAGGACTCCTAGGGGAGCCGGTGGAGGATATAGGGGACACGCAGGAAGAATCGGTGCGGCGGCAGGGAAGTTATAATCACCGATCTCCCTGTGCTTCTCCTCCTCTCCCCTCCGCGGCTTTCAGCTGCTTTATTAAAAGCCACACAGGGAGATCGGTGATTATAACTTCCCCGCCACCACACCGATTGTTCCTGAGTATCCAGGTATCGGGTAAAGCATCGGGAGCATTTGCACGAGTACATGTACTCCTGCAAATACTCGGTATCGTTCCCGATACCGATACTAGTATCGGTATCGGGACAACCCTAATGGAAATGCAATTATTTATTAAATACAAACTGCTAAATACCCTTTTTCATCAGCAGTATATAGCAGTCTTGTGACTTCTATCAGTGTCTGGTTAAAACTTGTAGGAGAAGTTTTCATTCTACTCTGACTGTCCTATGAGGCTGCAGGACTCTTGACCTTCTGTTTGGACAGTGCTGATTGGCATTGTGCTAATAAATGAACCCTCCCAGGGAAAGCCGTCCCCACAAAGAGAACACAGTAATTATGCAGGGAAGAAATTAGCTTGATTCCCCCATCAACACTCACAGTGTTGATGCAGGAATCCCCCCTGCTGGGCTATTATCTTCTTCCAGCGAGGGGGGGGAGCCGTCCCCATTGGGATCAAACAGTGATCGTAAGAGGATCTGGCAGGCTGGTTGTACCCAAATTGTTCAATTGATCAACTTGGTACCTTCAGACTGTCCATTAACAGTTTGAATCTCGGCCAAGATTTGAACTGTGTATGGCCGGCCTTAGGGAGCATCTCACCAAAAGTGACATTTCTGTTGCAAAAGATGCCTAAAACCAGACTTGTATCTTAATGCTAAGTTAAAGCAGGAAATTACATTTGTGGAATTGTTCTGTACATCAAAGGTTTATATTGCCCTATTGAAATTAATTTTACAGAAAATGACTGTGCTGCAGTTTAAAAAGGAAGGATCATTTTTAATAGCATTAAATTATAATATAGCTTTTTATTTGCTATATTTTTCTTCCACAAAACTGGAACTGCCTTTTAAACTGGAAGTTAATTTAGGCTTTAAATATGTTTTTCTTTCTTAGATAAATATGAATATTCTTCTTTATTGAAGACAGGAGGTGCTAATCTCAGTTCTGTTCCACAGTGTCCCCTGACTTCTTTTTTTTTTTTTTTTTTGCTCCCTACCAAGCTCAGTAGCTCAAGTTGGAATTTACATAGACAAGTGAATCAGAGGAGTAAAAGTATGCTAGGGAATTATATTATTCTTTTGTACTGAAACAAATGAGTGACTCATCTGCATTTAAGGATTCAGTTAGACAAGGCAAGCTTTAAGGCAGACCATTATTGCTGTGCTGTCTCTTTAGTTAACCAATGGTGCTCATTTATTAAATGTTTATTTAAAAAAAAAGTTGTGATTCAATTATTTCTACCAACAAAATAGCTACGCAATGAGTTTTGGCATCTGCTACAAATTGCTCAAAAGATGTACAGTAAATCTTGGGTTTAAAGATTGCAAATATGAAGAATGGAGATTTTTGGTCAGAGTATCTTGGCTTCACATTTTCATATTCACATGCATACATCTATTGCACAGTGTGATTATTAAACAGTATCATTTTTACATGTTTATATGCTTAAGAACACAAAGCTACACATGTGAATCAGATTTAAAAAGTGTTTTTCTTTCTTTTGAGATTGTCAACTCAGAGGGATAACAGTGGCCTCTCCCTAAAAATACACAAGTTCAGAATGTTTTTACAAGACTTTGTGGAAGCGATTTGTGCCTCAACCAATGAAATGTTCCACAAACCATGGGAATCGTTGTTGATGCTCTTGAGGTTTAAAGGGAATACACAGTCAGAACTAAAACACTGGGCTCCATTAAGTAGCAATAAATTAGATACATTTCTTAATACATAGACATTTGTTGCTTTTTAACAGTCATCTTTCAGAAAATATCATTCCAACTGTGAAATATTCACTACATTTTGAAAAAAACAAAAGAAAAATAATTTTTCGGGTAATTAATAACAACATTAAATGCAGTGTAATGCAAAAGTGTGAGGACCCCTGGTCAAATTTTATGTTTTGCCAGGTAGAAGGTAAAAGTTTATCTTCTGGAAACTAACTAACTTAACTAACTTAAACTAAAACAATACACGAGTCGTGACAGGTTCAAAAGATGCACCAACATCCCTGAATGAGCAGTGTAGACAAGAGGGAATTTTTAGCGGGACCTTTTAGGTGCTGAATATACTGAAAAGCCATATACAATAAAAAAATTAAAAAAAATAAAACACAGGTGGTGGAACATTTATCCCTAAATAAATGGATATGGTAAATGGTACCACCACCCGCACGACAAGATATTTTTTTCCATACCTGGCATTTCTCCATACCAGTTGTACCAATGTATACCTTATCTGCAGTGTTGGTCATCTTACTTTAAAAAAGTAATTAGTTAAGTTACAAATTACTTCTCCCAAAAAAGTAATTGAGTTAGTAACTCAGTTACTACATTGGAAAAGTAATTAGTTACTCAGCAAAGTAACTGTGACTTTTTTTTTTATATTCTTAGGGGCAGGTCTAGTATTACTGTAAGCAAGGGGCGCGTTCCCCCCTGCACGTCTATTTCCCCTCTGTACCCCCCTGCACGTCTGTTCCCCCCAACACATATATCTGTTTCCCCTCTGTACCCCACTACACATCTGTCCCCCCCCCCACACATATATATCTGTTCCCCCTCTGTACCCCACTACACGTCTGTCCCCCCCCCACACACATATATCTGTTCCCCCTCTGTACATCTGTCCCCCCCAAACTCACGGATCGGATCATTGCTCGGATCAGAGTCACAGATCGGATCATTTTTTCGGATCAGCAAATAATAATTGAATTTGCAAAAACCTTTGAAAATTCCACCACCATAAAGCCCCCACTGTAATATCCACAAGCTCCCCCACTGTAATATCTACGTCATCTCCCCAACTGTAATATTGGCTGAGTATGGCTGGGTAAGGCTGAGCATGGCTGGGTACGGCAGGGTATCGCCGAGTATGGCTGGGTATTACCGTGTATTGCAGAGTATGGCAGAGTATGGCAGAGTATGGCTGGGTATGGTAGAGTATTGGCAGGGTATTGGCAGGGTGTTGCAGAGTATTGGCAGGGTATTGCAGAGTATTGGCATGGTGTTGCAGAGTATTGTCAGGGTATTGCAGGGTAGTGCAGAGTATTGGCAGGGTGTTGCAGAGTATTGGCAGGGTGTTGCAGAGTATTGGCAGGGTGTTGAAGAGTATTGGCAGGGTAATGAAGAGTATTGGCAGGGTGTTGCAGAGTATTTGCAGGGTATTGAAGAGTATTGGCAGGGTATTGCAGAGTATGGCTGGGTATTGCAGAGTATTGCAGAGTATGGCTGGGTATTACCGAGTATTGCAGAGTATGGCTGGGTATTACGAGGTATTGCAGAGTATTGCTGGGTATTACCGAGTATGGCTGGGTATGGCAGAGTATTGGCAGGGTGTTGCAGAGTATTGGCAGGGTATTGCAGAGTATTGGCAGCGTATTGCAGAGTATTGGCAGGGTATTGCAGAGTATTGGCAGCGTATTGCAGAGTATTGGCAGGGTATTGCAGAGTATTGGCAGGGTATTGCAGAGTATTGGCAGGTTATTGCAGAGTATTGCAGAGTATTGGCAGAGTACTGGCTGGGTATTGGCAGGGTATTGCAGAGTATTGGCAAGGTATTGTAGAGTATTGGCAGGGTATTTCAGAGTATTCAGAGTATTGGCAGGGTACTGGCTGGGTATTGCAGGGTGTTGCAGAGTATTGACAGGGTATTGCAGAGTATTACAGAGTATTGCAGAGTATTGGCAGGGTATTGGCTGGGTATTGCAGAGTATTGGCAGGGTGTTGCAGAGTATTGGCAAGGTATTGCAGAGTATTGTCAGGGTATTGCAGGGTATTGGCTGGGTATTGCAGAGTATTGGCAGGGTATGGAGGGAAGGCTGCTGCCATCCGATCTCTCCCCTCCACTGTACAAATCTGTACACAGAGGGGAGAGAGGAACCGGCATCATCTTGACGCCGGTTTGTTTACAAGTGATCGCTCCGTCATTTGACGGAGCAATCACATTGTAAATGGCTGACGGGTGCACCAAGATGGCTGCCGCTCCGGAGCTAGGCCGAAGCCGTGGCCTTTCCTAAAGCCGAGGCCGCGGACGGCTCCGCGGATCGCGGCGGGTAATTGCGGTAACGCCGCCCCAGTAATGGGAAGGGCGTTACCGCGAGGGGAAGAGTAATCAGTTAGATTACTAGTTACCCTCTAAAGTAACGGCTTTACGGCGTTAGTTCCATCACTGCTTATCTGACACTGAAATCAACCACAAAATCAACCACTTACGCCTTAAGAAAAGAGAGGATAAAGGATCCATAATAAGCCATACCTTTGGGAATGCTGATCTTCTGGGTCCTCCACAGCTTCCACTGGTTCCTCCCTTACATCACTAACATCTACAATGACTTTGAGGCATTTCTACAGGACAGAGAAGAATTCAGTGGTACAACCAGCAAGACAAAAAATATATATTTCTGCAATGACAAACACTTGCATGACATAGACCTTTTTTGTCAGACTTTAAAACCAATTATGAGAAGACATGTCATATGTACTGTATAAATAAACAAGTGACATAAGTATATTAGCATGTGTGCATACTAAAGCAGAAGATGGCAAATAAAAAATGTAGAATGCTCTGTAATATATCTTATTTACAATCGCAGACCAAAGAAGAGTAGACATGTAATGCTATGGTGTAGCTTTCTGGAGCATTCTTCTGTGAGTCCAGAAAGTGGGTCAAATGATGCTAGGCTTCATTCAACCCATAAGGAGTGGTGGTGGATTGGTGTGCAGGTGAACCTGCCTGGGACAGCACTGAGTATAACTGCTTTTTAATTTTTTGCAAGAAGCTTGGAAGTCAATTGTTTCCATTTTGTGTCAAAGCTGGAATTGGGCTTTAATGCTCCAAAGCCCATTGGAAACCTACTTGAGTTAAAGATTATCCATTCTGCTGGTCATCGTGATACATTTAGTACTTGGGTTTTAATATAGCTAAAGTCCTAGTAATTGTATACTCTTATGTGGGCCCATACATTAAATCTTTGACAAACACACTAGCCATGGAAAGAAAGTGTCCTCACTGGGGACAAAGATGGAAGGAAAGACCTCATGGAAGTTTCCACACTTCTCTATAGTACTACAAAATCAGTTATTATTGCTATATATGTCTCTGCTGGAAAGATTTCACCTTACATCCTGCCCCGGTAGCAAAGGAAACAAGAAGTAAGAGGAAATCTTGTTAATGTGTGGACGTACAAGACCACATTAACCCCCCACAGGTTGTAACCCTTTCCTACACTAGAAAAAAATAGGAAAAAAAAGTTTTAGCTGCAGAAGTTTAGACTTTTTATCATGAAGAAAATCAACAAAATATGTAATCTGGCTCCTGTATGAAGTGTCAGAATGGTCATCATGGATAAAATAATGATATTTTGCTGTATCCAATAAAGGTGGGAAGATAAGATTACCAAACTTTTCAATATGCTTTCTTTTTTTTTTTTTTTTTTTTTTTTTTTTTGCGCCTCAGAGGAATCTTTGGAGTAGGACTATGTCAGTGAGGTCTTAACCTCTGTCCCATCAAGACTTATCATCATAGGGGCTTAACCTTTTTAGCTCTTTAAACTTTCTCTTGATCCTACTTCCACTTTTTATTCAGCAGCTATTGTTAAGCATTTTTTTTTTTTTTTTTTTCCTCCCCCCTCCCCCCCCTCCCCCCCCCCCCCCCCCCCCCCCCCCCCCCCCCCCCCCCCCCCCCACTTTCCCCACCTCTCATCGCTGCCCTTCCTATATATTGTTACATTATTATATTTTTTTTTTTTATTTACGTTCTTTTCTGTACTCCGTGTTTGTATCTCACTATGTCTGTAACAACTCCGCGTAACTCCACGTTCTTTTGAATTTTTCCCAGCATTCCCACTTCCCCTTTGGCTGGGTATCCTCGTCGAGATTCTCTTTCAAGCGTTCCAGCCTATAAATCGCCTCAATTTCAACTATCCATTCCCCTATAGAGGGGCTTTCCTGTTCTTGCCACTTCCTTGGGATTAGTTTTTTTGCGGCGTTCAACAGATGTGGGACCAATGTGCTCCTATATTGCCTCACTCCCTCTTCTGTTGCGTGCATCAAAACCTCCCAGGGATTTTTTTTTACTTCTATTTGGGTGATTTCTTTAATATACTTCAGGACCTCCTCCCAGTATTTTTGTATTTTCTGGCATTCCCACCATAGATGGCCCATATTTCCTCTCACATTACATCCTCTCCAACAGTTGGGGGAACTCCCCTCCTGAAATTTGTTTGTTATGTCGGGGGTCGTGTACCACCTAACTAGACATTTGTAGTTCATTTCAGCTGTTCGCATATCTACTGACGTGCTGTGTGTAATCTTCAATATTTTTTTGACCATCCCCGTGTTAATCTGTGCCCCTAAGTCTCTCTCCCATTTTTCGATGAAAGGGGGGGCCTCCAGACTATCCGTCTCGATCAATAACTTGTAAATTTTTGATATAGACTTTTTGGTATTTTCTGCTGTGCATATTCGCTCTATCTTCGTCAAGTCTCCACGTGACCTAATTGGTTGTGGGAGTTTTTTCACGAACTGGCATATCTGGAGGTACCGCCACTCATCGATTTTAAGTATATCCACTTTTTTTTTTAGTTCATTTAGTGCCAATGGTTGACCCGCAAATATTACCTCCCCTAATTGTGTTTCCTCTTTAAGTATCCAATTCCCTCCTATTTCTTTTTTCCCCGGGGGGAAATAATCATTCTCCTTAAGTGCTAATAAAGGTGAATTGTATTTACCATTCAGCTGCTTGTGAACTTTGTCCCATATTTTAAACGTGTGACGTGTGATGGTGTGTGTGTGGTCATCTAGTGCTCTAAACTCTGGGGGATTCCAAATAATCCTTCCCAAGTGTACCTTACTCAGTGCCCTTTCCAAGTGAACCCATCTTTTATTTGAATTTGTTTTCCCCCACTCTGGAATTCTAATTAGTGCAATTGCGTGATAATAACTAATTATGTCGGGGACCGCCAGTCCCCCCTGATTCTTACCCTGTTTCAAGATTTTCAAAGACGTGCGGTGTTTCTTATTTTTCCACACAAAGTTCATCAGTATTGAGTTGAGCTTCCTCAAATATTGGGGAGGCAATGGGAGAGGGAACATCTGGAGCTTGTACGTTATTACAGGGAGTATCATCATTTTTACTGTATTTATTCGTCCAATCCAGGTCAGAGGCCTGCTAATATATTCATTGCATTTTTTTTTCACTTCGTCTAACAAGGGGAGGTAATTAATTCTATAGAGTTTTTCAGTTGAGTTGGCTAAGTCTATACCTAGATATTTTATTTGCTTCTTCCACTCAAATTTATATTCTTTCTTTAAAATCTGCTGCTCGTTTTTAGTTACATTGATATTTAGTATATGAGATTTTGCTTGATTAACACGGAAATTTGAAAGGGCTCCATATGATTTAAGGGTCTCCAAGAGAATGGGCATCGTCTTCCGTGGGTTACTTACATAAAACAGAATGTCGTCTGCGAAAGCAGCCAACTTATGGGGCTCCCCATCCTCTTTACATCCCTCTATATCTGGGTTTTTTCTTATTGATGACAATAAAGGCTCTAGGGTCAGGACGAAAAGCAGAGGGGACAGGGGACAGCCCTGCCTCGTCCCGTTCCTCATTTCAAAAGGTGCAGAAAGGACTCCATTTACTTTGATATTTGCCTTTGGGCGCCCATATAGTGCCTTGATACGACTCAGAAATCCCGGACCAAACCCCATGAACTCTAAGGTACTGAACATGAACCCCCAGTCTACCCTATCAAATGCTTTCTCTGCATCTATTGACAAGAGCAGACTGGGGGTCCGCGAGTCCCTCATCCTCTGGAGGGCCAATAGAGTCCTAACACCATTATCCCTCCCTTCCCTCCCTGGGACAAAGCCTACTTGATCCGGATGGATCAATGCCTCCAGATGCCTTTTCACTCTCTCAGCCAAGATCTTTGCGTACAACTTAGTGTCTGCGTTCAGCAGAGAGATAGGCCTATAGTTAGAACACTTGGATCCATCCTTCCCCTCTTTAGGAAGTACCGTTATAGTTGCTAGCAGAGAGGCTTCTCCCATGGCGTATTCTATTCCCAGCCCATTCATATATTGTTGTAATCTGGGGATCAAGATCTCCTTAAAGGTTTTATAGTAAAAGATGGAGAAGCCATCTGGGCCCGGGCTTTTCCCTATGGAGGAGTTCTTCAGGGCCCTCCATATTTCCGCCTCCGAAATTGGCTGTTCCAGTGCCTCTCTATCCTCCTGACCCAGAGATCCCAGCCCAGCTCTGCTAAGAAAATCTGAAATTTTTTTATTATTTTTTTCTAATTGGTCCCCCTTTTTCACCTCCTTGTGCTCTACAGAATACAGCTCCTTATAGTACTCCCTAAAGGATGACGCAATGTCCTGGGAGACATATTTAAACTCCCCGTTTTTGGCTTGGATTTTTTCTATATAGTTTTTTGTTTTTTGTTTTTGGACTATTCTCGCCAAGTGTTTGCTGGATTTATTCCCCCAGATGTACCGTTCTTTAATTGTCCTGTTATAGATCTGCTTTGCCTCGTGTTCAATACAATCTTTAAGTTCTTCCCTCTTAGCTATCAGGTCTTGAAATAATTCCTGATTGAGGGCCGGGGCTGCCTTATGTTTTTGTTCCAGATTATATAAGTCCTTCATCAATTCCTGCATTTTCCTCCTCCTCTCTTTTTTGGACCATGCGGCTTTCCCTATCAATATCCCTCTAATAAATGCTTTATGTGCTTCCCATAGATTAGCTCCATTCACTTCCCCGTTATCGTTGTTAATAAAAAAACCTTCCAATTCTCTTTTTACGCACTCCACCACTTCCCCGTCTCGCAGTAACTCCTCGTTTAGTTTCCACCCACATGATGGGGGTTTATATTCAGGGACTGCAAGGATCACAGAGGCAGGGGCGTGGTCGGATAGCGTAATTGTCTCTATTTTTGTTTGTAGTACCCTATCTAAGATTCCGTGTTCTACAAATATATAATCCAGTCTGGTGTACGTCCCGTGGACAGGGGAGAAAAACGTATAGTCCCTTGTTTGGGGATGCTGGATCCTCCACACGTCCATCAGTTGTTTGTTATGTAATTCTTTTTTTATCGAGGATAACTGTTCGTTTCTTGTCCCCTGGCCACCGGACGTACTATCCAAACTGGGATCCAAAATAAAGTTGAAATCACCCATAAGAATTACATATCCCTTTCTGAAAGCCCCCAGCTTCCGCAATATCCCCTTCATAAACTTGATGGGGCAATTGTTTGGCGCATAAACATTAGCCAACGTGTAAGTTGTCCCGAATAGAGTTCCCCTCAAGAACAAATACCTCCCCTCCGGATCTACCCGTCTGTCTTCCAGCTTGAAATGCATATCCCCTGAAAAACCAATAGCCACCCCTCTTGATCTGCTTGAATGAGTATCGGCATAAAACCAGGTAGGGTATGTTCTTGAAAACAATTTCACATTTGTGTTGTGAGCAAGATGTGTTTCTTGAAGGAAAACCACATTGGCCCCATATCTCCCTATCTCTTCGAGAATTATATGCCGTTTGCTAGGAGAATTCAATCCTTTAACATTATAGGTTAGGAATTTCAAATCAGGAGTCATTATTCAATTAATACTGCGGTTACCAACACGTAGGGCAGCGATGAGCGATGAGAGTCTCCCTCCCCGAACCCCTTCCCTCCCTCTTGCAACCCACCCCGTCTCCCCCCCTCCCACTCCCCCCTCCCCCAACCCCTCCCCACCTCCCCCCATCCTCCTCCCCCTCCCCCCTCCCCCTCCCCGACCCCCTCTCGGGTCTCTATTCCGTTGGTGACCCATTTCTTAGAGTCCCTCGGAACAGCTAAGGTGAGGTGGGGTTCTTTCCCCGCCCCCTCCCACTTTCTTTTTCCCAGTTGGACTCGGGATAAAGGCCAGGTGGATATTGATTGAGATCTCATCTATTTTCTGGGTTTAGCTCCCCCCGTGCCCTTCCCGCCACCCCCGACCCGCCCCAAAATCGCTCTCCCAGCTCTCTGTCCATCCAGGAAGAGCGGGAATAGGAATATCAAGGTTGTTACAAAAGTCCTGCAGCTCCTCTGGCACCCTAAGTCTGGCTGATCGTCCTTCTTTTATACCGATGAGGCACGATGGAAACCCCCATCTATATTTTATATTTTCTTTGCGCATCGCTTCCAACAGCGGTCTCTGATGCCGTCTTCTTTCCAGCGTTCGTGCCGAGAGATCCGCATAGAGCTGTATCTCAGTGCCCTCGTATTGTAAAGGGGGGTTACCTCGTGCCTTCTGCCAGATATTTTCTTTGTCCCTAAAATTCCGGAACCTAACTATTACATCCCTTGCTCTTCCGTGCTCTAATCGGTCCATCGTTCCTATGCGATGAGCTCTTTCAATCGCCGGGAATTGCCCCTCTTCTAGTCCTATTATGGGGCAGAAAAGTGATCTGATTATTTTTTCTAGGTCCTCCCCTTTTTGTTCTGGAATCGCCCTAAGGCGGACATTTTGTCTTCTGTCTCTGTTCTCCTGATCTTCTATTTTCTGTAACATTTCTCTCTGGTTCAGTTGGCTCCTCTTGAGTGAGATCTTTATGTTATTGATTTCCTTGGCCATTTCCTCTACTCTCTCCTCTACCACCTCGACTCTGGTCAATAAGTGGCCCAAATCTTCTCTCAAAGTATTTATTTCCATTTTTATCACGTTTTCCACTTTTAGTAACATTGCCTCCATTTCCCTTTTTGTTGGAAGTTGGTCGCCCCTATCGTGGTCATCCACTCTACTAGTCTCCACTTCGCTCTCGTTTATATAATCGTCTCTAGATTGCTCATGAGCCCCTTCCATTTTCCTAGAGGACCCTTTATTTTTCTCCATAGCAGCCTTGGGCGGATGGTTGGTCTCTGGGGTTTTTGGGATTCCTCCTTGTTTTAAATATTGTTGAATAGTACTCGTATCTTCTTTCGGTGTTTTAGGAGCCCCTTTTTTGGGCGCTTTAGTTGTGGTTTTACTCATGATTTCTCACTTCACCCCTCTTGTTCCCCTCCTCAGCCCAAGCTCCTCTTCTATACCACACTTTTCCACTACCCCTAGGGTATACTTTATTTTTATTATATCCCTGGTATAATTAAAATGTTCTGTTGCGGTCAGCGACCAATGTGGGGATGCGTGGGGAGAAGCCTTAGGGTAATGATGTTCCTAGGGGGGAAGGGAAGGGATGACCAGGTTAGAAATTTTGTGTCTCAGGGAGACGTCCTTATAAAGGGAAACGGATAGTAGCCGGGTTCTCCTGATGCGCTTACTCCCTCGGGCTCTATCAGGGTATGAAGTGGTGGGGCAATAGGAAATCTACTTGTGCCCACCTTGATTCCAAATTTTAAATGCCTGTACCCCGTACGCTGTTTCCTGTGGTGCGGATCGAATATATCCGTAGTCCCATATACTCCTCTTCGAGTGGAAGGTAGCCAAGAAAAAAGAAAGAAAGACCTGAGAGGTAGAAAAATATGCTGAAAAAAAAAAATAAAAATCACAAAGTCCTTCTCCCCTCCTTCTTCCTCCTCTCTTTCCCTCTCCCACTCTCTCTCCTGTTCTTGACAAAAAGACTGTGGCTTTTTCCCAGTCTTTAAGCGGTGTTGTCGCTTCAAGGGCATATATGTTCCCCAGCCAGCTTGCTTTTATGCTCCCCTTACCCCCTCACTGCTTTGCATATAGCTCACAAAAGGTTTTGGGGAGAAAAAAGAGGGGGGGGGGTCTATACCCATACCTCAAAACAGGGCAAAAACAGACAGCCTAAAGCAAACATAAATAAACCCAAGTCCAGGAGATAACCCGCGCAGGGCACTTATTGACCCTGGAGAGCGTTACAGTGTGTGTATATGCCAGTGTAAACCCATATGAACCTTATGGGAGAGGGATTATCTCTTCCTTTTTTTTTTTTTTTTTTTTTCCTTTTCCCTATCCACCGGCAAGGGGCTTACAGAGCTTTATCTTCTTCCCTTAGAATGCTGTCCTGGCTCTCGGGAGATCAACGGGAGGAGGGGGGGGGGGTCTATTCCCACTCTTGTAGACGAAAGCCAAACAGCAAGCCAAAAAAAAAAAAAAAGGAAAATCACATAAAAGAAAATAATAAAACCAAAGTCCAGAGGGAATCCAGCGCAGGGCACTTTGACCATGGGGAGTGCTATACTGTGTGAACCTGCGGGTGTATTCCCCTAGAGCTATTTTGTAAGAGGGTTTTTTTTTTTTTTTTCCCTTAACAGCCGACCGGAAAAATACAGTTACATTACCGGACTTTTTGCTGAATTTTTCCAGGCATTACCCATACTTAATCTTCTTCCTTTAACATGTATAATCAGCCTTGGCTTACCTCCAGTTGTACAGTGGAGCTTCCGACCAGAGTGCCTGTATTATACTCACGCATTGGCTTCACGTCCATCTGGGTTTTACCGCCTATGCTGGGCTATGGGCTCACCTTGTTTCCGATGGACAGGTTAATTAAAGCTAGTGTTGGAGCCGGAGGGGTGACGGGAGAGGAGGGGGAAGGACCCGGGAGAGCGCTGGAGGAACGCCGTAGATGTCCACCTCAGGACATTGCGCCTTACTGGGACGCCGTAGGTATGGCTGTTCGGCCAGGTCTCCCCGGCTTGGATGTCTTAGCCGGCGTGCGGCGCTGTATCGGTCCCGGTCTTCCCGTCTGGCGCACTCGTCCTTTCACCTGGAGCCTCTCACGCTCCGTGACGATCCTGCTCGCTCCTCCACATCGCGTCTCAAGCCTCCACCTGCGGGCTGACCCCTCCCTCCGTGCCTACGTCCTACGTCTGCACGACCATTCCCCTAGTCCTTACTGTTAATCATGTTGTTTGCTAAAAAAAAAATTCTCAATATGCTTTCTAACGTACATAACATAATAGGGTTGGCAAACAGAAATCCCAGTCAATGTTGCCAGGCTGTCACAGAGTCATGTGCTGGGCTGGTGGCACCAACTTCTAGGATGTGAGAGAGTGACTACAGGGATGCAGCTCCCTGTCCTTGCCAGGATTTAATGAAAGCCTCTGGAAGATTGTGAACATGTTCAGTAACTTAGTGAGTTCACCTTTAAAAATCTTTGCTTGGAATAGGAACTTTAGGAATTAGGAAGGTATTTCGAATTAGGAAGATTGTGCACATGTCCAGTAACATAGTGAGTTCCCCTTTTGGGATCTTTGCTTGAAATAAAAAGCAACTGAGGACAACAAAGGGTTTATTTACTAAAACTTGAGAGTGCAAAATCTGGTGCAGCTCTACAAATCAGCTTCCAGATTTTTTGTCAAAGCTTAATTGAACAAGCTGAAGTTAGAAGCTGATTGGCTACCATGCACAGCTACACCAGATATTGCCTCTCTGGTTTAAGTAAATCAACCCCATAGTTTCCTGAAGGATAGCCCCAGCAAATTGGGATGGATGGTTACTTTATGGTAAGTGATTACAATTTGATGTATACTACTTTGCAAAAGTTTTAGGCAGGTGTAAATGTTTTTTTGTAAATTATGAATGCCCTCAGAAACAGAAGTGTTAATAGTTTATTTTTATCAATTTCCAAAATGGAAAGTAAATAAACAAAAGAGAAATCCAAATCAAATCAATATTTGGTGTGACTACCCTTTGCCTTCAAAACAGCATCAATTCTTCTAGGTACACTTGCACACAGTTTTTGAAGGAACTCGGCAAGTAGGTTGTTCCAAACATCTTGGAGAACTAACCACGGATCATCTGTGGATGTAGGCTGCCTCAAATCCATCTGTCTCTTCATGAGACACTTCCAGACGCAATTTCCGGTATTACTGACGTCACTTCCGGTCTAGTGGAACGCATGCCATGAACTGCGTTTTTACACTATCAACTCCATGTTTGATGCTTGTTTTGATCGTACTTTTTGTAAGTACCCATTCCCTTTTCCATTAAACCATTTTCAAACGGTACTTCACTATTAGTTCCATTTCTTTCCTCACTTTTGGATATCCGTTTGTTTTGCTGAGCAACTTTATTTAAAAATCATTGGATCTGAAGATTTGACTACTCCATTGGCCCTGGACACCATTATAAAGCTTAAAGCGACCCACCAGACTGAAAAGCTGGGGGTCATCACAATCTGGTGAGTAGAAATACATGAGGGGGTGTCTTGCACCTGAATACATCTGCAATATTCCTGCACGTTTTTTTCCCTTCGGATTGAAGCACCTAGAGTCACTTTGATATTTATATTTAGGTTTGGACTTTATTTTGCCAATTTTTTGATTGTGTTTGTTCACACATGTTTTTTATACTTTAATGGTTGTGAGCGCTATATTTTATATTTATACTTCCAGACTGCTGGCCAGACTTCTCCGGACTGTAGATCGGTGTACCTGGGTCCCATCACTGGTTGCTGCTGATGGCACTGCTGGACATCTTCTGATGTCGAAGGGAAGTAAGCATGATGTGTTTTTCATCTGCTGCTCTAAGTTTCCTTGGCTGACCAATGCATGTACAGTCTTCAACATTGCCCTTTTCTTTGTGCTTCTTCAAAAGAGCTTGAACAGCGCATCTTGAAAGCCCAATCTGCTTTGGAATCTTTGCCTGGGAGAGACCTTGCTGATGCAGTATAACTACCTTGTGTCTTGCCATGGTGTATGACCTGTGATATGAAACTGTCTTCCACAACCTCACCTTAGTAGCAGAGTTTGGCTGTTCCTCACCCAGTTTTAAGCTTCATACACAGCTGTTTCTGTTTTGGTTAATGGCTGTGTTTCAATCTACACTGAAACAAATAGATGATCATTAGCACCTGCTTGGTATAATTGGTTAATCATATACCTGACTCTAATCTTACAAAATCCTGTGCAAGTGTACAAAGTGTGCAGGTGTAAGAATTTATGCTGGTTTGAAGCCAAAGGGTAGTCACAGAAAATATAGATTTGATTTAGATTTTTCTTCTGTTCGCGCCCTGTACAATTTGTAAATTATTAATAAACAATAAAATATATATAAAATGCAGAGCTTATGGAACACGAAAACCCCAGGAATCAACCTTCGGTGTAAGTAATCAAATAGTGAATCAAAAAATAATATGTGAATAAACACTGAAAGTAACAAGTGCATAAATATTACCAAATACACTCATAAATGACACTGGCAAGTATTAAAAATACATGTGATAATAAACCACACAGTGAAAAATAGTGATGAGTCTATAGTAAATAGAGCAGACATCCAAAAACTCCTATATATAATGACGTAAAATCTATTGCAAAAGATGGTAGAAGATGTCTCTTCTAATGATGCTAAATGTAATAATATAACATCTAAGAAGGAAAATGGTAGGCGATGTTTCCTCCAATAATCATAAGTATGAAAAAAGGCAAACTTTTCTGTGCAGCAATCCAAAGTGCGTATCTGGGACAACAGAGAGAATGAATACTCTTACCCCAGCGTGGACACACACGCCATACAGCAGTGGGTCAAACTAGCATCATACCGTCTTTTCAAACCGAATCTCCAATGAGGACCTTTGTGGTACGATGGTATGCGCCTGCGTCTGTATGGAGAGGGATCGGGGTGGGTGTTTCACACCAGGAGATCCACCTGATAGGAGTTCGTATTCCTCAAAATTACATCGAACTGCCAGGTGTTTACAGTCCTCAAACCGACATCAAATCAACAGCACCAGTCATGAGAAAAAAAGGAAAAAAGAAGGGCCTCCACATGCAGGTAAATCCAGAGTAAAAAAAATATTTATTCAATAAAAGCCAAAAGTAAAAAATGCACAGACCATCTAACCTGATTTGTACATGTAAGTTATCACAGAAAATATGAAAAAATAGCATGGTATAAAAGCACAGCAGGCTATGAACCCGACATGTTTCGAACAAGAGTTCTTCTACTTATGCCCCAGTAGAAGAACTCTTGTTCGAAACATGTCGGGTTCATAGCCTGCTGCGCTTTTATACCACGCTATTTTTACACTTAGATGGTCTGTACATTTTTTACTTTTAGCTTTTTTTGAATAAATATTTTTTTACTCAGGATTTACCTGCACTATGTGGAGGCCCTTCTTTTTTTCATGATTGGTGCTGTTGATTTGATGTCGGTTTGAGGACTGTAAACACCTGGCTGTTCAATGTCATTTTGAGGAATACAAACTCCTATTAGGTGTATCTCCTGGTGTGAAACACCCACCCTGATCCCTCTCCATACAGACGCAGGCGCATACCATAGTACCACAAAGGTCCTCGTTAGAGAGTCGGTTTGAAAAGACGGTCTGATGCTAGTTTGACCCACTGCTGTATGGCGTGTGTGTCCACGCTGGGGTAAGAGTATTCATTCTCACTGTTGTCCCAGATACGCACTTTGGATTGCTGCACAGAAAAGTTTGCCTTTTTTCATACTTACCATTATTGGAGGAAACATCTCCTACCATTTTCCTTCATAGATGTTATATTATTACATTTAGCATCATTAGAAGAGACATCTTCTACCATCTTTTGCAATAGACTTTACATCATTATATATAGGTGTTTTTGGATGTCTGCTCTATTTACTATAGACTCATCACTATTTTTCACTGTGTGGTTTATTATCACATGTATTTTTAATACTTGCCAGTGTCATTTTATGAGTGTATTTGGTAATATTTATGCACTTGTTACTTTCAGTGTTTATTCACATATTATTTTTTGATTCACTATTTGAATACTTACCCCGAAGGTTGATTCCTGGGGGGTTCGTGTTCCATAAGCGCTGCATTTTATATTTTTCTATTTCTATACACAACTTATCACGTTGTTGATGCTAGCTGATGATTTTTTTCTTTTTGTTTATTTTTTGTGATTCACCAGTAGCGCAACTTTTCTACAATTTTCCTAATAAAATATATATAATTGCAAGAATTCTTACTTTACAGAATGCCTACAATTTACACACCTGCCTAAAACTTTGCACAATACTTTATAACTATAACAAGATAAAGCACAAGGATACAGATTCAACATATACGTATAAAAATGATTTCCAAAATATTAATCACAACATACACAAATTAAAAGAATCTCATGATGCTCAATACAGTATTCTTTTTGTGAAAAACAACAAAGGCCACTTATATGTATATAAACACTATACTGAGTGTCCCATTTCACAGATAGGAAAGGGTTACAAGACATCCATACCTATCTATGTTCCATTAATCTCAATATAGTGGTCTCAGTTGGTTTAAGGCATCATATGGGTACATCGATCTAAAGATATACACATCTCCACAAGGGAATAGCTAATAGGTTACTCCTATACAGGACTAAGAGGTAGAGAGGTCCAGGACTTAATGTTGTCCTGTCATGAGATGGAGATATTGGAAGAAACTTTCTTCCTGGTTTCGCAAAATATCAATGAGCTCATTTGATATATATAAAAAACACTAAGTCAAAAGAGATGCAATACATTTCTGTCTGCTTTTTGTTTTATTTCTGAAGGATTAATAGAGGTAAGGTTTTGTCATGTGATACTATCCTACAGGCAGTAATGTGGGATCTTCCAGTGTGCACTGAATAGTGAATGTATATGTCCTGTGAGGTGGACCCATGGACCACCTATGACTGGACTGTCTATGTGCTTTGTCCATACATATGAAGAAGAAATGTGTACACGATGGCAGGACAAGAAAAGAGTCATTAGAGCTAGTCATCACCGTTATAAAGGTATATCTCAAGTTTTAAACAAAAATTGTAGCTAAAGCAGAATGTTACATTTTGGGAAATTGACAAGCGAAGCAGTGCTTATTTGTTGTTCTTTGTGACAACCACACCTACAGTGAATGTAGATTGTGGACAATGCTTGCCAACCTTCCAATATCAAATCCCAGGGTAGGCTAGACCACAGGTCTGATATACCCAATCACCACACCATAAAAACAAAAAATGGTGCCCACTGGGTTGTACATTGTGTCTTTAATGACTAGGCTCATTCATGTGTCCCTTAGCTCTGTTTATGAAGTCCTCCTAAAATAAATGCAAAATAACATGAATATGTATTCTTGTGTAGGCTTAGTTTATAATGACCATAAAATGGCTAACATTTTTGGCATGCCTGTAAACTGTAGGGGTTTCAGAATAAACAAAGGAAGCTTTTTCTATAAGTTGCAATGGGAAGAACGTGAAAACGTGCAATTTTTCCACATTGTTCCTTTGAATATACTATTAAAACAAAGGTTGGAATATCTCTTCTAAAGCACTGAACATATTCTGTATATTAAATATATATAAATGGAATTTCGCAATGCTGAATAAAAATATGTAAAACATAGTTGCTCATGCTCGCCCGTGCCCCGACTAGCTTTGGTCGACTGTAAACCTTGTTTGTGCAGGTCCCGCGTCCGTGGTACTAACCCTCTCCTGCGGCCTGTCTCTCTTGCTCTCTTTTTTTCTTCCTCCTTTTTCTTCCTCCTCTGTCTCTTTCCTTTCCTCTTCATTCCTGATATGAAGGCTATTAGACAGAGACTGATATCCCTTAGGGGACAGTGCAGTATTGCTTGGGATAATTACCTAATCTATACCCTGGTCCTCTTTGGTCCCTGTCACAATTCATAGTTATGTTATTTACCATACGTACATATGCTGTTTTATTGTAGGTGCCTGTTCAATGTCGCCCCATGGCTCGCCATACCCTCTTGAAACGTAATAGAAATATTGAAACATAAAAATATGTAAAAGATGCCACATGTATCTTGTTGTTCTGGAAACAAGCTACAGTTCCACCGATTAGCCTCTGGGTCCGTAAAATTAATGAAATTAGGCTTATGGAAGAAACTGTGGTGTCTGCCAATGGGAAAGCAGAACAATGTCACAAAACCTGATTTTCTTGGCTTGATTTTACTTACTCCCCAGAATACCATGCTCATTCATTACCCGTGGACATCCTGTATTTTCAGCCTTTTTTTCCAAGTCCAAATTGCCTCTCCCATGTGACTTCATCCATAAGTGACTGTGCAGGGCATTACCAGTGTTAACATCTTAGACCCCTTTCACACTGAGGCAGTTTTCAGGCATTTTAGCTCTAGAAATAGAGCCCGTAAAGCACCTGAAAACTGCCTCCCAGACCGCCCGAATGTGAAAGCCTGAGTGCTTCTACATCCGGGTGATGCACTTTTGGGACGTTAGAAAAAAGTCCTGCAAGAAGCATCCTTGGGGCGGTTTGTGAGCGCTGTATACAGCGCTCCCAAAACGCTCCTGCCCATTGCAATGAATGGGCAGCGCTTTTGAAGCGCTTGAAAAGTGCTTCGGAAGTGCTGCAACACGGGCGCTTTTAACCCTTCTTGGCTGCTAGTGGGGGTTAAAGGCGCCCTAAAGCGCCGCTAAAACGAGGGGTGCTTTAACGATAACGCACGGGCGGCCCGGCCCCAGTGTGAAAGGGGTCCTAAACTGTTACTAAACCCACAACAGTAAACTCAGTCTGTATATGCAGTAAAGCATGCTTGTCATACTCACTCTGGAACCTAAGGGGTTAATCCTCTGCATTGTGTAAAAGGGCTGTTTGATCCTGTCTTCTCTGATCCTCCCCTTCTTCCACTGTCCCCAATCTATCTGCTGATAGAACAGAGCCTTAGGAGGCACTCTGTGCATGCTCAGTTTGGTAGGGTGCATGTGATCAGCACAGGGCCAATCAGCACTATCCAGACAGAGGGCCGGGGGTAAAGCAATCTCATAGGACAGTCAAAAGAGAATAAAAACTCTTCCTACAAGCTTTTTTTTTTTTAACACAGCTTCCTACAAGCTTTAACCAGTGCTCGGCTGGACATGGATAGAAGTCACAAGACTGCTATATACTTCTGATTAGAAAAGGTATTTAGCAGTTTAGATATATGGAAAGAAGAAATATTAAGGGATTGGGCTTTAAATGGTTTTTATTTAGCAGTTTATATTTACTAAAATAATTGCATTTCCATGTTCTGTGTACTGTGGGCAGTGATGTAACTAACTGAATTAAAGTTAACTGCGTTACTTAACGCCGTTACTTTAGAGGGTAACGAGTAATCAAACTAATTACTCTTCCCCTCATTGTAACGCCGTTCCATTACTTGGGCGGCATTACCGCAATTACCCGCCGAGATCCGTAGAGCCTAACTCCGGAGCGGCGGCCATCTTGGTGCACCCGTCGGTCGCGGCTTCGGCATAGTTCCGGAGCGGTGGCCATCTTGGTGCACCCATCGGCCGTTTACAATGTGATTGCTCCGTAAAATGATGGAGCGATCATTTGAAAATAAACCGGTGTCAAAATGACGCCGGTTCCTCTCTCCCCTCTGTATACTGATCTGTACAGTGGAGGGGAGAGATCGGATGGCAGCAGCGATGTCGGCTGGATCTGTAGTGCCCAGAATCGCTGCTCTGTGACAAATGCAGACACAGCCATCCCTCCATACCCTGCCAATACTCTGCAATACCCTGCCAATACTCTGCAAGACCCTGACAATACTCTGCCAATACTCTGCAATACCCTGCCATTACTCTGCCATACCCAGCCATATCCAGCCATACTCTGCCATACTCTGCCATACTCGGTAATACCCAGCCATACTCTGCAATACTCTGTAATACCCAGCCATACTCTGCAATACTCGGTAATACCCAGCCATACTCTGCCATACTCGGTAATACCCAGCCATACTCTGCCATACTCTGCAATACTCGGTAATACCCAGCCATACTCTGCAATACTCGTAATACCCAGCCATACTCTGCAATACTCGTTAATACCCAGCCATACTCTGCAATACTCAGTAATACCCAGCCATACTCTGCCATACTCTGCAATACTCAGTAATACCCAGCCAGACTCGGCGATACCCAGCCGTACCCAGCCATACTCAGGCAATATTACAGTGGGGGAGATGACGTGGATATTACCGTGGGGGAGATGTATATTACAGTGGGGGAGATTGTGGATATTACAGTGGGGGAGATGTATATTACAGTGGGGGAGATGTCCATTACAGTGGGGGAGATTACGTGGATATTACAGTGGGGACTACTGTATATGGTGGTGGAATTTTCACAGGTTTTTGCAAATTCAATTATTATTTGCTGATCCGAAAAAAATATCCGATCCGTGACTCTGATCCGAGGAACGATCCGATCCGCGAGTTTGAGGGGGACAGATGTACAGAGGGGGAACAGATATATGTGTGTGTGGGGGGGGGGTGACAGACGTGCAGTGGGGTACAGAGGGGGAACAGATATATGTGTGGGGGGGGAACAGACGTGCAGGGGGGTACAGAGGGGAAATAGACGTGCAGGGGGGTACAGAGGGGAAATAGATGTGCAAGGGGGAACGCGCCCCTTGCTTACAGTAATACTAGACCCGCCCCTTAGAATATTAAAAAAAAGTCACAGTTGCTGAGTAACTAATTACTTTTTCAATGTAGTAACTGAGTTACTAACGCAATTACTTTTTGGGAGAAGTAATTAGTAACTTAACTAATTACTTTTTTAAAGTAAGATGACCAACACTGACTGTGGGAGATCAGATATTGTGAATGCAATGACACCAATGACACCACCAAGCTTCTAATTCACTCCCTGGTCATCTCTTGCCTCGACTACTGCAACTCGCTCCTCATTGGACTACCTTTACATACACTCTCCCCCCTTCAGTCCATAATGAATGCTGCTGCAAGACTCATCCAGCTTACCAACCGTTCAGTGTCCTCCACCCCCCTCTGCCAATCCCTGCACTGGCTTCAACTCACCCAACAAATAAAATTCAAAGTACTAACAATAATTTACAAAGCCGTCCACAACTCTGCCCCCAGCTACATCACTAACCTAGTCTCAAAATATCAACCAAGCCGCTCTCTTCGGTCCTCCCAAGACCTCCTGCTCTTTAGCTCCCTTGTCACCTCCTCCCATGCTTGCCTACAGGATTTCTCCAGAGCGTCTCCCATCCTTTGGAACTCCCTACCCCAATCTGCCCCCTAATCTATCCATCTTTAGATGATCCCTGAAAACCCTTCTTTTTAAAGAAGCTTATCCTGCTTCTAACTAATACACTGTTTTAATTTCTCCATCAGCTCATCCCCCACAGCTATTACCTTTTGTATCAATTGACCCGCCCTCCTAGATTGAAAGCTCTAGCAAGCAGGGCTCTCTGATTCCTCTTGTACCAAATTATAATGTAACTGTAATGTCTGCCTTCATTTTGTTAAGCGCAGCGCAAACCGTCGGCGCTATATAAACCCTATATATATATATATATATATAAAATGCAGGGTCCTGGGTTTAGTAACACTTTAATATTTATTTGGCGGTGTCTTTCCCATATCTTGCATCGTTTTTCCAAAGGGTACTTTTTTTTTGTACTGAAGATATGGGGTGGTTTTACTGCACATTTACAATGTTTCTGTAACCCTGCCATTTATTCGTTAGCCTGCCTGGTCTTTATCTCTGCTGGTTTTTTAATGCATGTCTTAGGATCACTTCATTGTCAAGACGTTGCATGAGACTATTGTCTTTCTGTATGCATTCTATTTTTGCTGACTGTGTTGTCTACTTAATGCTCATGTAAAAAGAAAATAAAGAATTTATTAAAAAAATATGGCATGCATCCTATAGCACTGAAACAGTTAAAGCACGCAACAGGAAAACTGAATCCAATTAGAACTATAATGACACCAGTATAATGTATCCATGAAGCCTATCACGTGCTGTCAGACATAAAACATTTGTTCAGCTGTGTTATTGTATTCTCTGCTCTACAAATACATTTCTTGCTGCATTTGCTCATTGATGTCTTCCTGTCTTTCTTTCTCCCATCAGCCTTCCTCCTCAGCTTGCGATCCCCCCCTCCCTTCTTCTTCTCTTCCTGGCCAGGGGTCTGTGTCCTGTGATCAGAAAAGCTGCCAACATTCCAAAGAAAATGGAAACAGAACTATCCAAACTCGTGACTCCAGCATCACAAAACAAAGAGGATGATGGGGAAAATATGGAAAATAGGGAAGGGGGGCGAGGAGTCAGGATATATAGAAAGGGGGGAACCATAGATGCAGAAAAAGAAAGACGGGAGAGAATTGCTGATGTAGGGAGGGAATACAAACCACCAGACATGAAGACTGATGAAAAGCAGAAACGGTCATTTAGCACATTTAGTACATGCAAAGCGATGACGACACATTGATTTAAGAAGATGAAAACAGATTTTTGTCTTCTATTATGCAAGGTTCTGTTTAGATTATGCCTAAATAAAGGCAAAAGCCTCAGTTATTCTAGGCAGAATAAAAAAATGGCTGACTGTGACTATCCCTGCATGTGGCTCCCAAGAGAATGGAGTATCCAGCTATATTGGTATTAAAAAGGATGAGAGGGTGCCAACCCCAACGATAGTAATACCTTATGTAGCCGTGCCCCTGCAGGAGCTGCTTGGATATTGGTTTGCCCGGGCCTCCCATTGAATAATCCACAGCCAGTTACAGGGTACTATCACACAGCCAGGTGCACAAACTCTTCCGCTCGTTATTTCCAATGTCTAGGGGATTTGTTTTTGTATTTTGTTTGGAGAACTTGATAGGAGAAGGGATTTAGTAGGATACTCCAAATTAACTATTCACAGACAAGGACAACTCTCTCAATAGGACTGTGTATCAGTAGGACCACACAGCAGCAGTATGGTATGAACAAGTCCCTTTGTAGCTGAAGGAACCCAGTGAACTTGGCCTCTTCAAGACACTAGCCAGTGTCCCCCTTTAGCTTGCACCCAGTGGCTGACTTCTAGTACCCAGAGGGGGATCTAACAGCACAAGTCCCAGGGATCCCCTGTGTGGGTCTGTACTCACAAGGCTCCTGAAGCACCAATGGCAGCCTTTCTCAGTAGTACCAGACAGGATCTGCAGACATCCTCCCTCAGTCAGCTTTCACAAGAACCATGGGTTGCAGCTTCAATGTTTCAGGCCCTCGGGTCGCCCACCTGAGACTGCATGACAGCCTGCGCTGGGGAGAGACAACAGCCCCCTGCCAACCTGGACCTCTCTCTCTCTAGAGAAAGACCCAGAGACCATGTTGTCTCTAGACATAAATACAGTTACCCAGCATGCCTTGGGGCACAACCCCTTCTAATTGGTCAGGGCTGTAACAGACATCCCACCTGCAAAAACTAATTTCAGGGAGGTAGCAAACTCATTTCAGGGAGGTGATGATTCACGCCGGCACCGACCCTATCGACTGGGCACACATCAGGGCACGGGGCACACAGCGGGGCATGGGGCACACATCAGGGCACATCATGAGGCACACAGCAGGGCATGGGGCACACAGAGAGGCATGGGGCACACAGCAGGGCATGAGGCACACAGCAGGGCACATCATGGAGCACACATCAGGACATGGGGCACACAGGGGCACTGGGCACACATCAGGACATAGGGCACACAGTAGGGCACATCATGGAGCACATAGCAGGGCACACAGGGGGCATGGGGCACACATCAGGACATGGGGCACACAGCAGGGCAGGGGGCACATATCTGGGCACAGGGAACATCATGGGGCATACATCAGGACACAGGGCACACAGCAATACATGGGACACACAGCAGGGCAGGGGGAACATATCTGGGCACAGGGAACATCATGGGGCATACATCAGGACACAGGGCACACAGCAAGACATGGGACACACAGCAGGGCATACAGAGGGGCATGGGGCACACAGCGGGACACAGGACACACAGCAGGGCAAACAGCGGGGCATGGGGCACACAGCAGGGTACTATTTACACAGCAGGGCATGGGGCACATAATGGGGCACACATCACAGCAAGATCCAAGCAGCTGCTGTTACAATACTTGCAGAGTAGCGTGGGTAGTGGCTGTCATTACCTCTCGTGGCATGCTCCTCCCCACCGGCCCCTCCTCTCTTCTAGTCTGTCTGAGGTGATGACAGATCTGGTCCCTGCAAAGTGGCGGTCATTTTACCTCTTGTGGCACTCTCCTCCCTGCCGGCCCCTCCTTCCCTCCCGTCCGTGCCATGAGAGGTCTTAGCGCAGCATGGGGCACCAGCATGGGGTGTGTCTACAGATCTCCCGGCTCTGTCCCACCTCCTCCCCTGGCCACAGACAGAAGAAGGAGCAGCTCGAGCGGCCGCCGTGGCCGTACTCCATTTGGCTGCCCGGGTTGCTCTGTCTGTGGCTCAGTGACAGTCCCAGTCGGGAGATCGCCCAGCGCTCGCGGGTGTCCGGGAGCCTGCAGTCAAATGCGGGAGAAATGCGGGAGACTCCCGCGACTCGCGGGGGACTTGAGAAGTCTGCTGTAAAGACGTCCATGCTCTCATCTGCAAGGTTTCCTCCCACTGTCCAGTACATCCCATAGCTACCAGACCAGTGTAAAAAACTTTCATGAGCTACACCAGAAGCAGACTCTACCAATCAATCACAGCTTTCTGTTAAGCGGACAGCATATAAATTTGCCTAGCTGTCTCCCTGTTAAGCAGAGAAGCCAAAAACTATATACAGTACACTCACTCTAGCACCTACCTACAAGGGCACTACATCTATTAAGGCAGCTGCCCCTTTAAGTGCAAAATATCACTTATAAGTATGCAAACTTAGTTTGCACATTGGTATTAAAGCGCATCTTTACCTAACCCATTGATCATTGGTAGTCATGATAAAATATATGAGTTAAAGGGTAAAATTATTTAAAGGATAAGTGCACTTTAATTGAAAAGCCCACCAATGTACCTCCCCCAGGTCTCTGGCATCATGAAGCTAATCAGGTGGCATAACTTATTTGGTTTGAAATGTCACTAAGTGTCCTGCCCCTAGGTGAGGCATCCTGTGATCCATAAAGTTTGGCACACATACCAGGAAGAAGATATACTGTAGAATTGTCATAGAGATCAGGTTGATTTTTCCATTTCCCTACTGTCACCCCATCACATGTAATGGAATATACAGTATGCTGTCTTTGAGTAAGTGAACTAAAGCTGGCCATACATGCGGCTAAACAGGCTACTCTATCCACGCTAACAGTGCGGATGGACTAATCTCCCCTGTGTGCTATTGTACAGTAATTCAAACAGGCACTGTTCAGTCAACAATTTTCTAATGGGCACATTTAACAAATTTTGATTAAAAAATCAACTGTTGTCGATCAAGATGGTGGTGACAGGGCCACCCATGAAGCGAATTATAGCTAATTATAGCTAAAATGTAATGTGTGTAAAGTTAGCTTAAGATTATGGCATTTCTTGACAGCTAAGGTACGCAGTTCTATTAGGGGTGGATTGCTAAAGAGGTTGGGGGAAGCCATAATGCCTGTTGACAAAGCTGCAAAGAATACCTCGCTCTGCCCATAGGCATTACTCCTCCTGCCGCATGCTTCAAAAGTAAAATAAATCTGGCATCCCATGTTTGGGCCTTTGCAATGGCCACAACAAGTGGATGCAGATGGGAACTCAGGTTCGGAGGTCTTGCCTTTGTTGTAACCAAGCAGCTACTAGGCCACTCAGCCTGGTGGTTTTAGCCTTAACATAGGTCCCACCATATAGAGTAGAGGGGGAGGATGATGTATATGTAGAAAAGCTAACTAGGATATGAGAAGCATATTTAATTAACTGATATGTATACAATATATGAGATATTAATTGAGTGGTATCAGGTCCTCTCCTCCCCAATATTTATTGTGTGACATTGTTGGGCTATCAAGGCAGCACTTACTTCTGTGTTAGGATGGCAACAAAAAAGTGTTCACATCTGAATCAGGCTTGCAACAGAGCAGAGTTGTAAAGAGCAGACAATAAATTTGGATGACATTTATGTGGTGACTATTGCTGGAGTGTATATTGAACAAGGAGAGCTGCACCTGGGTTTGCTGCATCCATTATCCGGTCTGTGTCACAGAAGTATATGAAGATTGATGGGCTTCCTATACACTATATCATATATATGCTGATGTGGCCTTTGTGATGAGGGCCCACTAATGAGGGTAAGCGGCTGTGTGGTTGGGTGCCGGTGATGGTTTTCATTGTCATATACTCAGGGGCGTAACTATAGGGGGTGCAGCAGTCGCGAGCGCAACCGGGCCCTGTGCTGCAAGGGGCCCATGCTGCCCCCTCTACATATGGCCGGTGGCAGCATAGGCGGTTAGGCACCGGGCGCACGGGTGGCTGGAGGTGACTAGCAGAGCTCCATGCTCAACTACCACACTGGCTGCTCTTTAGTTGTGCATTCCCCACACAACCTGTGTCCTCCGGGTCCCCCTCTCCTGCTCCATGCAGTGCTGCTCAGTCTGGTGTATGTCCTCCCCAGTCCAGCCCCCTGAGTCCGGCTCACACTGTACTGCATGCTTCTCCCGGGCAAACAAGCTTGTCTGCCAGCACCCCCCCCCCCCCTCCTACCCGTCATACACAGATGTTGACAGGTCTTTCTGGGAGATCTTCTTACCTGGGGACAGGGACCCCATCTCCAATGGGGACCCCATCTCCCCTAGGAACAGGACCCACTTCTCCCCAGAGGACAGGGACCCCCATTTCCCTTGGGGGCAGGAACCCCTTCTAAAAAATAATAAAAAAACTGCTGATACCAGTGGTGGAACTACAGGGCTCACAAAAGTCGTACCTGTGACCAAGCCCTGGAGTTCCACCACCAGACTTGGAAAAAGGGCCCCGGCTGGGGTTCAGGGGGGCCCTTCATGGTTTCTTGCACCGGGGCCCTGAAGGTTCTAGTTACGCCACTGCATATACTTACCTCCTGCCTACCACTGATTGAACTGTATGTGGACTGAACTGAACTGAGAAGAAGCTTATGCAGCTCATAGGTTACTCCATTTTCTTTTCTTCCACCACAATGGAAGGAAATAAAATTGCTCAAATCCTCATGTCAACAGCAGTAATTGCATGAAGAAAAATCTGATGGGTGGTTCTTCCCAAGTCCATCAATGGATCAACTTTGGTACAATCAGCATGTCCATACATCGGTTGAAATGTGTCTGGTTCCGGACGAATTTCGATCCATGTGTGCCAGCTTTGTGTTTTCTGTTAGGAGGATGGGTTGGTAGATTTTTAGGATCATTAGTCAAAGAATGAGGTCTGCTCCACTGCTGATTCACTTATCTTTATTGATAAAGAACTAAGGCAAGCCATAGATTCATCAATTTTCTTTCCTTCTACCATGGGTGGAGCTATCTGGGAGTGGTAGCCAAGACATCTAGCACCTGAACTATTCTACACCACATGGGCCCGAGTTCCCTGTCCGAAAAATACAGTTCATTGAGGCCTGGCTGAAGTAGCGTCAGGCCTACCCATGCAGTGCTAGCTAGTCTGGAGGAGTGATAGTCTGCAGCAAGGCAAGTGCTGGTGGAGGAACAGTCTGCCCCAAGTGAAGTGCTGGAGGAGGAAACGGTGAGCAGCAAGTGTTTGTGCTGGACAGAGAAGAGTGAAGTGTATATACAGGATTGTTTATAGGAGTCCAAAGCAACTTTGCACTAAATTTTCCAAGTTTACCCCTTCAAATAAACAAAACAAAACAAAGTAATGGACTGGTTTCTGTCTCTGAGTGACTGGTATGGATGTATGGCTGGGCAGGATGACAGGTGAACCACTACACACAGCAACCCCTATGGGGGCATGGCTACACACATACACAGGATTGTTGGCAGCTCTACTCTGAAGGTTCAGATGCAGGGATACAGGATACAGCACAACAGAGATGATCTGTGGATGATGAGATGAGGAGAGGAGGAAGTGGTTAGTGCTGTGCTCCCCTCTAGGAAAGCCCATGAATTGGGCTCTGTGACGGACCCCGTACTTAAGATGTCCGCCATAAATGCTTCCTCTGTCTGGTCCCACACAATCCAAGACCCCTTAGCTCACCCAGTCACCAGACAACACCAGTGTAGGGTACATCAGGAATTAACTTTATTTGACATGTCACACACATATATACAGCCAGATGACTCACACCTAACCTAATTAGCATGAGCTAATTATCTTAATCAACACTGGACTCCTTCATTCAATTGCAGGGTTAATTAGCACACACAACAATAGGTGAAAAGCTCCTACAAGCCAGACTATACTCATTTACACAACAGACAGGCTGGCTGGAGTTCATGACATTAGCATCTCTTGCTAATATGCCAAATACACATACAGAGTCTGTGTCCTGGGGGCCAGCATGGACCCGAATCCAAGCAACACCAGCCCAGGGGTCCCCAGGCATGCAGCCCAAAGAGCACCGTTCCCCCAAATGCCAGGGTCCATAATCGCAAGGCAATAGGCTCGCATTCAATCCCCTCCAACAGCCCCTGTCCCGGCCAGGTCTGTCACAGGCTCCAGCCTTGGGAGGAGCTGACAGCCAACAGAAACAATAAAGAATAAAGAGAATAGAGAATAGAGAATAAATGTGCTTTATTGGACAATGTGGCCACAGATGAGAACTAGAGCAAGTGCTACAAACTCTCAGTCCACTCGGGTATTCAACAAAGATTTTTTTAAGCTGTGTTGATAATTCTTCTTTTAATATAACCATAAATAGGGCACTGTGAAACGTGGGGAGTGAGCGCTCAGAGAACTCAGCAGACCTGCATTCCGGACCTTCATCCCTGATTATACAGGGCCCCAAACCCCAGTACCATTCAGTACAATGTTCAACCCTGTCCAGATGCAGTCTGCCATAAACTTGACAGGCTGCATGCAGCATACCTCCCGAATTTTTGAGATTGGAACGAGAGGAACGAGGGACAAAAAAAAGTTTTGTAGACACAGGACACACACCCTGCCACGCCCCCTTAAAGGAGAATGATACAAAAAATTATGGTAAACCCACAAGTACTTTTTTTTTTACCAGTACTATTTCTTTATATTGGCTTTTGAAATTTACAAATGCAGCAATTTAGAAATTGGATGAAAGGTTTAGCACTGGGAAACTCTTTTTGAAAAATAAAAAGTGCATTTTATATACAACTATATAGATCAGACCAAAATGAAGGACAAATGAGGTGAAAACAGCGACAATTGGGAGCGATGCTGCAGGGGGACTGGACACTGCATCTGTCCCTGCCAGGCACACTTCAACTCTAGGAGGGGGGTACTACTCCTTTAAAAGACTATGGTATCACAACACAATGCAATTACACTAATAGCTCCACTGTCTTTTGAACTGATCAAACTAGAAGATTTTAGGCATTGAGCATATTTGAGGATTTAAGAATAATTTAAAAACCAAAATGTTCTGGAGTTGGACAACCTAGGGACTAATGTAATGGATTCTTTGTTTGCATGTCCTGGCTGAGCTGATTTTGTTCACACGAGGTCGGTGAGGCTTGCACACAGGATTCATTGAGCCCTACTGGCAGACATTGACAGTCAGTGTACCCAAGGTTTCATGAACAGACTTTCACTAGATGTCTGTAGGGCAATAAGCTTTCACTTTGAACCTGAAAGGTCAGTAGCAGACACCTTCCCCACAGGGTTCAAGGTGTGATAGTGGCTATCTTTTATTCATTCTCTGGTCAGCAAAATTGAACTGAAACAGAAAAATAAAAAATCATGGTACCCTAACCTGAAATAACCTTGTGTACAGTATTAATCAATGTCTGAGAGATCCATGGAAGACTACAGACACACTACTAATAGCTAATAGGAGTACTAAAACTGTATAGATATGATGCAGTACAGGCTTTCATATGGGAGGGAAGCATTTGGCAATGAAAATTATGGGAGAGTCCAGGGTAGTGAGGTTAAGAAGTCTCTGAAGCTTTGAAGCAGAGAAACATAAGAAAAGTATTTAAGGGAGAGACATTATAATTAGAGATGGCGAAAACCTACAGATTACAGGGGTTGTTCTGCAGAGATACATTAGTTAGCATAGGAAAATAGTGAATGGAAATAAATCAGACTGCAATATAATTTATTGTCTATGGGATTAAACAGAAGAGCAAGTACTCTGGATTCCTCAATTTTTGGGCTTGTGTAATGTAGTACATTGACTTGTGTGCAATATGCAGCAGGGGAACCGTTATATTGCAGTTGTACTAGATGGTTTTTGATTAGTTGCTATGAGTTATTGAACTATGCCCAAAGCCACTGTGTGTTTTATTGTTCCATTAAAGTGGATCTGAACTCACAAAGTGTAGATTTCCTCTCTTATTAATAATGCCTAAGCAATACCCTGAGAACTTTACATTTTTGTCTTAAAGGGGTTGTAAAGGTTCGTTTTTTATTTTCTAAATAGGTTCCTAGTGCATTGTTGGTTCACTTACCTTTTCCTTCGATTTCCCTTCTAAATGTTTTTTTTCTTTGTCTTCTTTGTCTGAATTTCTCACTTCCTGTTCCTCCTCAGTAAGCTGTTCAGTAAGCTGTTCTGGCTGACTAAACACCGCTCAGATGATGCTGTGAAGTTTACTGAGGAGAAACAAGAAGTGAGAAATTCAGACAAAGAAAAAAAACATTTAGAAGGGAAATCGAAGGAAAACGTAAGTGAACCAACAATGCACTAGCTTAAAGGAACCTATTTAGAAAATAAAAAACAAAGCTTTACAACCCATTTAAAGTCCTTCTTCAATCTACTGTTGCACTTCCTATGCCAAAAGTCTGATAGCTGGATATCTGCCCTTGACTCCCAGTCTCATGATATTTTCAGTGAGATTTAGTGATGTTACTACTGTGGCGTTCCCTGATATCCTTACTGGAGAAAAAGCTTTACCTGAGGACCTGTAATGGAAGCCCCAGCCTCTGCTTCATCTATCCTGTGCATCTGTTCTCCCTCCACCTATCCTTCCGCTTCTTAACCTCCCTGGCGTTATGATTCTGTCTGGAATTTTGTGCTGAAAGCGGTACAATTATTTTGCATGGAAATTTGGCGTTTTTATATTGTAGGCTGCAATTCTTATGAATAACTCACTTAAATCTGTCCGAACCAGAGTCTAGTAGACATCCCAGGTATGATAAAGTTTGAAACACAAAATCATAAATTATAATAAAATAAAAATATATATAAAAATGATTCAATAATGTAATCAAATCAAAAACACTGAAATTTGCTCAGTTGCAGAATAGTCGCTGTCATTAAATTTAGTGTTTGATGATAAATTGTGATTCTAATTTATTATCAGTGTTTTCTAGCTGGTCTAAAACCACTTTTGACATAAAGGGACACTTTTTTGTTGCTATGGACAATCTCCCATTTACAGGCAGAAAAAAATCTTTTTATTATATAAAATGACACGCAGGGCACTGGGCAGACCACTAGGGACAAAGGGGGTGTGTATTTTTTGTATACAGTACTGTAATCTGTAAGATTACAGTACTGTATGTGTGTTGTGTTTTTTAACTTTTTGAATTTGGTGCCGATCTCCACTCCCGTGCGTCGTAACGTCGCAGGGAACGGAGATCAGCGGCACTCGGCACTGTGTGAATAGTGCGAGCAGACGGCTCGCTCACACAGCGGGGAGACATCGCAGGATCCAGGGGATAAGGTAAGTACCCCCCTGTATCCTGCAACGCAAGCCCGAGTCTGGCTTGGGGTTACCGCTTTTGGTACTGAAGTTCCTGCCCCGAGCCAGACTCGGGAATACCGCCAGGGAGGCTAAAGCTGAACTTCACTAAAGTGCAAAGCTGGTAGAGACATATCCAAAAAAGACTTACAGCAAAAGGTGGTACTACAAAGTATTGACTCAAGGGGGCTGAATACAAATGCACGCCACACTTTTCACATATTTATTTGTAAAACAATTTGAAAACCATTTATCATTTTCCTTCCACTTCACAATTATGTGCCACTTTGTGTTGGTCTATCACATAAAATCCAATTTTTTTGTATTTTATATTGTGTTCTGACAACCCTGCATCCCCCGTACAAGTACTGAATCTCAATGGATGCAGCCACTAATCGGCCAACAATTTTCTGCCTGGCCGCTTCAGTATACAGATTGTAGGATGTTGGACAAGAGGGTGTTGAGCCAGTCCTGATGAAGTATTTCTCTTTGTGTATGGCCAGCTTAATGGAGATTGCTGTTTGCAGATATAAATAAGGTGGTACAATCAGATTAGGTCATTTGCAATGTGATATTTATATTTACATTGCATCATAATTCTGGACAGCATATCCAATTCCTCTTTTCTTTGTGGGAGGAATGTCATGTGCTGTTTTGGCACATTTCCCGTCTGCTTTCTACCCCAATATGACGCTAAGAAAAACAAGATTTTCTGTGGAAGACAGTTTGCCGATTCTAAAAATAAACGCATAATTCTCGTGACACATGCTCTTCCTTCCTCCTTTCCTTTCTTCTAGGTTTTTCTAGGATGTTTCATCGCCATCTCTGTGTGAGGCATACAAAACCACATCCAGGAAATGAAACCAGACAAAGATACCCCCAGCAGAGCCACCCCCAGTCTCTCATCCGTCACCCCATCGTCCAACGCACATACATGCTCACCGCAGGGAATCGCATGTTATTCCAAGTGTATTCTAGAATTTAATATGGTGAACCTGTGGGATTGGCAGACAACCAAGATTAGAAATAAAAGTGAGCTGAGCAGAAAACAAGTTGCACGGCTCCATGTACACGGGATGTTTTTACAACCTCTCCTGAACGATTTAACTTGACAGATAGTAACCGACATTTAAAATGTCAGTTTTGCAGCGCTTACATGCCGCGTTTAGTGTTTAGAAGCGTGAGCAACAGTGTGTGACTCCTTGTAAGTTGCACGGAGCGGGGTTCGTTCCTACCCCAGTGTGTCTTCCGGCTTGTCGGCACATAGATTTGTTCTGACAGTTCTTTTGGGAATCTCGGTTGGGAGGTCCCCTCCGTATGCATATAGGTAAATATATGAAGTGGCTATTTATTGCGCTTTTATGATCTCTTGTGCGTGTTTTCCATTTTGCCTGCTAAATGTAGTCTCTTTGCAGCAAACTTATCCTCTGAAGAAGACCCGAATCAAATGGGTCGAAACGCACCAGATTTGGCTTTTTTTACATGTTTGCTATGTAATGCCATGTATATTTTTATGTTGTAATATTTGCACCTCATGGGTATACCCCCCTGCTGAGCTCATATTTTAACCTTTATGGTATATAATACGCCAATAAACTTTTACTAATTAACCACTTCAATACCAAGCACTTAGACACCTTCCTGCCCAAGCCAATTTTCAGCTTTCAGCGCTGTAGCAATTTATAATTTTCCTTCCACTTCACAATTATGTGCCACTTTGTGTTGGTCTATCACATAAAATCCCATTTTTTGTATTTTATATTGTGTTCTGACAACCCTGCATCCCCCGTACAAGTACTGAATCTGAGTGGATACAGCCACTAATCGGCCAACAATTTTCTGCCTTGCCGCTTCAGTATACAGATTGTAGGATGTTGGACAAAAGGGTGTTGAGCCAGTCCTGATGAAGTATTTCTCTTTGTGTATGGCCAGCTTAATGGAGATTGCTGTTTGCAGATATAAATAAGGTGGTACAATCAGGTCATTTGCAATGTGATATTTATATTTACATTGCATCATAATTCTGGACAGCATATCCAGTTCCTCTTTTCTTTGTGGGAGGAATGTCATGTGCTGTTTTGGCACATTTCCCGTCTGCTTTCTACCCCAATATGACGAATTTGAATGACAATTGCGTGGTCAGACAACACTGTACCCAAACAATTTTTTTATCATTTTGTTCCCAAAAATAGAGATTTCTTTTGGTGGTATTTGATCACCTTTTATTTTTTGCGCAACAAATAAAAACAACAAATAAAAAAGACCGAAAATTTTGAAAAAAAAACAAGTTTTTCTTTGTTTCTGTTAAATTGTTTTGTAAATAAGTACGTTTTCTTCTTCAATGATGGGCACTGATATGGCTGCACTGATGGGCACCGATGAGATGGCACCAATGAGGTGGTATTGATGAGGTGGCACTGACGAGCACTGATGGGCACTGATAGGTGGCACTGGTATGCGCCACTGATGGGCACACATAGGTGGCACTGATGGGCACTCATAGGCAGCACTGATGGGTACTTATGGGTGGCACTGATGGGTACTTATGGGTGGCACTGATGGGCACTGCTGGACACTGATGGGTGGCACTGCTGGACACTGATGGGTGGCATTGTTGGGCATCACTGATTTTATTTGTTACATGATGGTGCCAGTAAGTGCCCATTTGTGGGCACTAATTGGCACATATTGGGCTGTCATTTGCACATGTGGATGGCCATGGGGTACATACCTGGACATCCACATGTTGCCCCCCTTCCTGGTGGTCCTGGAGGCTTCCCTGGTGGTCTAGTGTGGGCATCCGAGGGGGGGCTGCGTTGATAAACAATCAGCCTGTCAGGAGAGCCGCCGATCGGCTCTCCTCTACTCGTGTCTGTCAGACACGAGTGAGGAAAAGCCGATCAATGGCTTTTCCTGTTTACATCATGATCAGCCATGATTGGATCCAGCGGAGGCTCTTTACCAAGATCGGTGTAGCGGTGTGTCAGACTGACACACCGCACCATCGATCGCCGCAATGCGCGCCCCCCGGGGGAGCGGTGGCTGTTATCCTGAAGGACGTCATATGACGCCCAGTCAGAATAACAGAATCACTTCCCGGACGTCAATCTGCTATTGACCGGGCAGGAAGTGGTTAAAATACTTCTTTTGGATTTTTTCAAATCTTTTGATACCTCTGTATTTTGCTGCTAAAAAACACCTTTCTGGGAGAACCTTCCCATATTAGCGTTTAGAATCGTTTTTTTACTGAGTTACCGCGTTTACAAGCTGTCACATGCATGTGGCACTTCAAATGCCTCTGAACATCCGTCATTAATGCATTTTTTTGCATTCCAAAAAATGCCTCCAAACTCAACTGCCTAGAAACAACTATAAACTACTGAGTGTACATGTACTGATAAGATAACATAGAGGAGAGTTCAGGGGCAGCTGAAAAAAACACACAACTGCTCCTAAAGGTCCGTTTAGCAGCAGAAGTGTACATGAGGCCGAAGATGTCAGAACACTGCAATTAGAAACATAAATTAAAGCTTTTATTTTAACATTGTGTAGTTAGTATATAAAATACAGTATCCTGACACATATGGCCAACACCAGGGAAAACACTGATAGCAATGATGTTATTGCTAAGGAAGACTGGGAGCAACAAAACAGAGTTCCAGTATTTAGAAGAGCTTCCAATAAACGCCTGTCATGTTTTCTCCATACATTCCGGTAATGAATCCTGCAGACACAAGCAATCACATGCCTTGGCGTAAAGCTAAACAAAAGCGATCCATAGTAAAGGTAACCTTAGGATCCCCAGGGAAATTCTCAGGTGATAAAACCTGCCAGTTTTCACAAATACCAAAGAAAAAAAAAAAAGATGTCAGAGATCTTAAAGTCAAACTTCATGTAAAACGTTTTACGTTGTACTTTGTTTTGTTGCCAAATAAAGTTACAGCCTTTGAGGTTGTTATTGCTGTCTACGTCCCTGTTGCAGAGATGTTGATCCAATAGGGATACAAACAAAAAGACATTCTGACAATGTTTTTCTTTCCTAATTACAATAGCACCCCTCTCCTTCCATTTCTTTTTTTGTTGTTACAGGGACAGGAAATGAGGGAAAATATCCCCATAAGGTCACAAACTGAAACAAAGATCTTGCAGAAAATGTAACTCTTCTCTACTACTACTACAAATAAAATGATTTCAAGTGGCTGGCTGAATTTTGATCCGCTTAAAGCCAGCCATACATGGATCGAAATTTGTCTGGTTCAGGGTGATTGTACAGAAGGTGTTGGATTTTTGCTGTTCGATCAGCGCTGCCGGCCTTAGCCACAGCACTGATTGGTGTATTCTAACAACCTCAAATGTGTGGATGGGGGAATTGGGTCTTTTTTTTTTCTCGTTCAAGCCGATAGTTGATATAAAAAAAAAAAAAAGAATCATCTATGGGTTGCTTAAAGTGGAAGTAAACCCTCCTATTGTTTTCAGCCAAGGAAGCTGCCATCTTTGCCTCTGTTTAATCTTCAACTGCCACGGTGCTGCACATGTGATCCCTTATGACACCAGCCATTGGATGGTTTGACTGTTTGGTTGAGAGCACAGCCAATGTGCAGTTAGCATTCACGGCAGGCCTTTTTTTTTAAACTGTTAAATCGATGGGTTTACTTCCGCTTTAAGTGTTTAATCATCTCTACCTTGGATCAGTCAGATCAGATCCTCCTCAGCCTCAGTGTCTATGGTCTTCTTTAACCCCTTCCTGACCAGCCGCCATAGTTATACTGCGGCAGGTTGGCTCCCTTGCGTAAACCGTCGTAGCTGCGCACCCGCAGCGTGTCCCCGGAGCCGACGCGAGTGCCTGACGGATGCAATGACCGCCGGGCACCCACGATCGTTTGTGACAGAGCGAAAACTGGGATCTGCGTGTGTAAACACACAAATCCCGGTTTTGTCAGGGGAGAGGAGACAGATCGTGTGTTCCTACTAAGTAGGAACAACGATCTCTTTCCTCCCCTAGTCAGCCACATTCCCCCCACAGTTAAAACACAGTGAGGGAACACATTTAACCCCTTGGTCACCCCCTGGTGTTAACCCCTTCCCTGCCAGTGACATTTATACAGTAATCAGTGGCTTTTATTTAACTCTGACCACTGTATAAATGTCACTGGTCTCAAAAAAGTGTCAAAAGTGTCCGATGCGTCCGTTGCAATGTTCCAGTCCCGATAAAAAATCACAGATCGCCGCCATTACTAGTAAAAAAAAAAATTATATTAAAAATTCCATAAATCTATCCCCTATTTTGTAGACGCTATAACTTTTGCGCAAAGAAATTAATATACGCTTATTGCAATTTTTTTTTTACCAATAATATGTAGAAGAATATATATCGGCCTAAACTGATGAAGACATTTTTTTATTTATTTATTTCTTTTTGAGCTATTTATTATAGCAAAAAGTACAAAATATTGTTTTTTTTTTTGTCACTCTTTTTTTTTATAGCGCAAAAAAAAAAAAAACGCAGAGGTGATCAAATACCACCAAAAGAACGCTCTATTTGTGGAGAAAAAAGGACATACATTTTGTTTGGGTGCAACGTGGCATGACCCCGCAATTGTTAGTTAAAGCGACGCAGTGCCGTATCTCAAAAAATGGCCTGGTCAGGAAAGGGGTAAATTCTTCCGGGGCTGAAGTGGGTAAATGGGTCCAACACTTTGTACAGGCTGCAGAAGCTGGATTAGAGTGGAACCTCAAATGCTTGCGTGGCACCATTACAACAGCAGGTCACTTGTATTAAACATGCAACTTATATCATGTGACCGCTGTGATTGGCTCTCACAGTGTAATGTCAATATTTCCATCCCACACTTTCCTGAATGAGGCTTTGGGAGTGGTGAGTGCTGAAGCAACAAACAGCTGGAACTGGAGACATCATAGATCAAATGCACATATTCGCCAGCACACCACGAATCATCAAATAGTGTCCAAATCTTTATTGACGAATGATAACATCACAGAGCACAGCGTTTCAGAGCCGTGCAGGACCCCTTTGTCAGTTACATCCCTGACGAAGGAGTCCTGTACGGATCTGAAAATTTGCACATGTTCTCTGTGATGTGATCGTCCTTCAATAACGATTTGGATGCTATTTGACAACCCATGGTGTGCTGGCAGATATGTGCATTTGATCTATATTGACTCTCACAGTGGTCACATGATCAGGAGCCTGTCCTGCAGCCTCCTCATCAGAAGCTGTGGCTGAAAGCTGTCATCAACAGCTTGTCAGTATTCTGGGAGCAGGCAGTGACAACTCTCCTAGCACATAACCTCAGCCCGTCAAGGACACATGTGCAGTGCCTGAGCATTAAGACCCACTTTTCCTGCCACCGCATATACAGTATCTCACAAAAGAAGTACACCCCTCACATTTTTGTAAATATTTTATTATATCTTTTCATGTGACAACACTCAAGAAATGACACTTTGCTACAATGCAGTGGCGGTGCATCCATAAGGGCGCACAGGCGCCACCCCCTCTCTCCAGCCACCCCCTCTATCACCAATAGATAGATTCATGCATTGCATGAATCTATCCATGGCCGCCACTGCCACCCCACATTCAGGGCGCCTGAGTTACATCGGTGGGGGGGTGTTTTTGAAGCACCTGATTAGAGCCATAGGTTCTAATAGGTGTCAAAAAAGCCATGCTTGGCGCGTGCAGTTTACCCAGCTGTGTTAGAAAAGCAAATTAATATACATCAGGTGCTCGGAGTCTGTTACCCGTCACCTGATTTGCTGAAACGACAGGCGCTGTGATTGGACACCTATCAGGCATTCAATCATAGGAGAGGACGGGAGGAGACATCGAGGACATGCAGGAGCATGGAGGACACCGCTCGCCGCCCACCGCCATCACCCACTGCCCCACCGAGACAGGGTAAGTGCCAGGCACAGTGGCAGCATTCAATGGGCACAGTGGCTGCATTCAATGGGCACAGTGGCAACTTTCGGTGGGCACAGTGGGCGCATTCGATGGGCACAGTAGCTGCATTCGATGGGCACAGTGGGAGCATTCGATGGGCACAGTGGGAGCATTCGATGGCACAGTTGGAGCATTCAATGGGCACAGTGGCAGCATTTGATTGCACAGTGGGAGCATTTAATGGGCATGGTGGCTGCATTCAATGGGCACAGTGGCAGCGTTTGATGGGCACAGTGGCAGCATTTGATGGCACAGTGGGAGCATTCGATGGAAACAGTTGCAGCCTTTGATGGCACAGTGGGAGCATTTAATGGGCACAGTGGTTGCATTCAATGGGCACAGTGGCAGCATTTGATGGCACAGTGGGAGCATTTGATGGGAACAGTGGCAGCATTTGATGGGCACAGTGGGAGCATTTGAAGGCACAGTGGCAGCATTTGATGGGCACAGTGGGAGCATTTGATGGGCACAGTGGGAGCATATGATGGCACAGTTGGAGCATTTGATGGCACAGTGGCAGCATTTGATGGGAACAGTGGCTGCGTTTGATGGGCACAGTTGCGTTTGATGGGCACAGTGGCTGCGTTTGATGGCACAGCGGCGGCAATTGATGGGCACAGTGGCTGCATTTGATGGGCACAGTGAGGCTGCAATTGATGGGTTTTTTTCTTTTCAGAATTTTGAGCACCAGCCTGCTACAATGTAAAGTAGTGAGTGTACAGCTTGTATAACAGTGTAAATTTGCTGTCCCCTCAAAATAACTCAACACACAACCATTAATGTCTAAACCACTGGCAACAAAAGTAAGTACAACCCTAAGTGGAAATTTCCAAATTGGTCCCAATTAGCCATTTTCCCTCCCCGGTGTCATTCGACTGATTAGTGTTACAAGGTCTCAGGTGTGAATGGGGAGAAGGTGTGTTAAATTTGGTGTTATCGCTCTTATTCTCTCATACTGGTCACTGGAAGTTCAACATGGCACCTCATGCCAAAGAACTCTCTGAGGATCTGAAAAAAATAATTGTTGCTCTACATAAAGATGGCCCAGGCTAAAAGAAGATTGCCAAGACCCTGAAACTGAGCTGCAGCACGGTGGCCAGGACCATAAAGCGATTTAACAAGGCAGGTTCCACTCAGAACAGGCCTCACCATGGTCAACCAAAGAAGTTGAGCGTCATATACAGAGGTTGTCTTTGGGAAATGGACATATGAGTTCTGCCAGCATTGCTGCAGAGGTTAAAGGGGTGGGGGGTCAGCCTGTTAGTGCTCAGACCATACACCGCAAACTGCATCAAATTGGTCTGCATAGCTGTCATCCCAGAAGGAAGCCTCTTCTAAAGATGATGCACAAGAAAGCCTGCAAACAGTTTGCTGAAGATAAGCAGACTAAGGGCATGGATTACTAGAACCATGTCCTGTGGTCTGATGAGACCAAGATAAACGTATTTGGTTCAGATGGTGTCAAGCGTGTGTGGAGGCAACCAGGTGAGGAGTACAAAGACAAGTGTGTCTTGCCTACAGTCAAGCATGGTGGTGAGAGTGTCATGGTCTGGGGCTGAATGAGTGCTGCTGGCACTGGGGAGCTACAGTTCATTGAGGGAACCATGAATGCCAACATGTACTGTGACATACTGAACCAGAGCATGATCCCCTCCCTTTGGAGACTGGGCCGCAGGGCAGTATTCCAACATGATAAAGACCCCAAACACACCTCCAAGATGACCGCTGCCTTGTTAAAGAGGCTGAGGGTAAAGGTGATGGACTGGCCAAGCATGTCTCCAGACCTAAACCCTATTGAGCATCTGTGGGGCATCCTCAAATGGAAGGAGGAGCGCAAGGTCTCTAACATCCACCAGCTCCGTGATATCATCATGTAGGATTGGAAGAGGACTCCAGTGGCAACCTGTGAAGCGCTGGTGAACCATGCCTAAGAGGGTTAAGGTAGTGCTGGAAAATAATGGTGGCCACACAAAATATTGACACTTTGGGCCCAATTTGGACATTTTCACTTAGGGGTGTACTCACTTTTGTTGCTAGCGGTTTAGACATTAATGGCTGTGTGTTGAGTTATTTTGAGTGGACAGCAAATTTACACTGTTATACAAGCTGTACACTCACTACTTTACATTATTATTATACAGGCTTTATATAGCGCCAACAATAGCTTTACAATATATAGCAAAGTGTCATCTCTTCAGCGTTGTCACATGAAAAGATATAAAAAAATATTTACAAAAATGTGAGGGGTGTACTCACTTTTGTTAGATACTGTGTATATATATATATATATATATATATATATATATATATATATATAATGCAGCAGGCCAGAGGTTAAGAATATGGAAAGGATAAAAATATATTTATACACATATTATCTATTGAATTTTTCAAGACAGGAAGTCAGCTGATGACTGTGACTCACCCAGCTCATCTTTATTGTTACTTTTCACATGCACCATGAGGAAATGTTTGTTTGATCCATCCCAACAAGACATACAAGATCTTTTTTCAGAAAATGTACTGTATTGCACAATTAGATATTTCAACAGCAGGGATGAGGAAATGACAATTATAAATGCTTGCAGAGTTTTGATGTTCAATGCCCCGTACACACGGTCGGATATTCGGATGGCAAAAGTCTGATCGGATTATGCTGTCAGAAAATCCGATCGTGTGTGGGCTCTAGTGGGCTTTTTTCCGTCGGAATTTCCGACAGAATAAATTTGAGAGCAGGATCTAAAATTTTCCGACAACAAAATCAGATCGGACTTTTTCCGATCGTGTGTAGAGAATTCCGACGCACAAAGTGCCACGCATGCTCAGAAGAAATTTGGAGACGAAAGCTATTGGCTACCGGCCTCTACGTAGTCCCGTCTTACGTTTTGTATGTCACCTCGTTCTGAACGATCAGATTTTCCGACAACTTTGTCCGACCGTGTGTGTGCAACAGAAGTTTCGGACAAAATCCGTCTGAAAAAAACAGATGGATTTTGTGGTCGGAATGTCCGACCGTGTGTACAAGCCACATTTATAAAGCAAAAAAGTGCACTACATGATGTCAAGGATTCGCAAAACTAAATCACATTTCTGAGAGTTTACAGTCGAACGAGAAAAAAAATCTTTGAAATGTATAAGTTCATGTCCCCTAAGGCCCCTTTCACACTGGGGCGGTATGGGCGTCGGCGGTAAAGCAGCGCTATATTTAGCGCTGCTTTACCGTCGTTTTAGCAGCGGTATTCGGCCGAAAAAGGGTTAAAACCACCCACAAAGCACCGCTGCAGCGGCACTTTGCCGGCGGTATAGTCGCGCTGCCCCATTGATTTCAATGGGTAGGAGCGGTATAGGAGCGGTGAATACACCGCTCCTTCAGCGCTCCAAAGATGCTGCTAGCAGGACTTTTTTTTACCGTCCTGCCAGCGCACCGCTCCAGTGTGAAAGCCCTCCGTCTTTCACACTGGAGTGAAAGGACACGCTTTTTTCAGGCGCTATACAGGCGCTATTTTTAGCGCTGTAGTGCCTGAAAAACACTTCAGTGTTAAAGGGGCCTAAAGGAGGGCTGTCTTTTTCTGAGAAAAATGCCTATGGTCTATTTCTGATTAGTAACAATGTAAACAGGTCCCGTTTTCACCAGCCAGACTGCCAAAATGCAAAGCGGCAAAAGTTGTGATAAACCACGGTACTCAAAGCTTTCTGAAGACAAATGTTTATATTACCACATCAATACAGGGCATTTTCACCCCCTTTCTGCCCAGGCCAATTTTTAGCTCTCAGTGCTGTCACACTTTAAGTGACAATTGCGCTGTCATGCAACACTGTACCTAAATAACATAAATTATTTTATACATTTTTTTTAAAGACAGATAGAGCTTTCTTTTAGTGGTATTTATTCACCACTGGATTTTTTTCCCCCTAAACAAATGGAAAAATGACCGAACATTTAAAAAAAAAAAGGAATTTTTCTTTTTCACTGATGTGCTTAGGCTGCACTGGGCACTGATAAGGCGGCTCTGATAAGTGGCACTGATATGCTGCATTGATGGGCACTGATATGCTGCACTGATGGCCACTGATTGGCACTGATGAGGCGGCAATGTCAAGGCGGCACTGATAAGATGGCACTGATAGGTGGCACTGATGGACACTAATGTGCTGCACTGATGTACACTGATATTCTACACTGTTGGACACTGTTATGCTGCACTAAGGAGGCTGCACTGATGGGCACTGATGAGGCTGCACTAATGAGGCGGCACAGATGGGCACTGACAAGCTGCACTGATTAGCACTGATAAGTCTGCACTGATGGGTACTGGTGAGGCTCCCCTGATAAGGTGGCACGGATGGGCACTGATAGGCGGCACTAACAGGCACTGATATGGCACCCATGGACACTGATATGCTGCACTGATGTCCCCTGAAACTGGAAATCTGAAAATTGTTATCACTCACTGTAATTTTCCATTCCTGAAAATTGTTATCACTCACCGTAATTTTCACACCTCCCTTTGGAGCCCCACATGACTACTTGTTCCAAGCAGAATAAAAGACAGCCCCTCCCCCAACTAACTAAGATGTTCGATAGCCTAGCCTGCGACAGGCCACTAGGGAGGGATGGGCCAGGAAAGGAAAATTACGATAAGTGATAACAATTTTAAGTTTTCTTTGCCCACCTCACGTCAGCACATAATGGGATATACCAAAGCCAATATAGGGCAAGAGAGAACAAATGAAAAGAGACACTGACAATGAAAGAAAAGCTGCTAAAGCCAGAAAGAATTGTCCCAAACTTGCTGGTCGCATATTTAGTTTGTAATGTTGAATGAAGGCCGCACCAGACCTTCAAGCTAGTCCTTACCTATATCTTCCAAGCAATTCTGGCATAACTGCTCCAAAGGCTGCCACCCTAGTCAAATAGGCTTGCAAATGTTTCAGAGCAGAAAGGCTTACTTCCTGCATGCCAATCTAATCATCCTGGTAACCCAAGATTGGATGACTCTTGAGGCAGTAGTGTATTTAGGTTTTGTACTGCCCTAGGCCTGATTAAACTTGTGCACCCCCTAATTTAAATATGACCCACCCCTTCCTGTCAAGGCCACACCCCTTGCTGTTTAAGACCCGCCCTGACATTTTCGAGTGGGAACACTAGTTCTGAGGGCCTGGGGGGGGGGGGCATGGGATTCCCTTAATTTGCATAGATTTCCTCTCACTTCCTGTTTGGACTAAGAAGATATAACCATGCCAACGGTGCAGCAGAAAACATAGCACAGTGAGGAAGGTTTGTGGTCCAGGATGATAGGACAGTCAAAATTAAAAGTGGCGCCCCCCCCCCCACAGTTGCGGAATGCCGGCCGCCCGCATACCAGAAGCAGTGAGGCCGCCAATGGCTCCTCCTGCTCTCAGACTAGTGTAATGAGAGTAGACCACCAGCCAGGCACAGCACGCTGGATTGATGTAATACCCCATAGACCTGGCAAAGGCTTGCGGCATGTCTGCACATGCACTGAATGTTCAGTAAAGATGGTAATGCTGGAGAAGAGTGCATAACCAGGGGCATGCTTGGAATGTATCATACACTGTGCATGTGTTTGTAAGCAGAAATTAGCTAAGGGGATGATTGGGTGTGTTGAAGCCCCCCACAAATTTCTCCAGCACCCTCATGAACGCACCTGCCTGGACCATGCACATTACTTTGCAAAATTGCATCAATCCACCTTGGATTGATGCAAACTTGCAAAGCAATGTGAGTGGGCAGGGACTTGCTGTGCAGGGATACAGCAGCTTGGAGCCACAGGTCCCAATATTCTTCTTCTAGTTCCGGCTGCACAGGCTCTCTCGGGGAGAGAGTGAGAGACCCAATTCACTGACCACCATTGTACAAGAAGGAATGACTACCAGTATACAGGGACTGACCACTAATATACAGGGTGGCTGACTACCAGTATATAGGGGACTGACCCCAAATACAGGGGAACTGACCAACAGTATACAGGGGAACTGTCTACCAATATACAGGAGAACTTACCACCATTGTACAAGGGGACTGACCACCAGTATACAGGGAAATTGACCCTCAGTGTTCAGGACAACTGACCATTGATATACAGGGACACACTGACCAGCGAACAGAGGAAATGACCACCAGTATGCAAGTAAACTGACAATCAGTATGCAGGGCCACTAACCACCAGTATGCAGGGCGACTGACCAACAGTTTACATGCATGGCCACTGGTTACTAGTATAAAGGGGATATACTACCCACCGCTGTACACAGTGCACACTAACCACCATTGTGCAAATGCACACTGACCACTGATGTATGTTGCATAATGAAGGGGGCACAAACTCATACTGCTGGGGGCTTATTATTGTGCAGTCCTGGAGGTGTAATATTTTGCAATGCTGGGGGTTAATTACTGTGCTGGAGGTTAATTAATGTGATGTGCTCTGAGTTTATTATTGTGTTGTGCTGGGGGTTTATTGCTGTACAATGCTGGGGGTTAGGTATTGAGCTGTACCCTGGTTAATTACTGTGCTGCTCTGGGGGTTATTTACTGTGTCCTACCAGGGGTTGAATATTATGCAGAGCTGGGAGTTAATTATTTTGCTGTGCTGGGGTTATTACTGAACCTGACAGAAGATGAGGTTATCATTTCTTGGCCCCAATTGGGCTTATATTATTACAGTCTCTTCAGTTCACCCCAAGGCCTCATTTGGGCTATACAAAGGGAGAAAAATGTCACACAACAAGACATATATCATGAAGAAACTACCCCTTGCTGACCACACCCACTTTTGGGGCACACCCACAAGTGCACAGGAGGGGATGCATCTCAAGCTGCATGCGCACCCCATCTTGTACCCCCAGCACCAGCACAGCAACCCCCCAAAAAATTGTCTGGAGATGCCCCTGGCAGAAAAAAATAAATGTTTGATTAAGAATTTAAAAACATCTATTGACCATTAACTTGAGCTTTCTTTTGGCAAACAGTTAATTGGGTGGGTTTAGTTCCACTTTATCACTTTTTAGAATTTCTGGTCCAATCTGCCTGAATAGGGCATTGTATTTGTTTAGAAACAGGGCCAACATACTATGTAGTTACAGTCCATTGCCCTAACATAAGCACATCAGCATATCCATAGCTCCCAACTGTTCCTATTTGGAAGGACTGTCTCTTGTTTGGAACCAAATCCCTTCATCTCTCATTACACCTCATTTTTCCCTCTATACAGAAATGTACTTACGGATTTAACCAATCATTTGTGCATACCAATTCTTAATGGTTCATGTAAATGTGTGCATCATAGGGGTGTGTACTTCCCCTACATACCTTTTACATACCTGTGTTCCTCTTTTTCCGCGTACACACAACCGGACTTTCCGGCAGACTAGGTCCGACAGAATCAGTCCGTCGGACAATCCGATCGTGTGTGGGCTAATCCGATCGTTTTTCATTTAAAAAATCAGACGGACCTAGAAATAGAACATGTTTCAAATCTGTCTGATGGACTCAATTCCTATTGGGAAAACCGTTCGTCTGTATGCTGGACCGACGGCCCAAATACGACGCAAGGGAAGCTATTGGCTACTGGCTATTGAACTTCCTTTTTTAGTCCCGTTTACGTCATCACATTCAAAACTACTTAGTCCGTTCGTGTGTGGCCAAGTCCGTTCGTTCGGAAAGTCCGTCGGAACTCTGCCGAAAGTCGATTAGGAAGACCGTCGGACCTAGTTTGCCGGAAAGTCCGGTCGTGTGTACGCGGAATTACTCATCTCAAAAAGTTGGAAGGTATGGGCTTATCTACACACTTTAACCAACCAACAAAGAGAAGAATTCTCAGCTATAAATTATTCCATCCTATAATATACTTAGTATAATGTTTTTTATAACTGCTTTTACCTCATTTGTAATGCTGATAATATACATAGGTTGTTCTCTAGCACTTTTGACCAACTTTCCAACGCAAAAGGGATTGAATTAAAGCAGCCATGTTCCTTCCATATACACTCTCTCTTGCTGTGTATATAGCCTGTATTCCATGCCATTTTGTGGTGCTTTCAGGCTTTTACCAGAGCAATTTGCTACTTATGATTGCAATTGTTTCCTGGTTCTAAGTGACCAGATGATTGAAGCTGACTTGGAAATCAATTGAAAATTCCTTCTGAAGGGTACTGCAGTCGTTTTAATTAATTTCCTCCTCATTTGGTCAATCGAGATTGAGAAACAGATTGGGTGGCAAATTACTGTGTGAGTCTCCGAAATTACTAACAAAGCTGTCAAGTATATGGTCAGCAGTGATGTAAGTAATTGAGTTAAAATAAACTGAGTTACTTAACGGATTACTTTTCCCCTCATGGTAATGCAGTCCCCATTACTTGGGCGGCATTACCGCAATTACATCTACCGCCACTAGATGGCAGTAGTGTAATTCCGGTGTCCTGCTGAAAATGTTCCCCCGCCGGATAAGGACCCCCCTGTACCGCGCAGGCGCAGCGCTTGCACAGTACGAAGGACTACGGAGCTTATGAAAATTGCTGAACCTAAACAGCTCTGAGTGAAGGCGCAGTTAACATGTAATTGTACGAGGCGATGCAGCACGCTCCCGATGCTCGTGCTACTCTGCAAGGGGCGTCTATCCTGTAACTAAGGGGCGAGTCTAGTATTACTGTAACCAAGGGGCGCATTTATTATTATTGTTATATATCCAGCTCTGCCCATTAATTTAACATTCGCCCTCTTCTGTAGCCACCCGCCCCTTACACGATATAATAATAATAGACCCGCCCCTTGCTTACACGCTATAACAGATCTGCCCCTTGGTTAGAGTAATAATAGAGCAGCCCCTTGGTTTCATGATATATAACAATAATAATAAATGTGCCCCTTGCTTACAGTAATACTAGACCCGCCCCTTAGTTACACGTATAGAATATAAAAAAAAGGTCACAGTTACTTTGCTGAGTAACTAATTACTTTTCCAATGTAGTAACTGAGTTTTTGGGAGAAGTAATTTGTAACTTAACTACTTACTTTTTTAAAGTAAGATGACCAACACTGATGGTCAGTATAATTGTTCACTGGTGTCCAAGTAATAGAATTCTGGACCTACTTGTTTAATTAACCAGGCAGTGCAATGAGCAGTTGTCTGCAGTATCCCATGGCAACCAAAAAGATCCTGATTTACAGCAGTTTAGAGTAGTCCAAATAAGAAAAAAAACTAGCAGTGATTGCTGCTGGTGACCATTCTATACAGTTTCCTCTAGCATTTGGTATGTGTTCTTTGACTAGCAATGTCCCTTCAGTGGTCATTTGTCTTCCATATCTGGACAAGCCAGTGTTTTCTAAGAAAGAACCCAGACATCTCCTAAGGGCAGACAGGTGGCAGAAGAACAAGCAAAAGGAAATGACATCAGAGGATGTGCCCTTAGGCGCCAGTATTTTGGAAATAAGGAAATGCTGCGGAAGCTCCCTCTGCAGCCCAGAACAATGTATATAAATATATACTGTGAATGTGAGTGCGCAGAATGGACCCTTCCCTGTTAGTAACATGCAGTGTACTGATTCCTTTTCCTCCCAAAGACCAAGAGAACAATGCATGCTCTCTTCAGCAAGGATGTCTTTCCAGCTAGTTACACAAAACACTGGATAATGATTTTCCTTGTTGCTGAGTAAGCATTAACTACTTCCCTACTAACCAGATTTCCATTCAAATGGAAAGAATGTCAAAATATCACCCAAACACTACCCTGCTCCTCCCAAGACCTCCTGCTCTCTAGTTCCCTCATCACCTCCTCCTATGCTTGCCTTCACATTCTCTCCAGAGCCATCCCCACCCTCTGGAACTCCCTACCGCAATCTATCAGGCTATCGCTCACTCTGTCCACCTTTAGGCAATCCCTTATAACTCATCTCTTTTGGGAAGCCTATCCTGCCTCCACCTAAAAACTTTATTTTTACTTTCCCCGTCAGCTCATCCTTCACAGTTATTAACTTTTGTACCTTTTGCCCTTTCCTTTCAGATTGTAAGTTTTCATAAGTAGAGCCCTCCTGTATTGAATTGTTCTGTAAGGGTCTACTCTTACTATACTGCATATAAAAATGCACCAAAACTCATCAAAATTGCACATGCATTGATGTGCATTTAACCTGCATTTCCAAGCACATTGCATTACATTGTGTTTTTTGCCATCCATTGTGAAGCAACAGAAAGGGTCTTAATACCAATGACAATTTATTTTTTTATAGCTTTACTCTGAATTCCATTTACATGTGCTCATGTGCTTTATGCTGTCTTAAATGCAGAGGGGTTGCATATTATTTGCTTCAGCCCCAGAAGATTTTATCCCCTTCCTGACCAGAGCACTTTTTGAGATTCGGCACTGCGCCGCTTTAACTGACAATTGCGCGGTCGTGCGACGTTGCACCCAAACAAAATTAACGTCCTTTTTTTTCCCAAAAAGAGAGCTTTCTTTTGATGGTATTTGGTCACCTCTGTGGTCTTTATTTTTTGCGCAAAAAAAAAAAAAAAAAAAAGAGCGACAATTTTGAAAAAAAAAACATTTTTTTTTACTTTTTGCTATAATAAATATCCCCCAAAAATATATTTAAAAAAATATATTTTTTTCCTCACTTTAAGCTGATATGTATTCTTCTACATATTTTTGGTAAAATCGCAATAAGCGTATATTGATTGGTTTGTGCAAAAGTTATAGCGTCTACAAAATAGGGGATAGTTTTATGGCATTTTTACGTTTTTTTATTTTTTATTAGTAATGGCGGCGATCTGCAATTTTTACTGGGACTGCGACATTATAGCGGACACAACGGACACTTTTGACACTATTTTGGGACCATTGTCATTTATACAGCGATCAGTGCTAAAAAAAAATGCACTGTTTACTGTGTAATGACACTGGCAGTGAAGGGGTTAACCACTAGGGGGTGATGAAGGGGTTAAGTGTGCCCTAGGGAGTGATTCTAACTGGGGGGGTGGGCTTCAAGTCACATGACAGTGATCACCGCTCCCCATGACAGGGAGCGGTGATCTCTGTCATGACACAAGCCAGAATGGGGAAATGCCTTGTTTACATAGGCACTTCCCTGTCCTGAGGCTCCGTGATACGATCGCGGGGCACAGTCACACTGAACGCGGCGGGCACGCACGCGCCTGCTATCCCCGGCTCTTAAAGGGGACATACAGGTATGCCCCTTTGCCCACCGCTGTCATTGTGCTGACCTATATCGGCATGCGGCGGTCGGAAAGTGGTTAATGCAATGCACATGTACACAACATTGTGGTGTGAAATGAGGCACATAGAAAACCATTGTATTCTAGACACCCTTGCAATGACTTGTGTTGATCTGGTGTAGAAAATTGTAGGTCACTGCGCTTGATGTGAATCAGCCTTAAAGGTACTCTCTCCATTTATTTTCTAAAGGCAAAATGTTGGTGCTAAATCCTGAAGAATAATGTCACGTACACACGATCGGACATTCCAACAACAAAAACGTGGATTTTTTTCCGACGGATGTTGGCTCAAACTTGTCTTGCATACACACGGTCACACAAATGTTGTCGGAAATTCCGAACGTCAAGAACACGGTGACGTACAACACGTACGACGAGCGGAGGAAAATTAAGTTCAATAGCCAGTGCGGCTCTCCTGCATGATTCCATGCGTGGAATTTTGTGCTTCTGAATTGTGTACACACTCTTGGAATTTCCGACAACAAAACTTTTAAACTTTTAAAAAAAATTTGAGAACCAGCTCTCAAACATTTGTTGTCGGAAATTCCGACAGCAAATGTCCGATGGAGCATACTCATGGTCGGATTTTCCCACAACAAGCTCACATCGAACATTTCTTGTCAGAAATTCCGACCGTGTGTATGCGACATTTTAATAATAATAATCTGCTCCTTTAATTCAGTAGAGAAGTTTTTACTGCTACTAGGACTAATAGCTGTAAGAGTTAATTTATTTTGCTGTGACTTGTGTGGGATGGCATCCTGTGGATGTGGTCAGTCTTGTGGCGGTCTCCATAACAACCCTCCTCCAGCCTGCTCACCTCTGTTGGGTACTAATTAGCATGAGCTCATAAAACAGAGATGCACAGATATGCATCCAGTTTAGCCTGGTCTGATGTCTACTTCATTTCATAGAATATATTTATTCTGGCTCTCTATGTAGGAGGGTCAAACACGTCCCCGGCAGTAGCCTAATTAGGACCTTTCACTATGAGTGGAATAACCTCCATGCTCCTGATCAGGGCACAGATATGACCTAAGTCAGGGCTGTGGAATCACGTGACGCCACTCTGTTGTGTGTAATTATTTTGCAGTATTGAAAATGTGCATCATCCATCCTCCTGATAGGATGACCACCTGGCAGATAAAACGGGAACAGGTTGCCAGTTTAATTAATGGGCATGAGACCTGTTTTCATTCCATAGAAATAATAGCAATCTTATCTCCCAAACACTGAGTGGCACTGAAAATATATACTGTATATTATACATATGGCCATATTTGACCTTAGCATTAAGCATTATGCATCCTGGCTGAATTCCCACCTCTGATTCATCTGTTAAAAACTTGTGGGATAGGCATGTTTCAAGCAAGTGCTTTTAATTTCCATTGGGGAATTGGCTCCCTTTTCTCATTCTCTCCAATTTGTAAAAAGTACCACGCTTTCCAGGAAGCTTGTTCAATAGTGCTAGATTGCCAAGCTTCAGTCTATGTTAAAGTGTAAATGACATTTTGGATAGAGTTGGAAAGGGTTAGACTCTTGGCCAAGTTTTTCTTACAGTCCGTGTCCCCACTGGGGAGGTTCACCCCCTTCTATTTGTCCTGGTGACCAAGACAAAGTAAGTGTAAATGCTACATTTCAGAGTTGTCAGGAAAGGAAGAGGTGAGGGAGAAATCTTTTAGTAGGGACAAATGTTTTGGAGACAACTTGCTGATATGGGAATTCCCTTTTTCTTGGAGAGAGTTCTTCTCATATGCCGGTATGTTGCCAAAACAGGATGTAAAGGGAAATTTCCACAGCAGGACACAAACACTGAAAAATATAATTCCGGCAAAGTGTCTGGGATGACTGAATTCCTGTGTGGGAAGAGACGTCTTCCTACATAGGTCAATCAAGACGGCCAAAGACTGGCACCCAGAAAAATTCGAGGAGAAGATGCCAGAGCCGGCAAGAGACCTCAAACTGTTGAAACAAAGGTAAGTATTGCAGACTTTAGCTCTGCTTTAAAATAGTTACATTCATTTAAATGAGTTTAGAAAAGTCCTATAAATACATATAATTGCATGTCCGTGTGAATGATGCCTAAAGCCTCGTACGCACGATTGGATTTTCAGCAGGGAATTGTGTGATGACAAACTGTTTACCTAAAATCCAACCGTTAGTACGCTCCTTCAGACAATTGTTGTCCAACTTTACTCCAACAAATGTTGGATGGCAGGCTAGCAAGTTTGCAGACAGCGATCTGTTGTCAGATTTTCAGATTGTGTGTACACAAGTCCGTCACACAAAAGTCCAAGTACAAACATGCATGCTCGGAATCAATGTTCACCAAACATGATATTAGCAGAAGGTGCCCAAAGGGTGGCACTCAAGAGCTGAAATTGCACATAGTACGTCACTATGTTCATATTTGTTGGCCGACAATTGTGTGCCGTTAGTATGCAAGACAAGTTCCTGGCACACGCCCTTCTGACAAAAGTCTGATGCTCTGTTGGCCAACAATCCGATCGTGTGTATGAGGCTTTAGTCTTCCACCACATCCTGCAGGGCAAAACACTTGGAAAATGCAGTACATATTCAAAATTGATACCATCTAATTCAAAATGGCAATTGCATATTAGAAATCAGCAGCAGGCATTTGTTGAGTACTGCTATGCCTCAGAAAAGGGCAACAAGGCAATTTTATACAGAAAGGAGGAACTGAACAAGGAGGAAAGGTTGCAAACCACCTTTCACACACATAGAGAAATAACATTCTAAAATGAGGCTACATTCACGATTGCCCCCTGTGATTTCAAATGGCTGCAAAACACAGGACGTGTTTGCAATGCCATTACCTCTAATGGCACCCCAATGGCACCACTATTTTGCCACAATTTTTGCGCTGCAAATCGCAACGCTGTCGCCCAAAAAAGCTCACGTTTCTTTTTAAAGCTTGTCGCACGATTCGATTACAGCGCGATTTACCGTGTGATATTCCCGGCAAAATCGTGGCACAATTTGAGTGCTATTAGAAGTAATAGCATTGCAATAGTCCTGTATTTTGCAGCCATTTGAAATCATGTGTGAATGCAGCCTAATGCGGCGTACACACGGTCGGAATTTCCTATGGAAACAGTCCGATGGGAGCATTTCATCGGATTTTCCGACCGTGTGTATGCCCAACGGTCTTTTTCTGTCGGAATTTCTGACGGACTTTGAATTGAGAGCCTGTTCTCAATTTTTCCAAAGGAAAACCTTTCTATCGGATTTTCCGATCGTGTGTATGCAATTCCGACACGCAAAATTCCGACGCATGCTCGGAAACAATTTGACGCATGCTCGGAAGCATTAAACTTCCCTTTTATAGTGCTGTCGAACGTGTTTTATGCCGCTGTGTTATTGACCGTCGGAATTTGGTGTGATCGTGTGTAGGAAACACAGCTTGAGCGGAATTCAATCGGAATTCCGTCGGAAAAACCGCCAGAGTTGTGTGTATGCGGCATAAGGCTGGGTTCACACTATCTTTGCATGTGGTTTACAGCAGGGGTCCGGTGTTCACCATTTCAGGTCCGATTTCAGCCTGAATTTTTGGCTGAATTCGGACCTGAAACGGACCAAAAGATGCACAGGACCCCTGTGCAAATTCACACTGGAGCCGCAGCAGAGATATGTGAACCAGCTCCATTGAGAGCCGGTCAAAATCTCCTGCTATTGCGAATCTCCGCATCCAAATCGTAATAGTGTGAACCCAGCCTTAGGCAAAACATTTTTGCTTTGACAAACACTGTATTAATATTGTGCACTATTCCTGTTTGGTTGGGAGACTCACGTTTTTTACAAGATATCTCCCTAATTCATATCTCCCAAAGGAAAGGCAGGGCATGCATTCGCAAAATGTATCTTTTTGTGAATTATATTTGAAGCAGAAGTCCTGCTGAAGCCTTGAAACTTAAGTATGGTAATTGTCTCATTAGTGCACCTATAACACCAGTTATTTTTTACCGTATGTGTGATACTTTTTTTAATTTACCCTAAATGCCCCGTACACAAGGTCGGAAATTCCGACGGAAAATGTCCGAACGGACAATGTTATCGGAAAATCCGACTGTGTGTGGGCTCCATCTGACTTTTTCCGTCTGAATTTCTGATGGAAAAAATTTGAGATCCTGCTCTCAAATTTTCCAACAACAAAATCCGATCGGACTTTTTCCGATCATGTGTAGGGAATTCCGATGGACAAAGTGCCACGCATGCTCAGATCAAATTACGAGACCAAAGCTATTGGCTACTAGCCTCTACGTAGTTCTGTCGTACGCAACAAACGTCACCACGTTCAGAATGATCGGATTTTCCAACTTTGTCCGACCGTGTGTATGCAACACCAGCGTCGGACAAAATCCAACGGATTTTGTGGTCGGAATTTCCAACCGTGTGTACGGGGCATAACAGTTCATTCAGTTCAATACTGGAAAGTAAAGGTTTAACAAAGTGCTAAGATAAAACTTGTAATTAACACAACAGTCAGTGAATGTTATGCTGGCCATAGATGGCTCAGCTTGAATCTCAGCAAGTTTCTGCTGCTTTCAGCTGAAATTCAAGCCCACCAGTCGCAACACAAATTGATTTAAAAATTTACTGCGCCTAGTGGAAAATTATTGGCTGAACAGTGACTGCATCCTATCAGTCATGGCTGCCTGAATACAATAACCAGCAGTGGAGATTTCTCACTGGGGAATCGACTGCTTCCCTAACAACTTCCCTAAGCTAGCTGTGTATGGCTAGTGTAGCACCATCCTGGATAGGTTGCTAGGATGTTAGGTAAATGTAGTCCTTTTTGGCTCTTCTGTAATCAATGGAGCAGCTGTTGATTTCTTTGGGCTGTTTTGAATCTCAAAGGCTGCACATTTTATTGCTGTCCCCTACTGTCTAGAAGCTCCTAGAACAAAGGGGGATGGAAGAGTCAAATAGGCAGCTTGAATATTTATTGTGCTGCAGCCAATCCCTGGAGAGGTGTGCCCAATAGGTGGCTGGTGGCGAACATAAATAGTCTGGGGCCTGGAGCAGCCATATATTGTCTGGCTTGAGAAGTTTCCAGGCTCAGAGGCTCTATCCCTCTGAGGCAGATTTAGGCCCCTTTCACACGGACGGTCCGTTCAGGTCCGCCTGTCAGTTTTTTAGGCGGACCTGAACGGACGCTCCATAGACCTCTATGGAGAGTCGGATGTCATCGGTGACATGTCCGCTGACATCCGACCCGCTCCGATCCGAAAAAGTGTGACGGAGGAAAACCCTATTTTTCCATCCGTCTGCGGATCGGATTGGGTGACGACGGACTCTACGGTCCGTCGTCATCCGATCCCCCATAGGGGAGAGCGGCGCTCTGACAGGTCCGTCCCTGCAGAGTGCAGAGACAGACCTGTCATCTTCCTGCTCAGCGGGGGATAGACAGAGCGATCCCCCGCTGTGCAGAGCGGGCTCCATACATGGACACGTCCGTGTGAAAGAGCCCTTACAGGAGTTTGCTTAAGTTCATCAAGGTCCCAGCTGTGGCAGAGCTGGGGGGCCTATTACTAATCATCTTTGGAGCTAACTAAGCAGTCATACCTAAGCATCTGGCCTGGAGGACTCACTGAAAAGTGTGGAAACTGGAAGGTGTGCAGCCGTCCTGTGGAATTGAGAGTATTAATATCTCCCTCGCTGAAGAGTGTCTGGTGGAAGCTAGGAACTGAGTAGTTGTCCTGGAGCATAGCGATTGTCTGAAGGAACCTGGGGAGTTCAGCTGTCCTGGAAAGACATTGTGAGAATAGTCCTGAGCTAAAGACCCAAGTAACTGTGTGCTGTTTTGAAATGCCAGCAGCTTTCTGAGACAGCTCTTATGCTGCGTACACACGATCGGAATTCTCGTCGGAAAAAGCTCTGACGGTTTTCTCGACGGAATTCCGCTCAAACTGTTTTGCCTACACACGGTCACACCAAATTCCGACAGTCAAGAACGCGGTGACGTACAACACTACAACGAGCCGAGTTCAATGCTTCCGAGCATGCGTCGAATTGTTTCCGAGCATGCGTAGGAATTTTGCGCGTCAGAATTGCTACAGACGATCGGAATTTCCGATAGAAACCTTTTCCGTTGGAAAAATTGAGAACATGCTCTCAATTCTTTGCTGTCGGAAATTCAGCCAGCAAAATTCCGATGGAGCCCACACACGGTCGCATTTTCCGATGAAAAGCTCTCATCGGTCTTTTTCTAGCCGGAATTCCGATCGTGTGTACGCGGCATTACAGTGTCTCAATTCTGGCCATTCCTATTAACCCTTGGCAGAAAGACTGTTCAGAGAAGCCTAGGCTAGTCAAGAGTGTCCTATTACTATTAAGTGTGCCTTGACTATCCCATACCACCCTCATCCCTCTTCCATTCCAAGTTCTATAAGCAATAAACTACAAAAAGACAACCCCTAGGCTGTTTATTGGAGCCAGAGGAAATGAACTGTTGCTTGTGTGACTGATGGCTTCTGCATTGTCTGGGAAAGAACCAGTTAAATTAGTGACTCCTACAGAGCGAGCGCTATGCTGGCATTAGGGAAGTGTGATAAAACAGGGTAAAAAATAAGCCGGATAAGGAGTAGGTTATAGAAGAATAGGAGGCAGAGTCACAGTGGTAAGAAGAGTCACAAAGGTATCCAAAAGCAATTTAGCCAACTAAGATTAGACAATGAGTCCATGAATTTTTGAGTCTAAATCAATTACCATTCTTAGTCTGAAAGTTTTCCTTTCCTGAATGGTTTTGAAATTTCCTTTATGAATGTCCTCTATGGAGCAGTCTGGTTGTGAGAAACGTCCCATAGGTGTACAATTATTTTCCTGTTATGCTGTGTCTGTGGAGATTCGCTCTTTTTGTTACGTCTGTTCTGTTTTACAAATGTAACATTGCACTTGTTACAATGAATCAGACGTGTCAAACTACTTGGTAATATGAGCACGTAATAATGGAAGTTTCTTTTGCACCTGTGACATTTTTTGATAGAATAACATGGCTGCAAAGGGATGACCACATACAGTATCTCACAAAAGTGAGCACACCCCTCACAGTTTTGTAAATATTTTATTATATCTTTTAATGAAACAACACTGAAGAAATGACACTTTGAAATGAAAAGTAGTGAGATGCTCAACAGGGTTTAGGTCTGGAGATATGCTTGGCCAGTCCTTCAACTTTACAAGGCAGTGGTTGTCTTGGAGGTGTGTTTGGGGTCGTTATCATGTTGGAATACTACCCACCGGCCCACTCTCCAAAGGGAGGGGATCATGCTCTGCTTCAGTATGTCACAGTACATGTTGGCATTCATGGTTCCCTCAATGAACTGTAGCTCCCCAGTGCCGGAAGCACTCATGCAGCCCCAGACCATGACACTCCCACCACCATGCTTGACTGTAGGCAAGACACTCTTGTCTTTCTACTCCTCACCTGGTTGCCGCCACACACGCTGGACACTATCTGAACCAAATAAGTTTATCTTGGTCTCATCAGACCACAGGACATGGTTCCAGTAATCCATGTCCTTAGTCTGCTTGTCTTCAACAAACTGTTTGCGGGCTTTCTTGTGCATCATCTTTAGAAGAGGCTTCCTTCCGGGAAGACAGCCATGCAGACCAATTTAATGCAGTGTGCGGCGTATGGTCTGAGCACTGACAGGCTGACCCCCCACCCCTTCAACCTCTGCAGCAATGCTGGCAAAACTCATATGTCTATTTCCCAAAGACAACCTCTGGATATGATGCTGAGCACGGGCACTCAACTTCTTTGGTTGACCATGGCGAGGCCTGTTCTGAGTGGAATCTGCCCTGTTAAATTGCTGTATGGTCTTGGCCACTGTGCTGCAGCTCAGTTTCAGGGTCTTGGCAATCTTCTTATAGCCCATCTGTATGTATTTTTTTTCAGATCCTCAGAGAGTTCTTTGCCATGAGGTGCCATGTTGAACTTCCAGTGACCAGTATGAGAGAGTGAGAGCGATAACACCTGCTCTCCATTCACACCTTGTAACACTAACGAGTCACATGACACGGGGGAGGGAAAATGGCTAATTGGGCCGAATTTGGACATTTTCACTTCCAGTGACACCACCAGTCTTTGATCGCTCACTTTTCAGTCTTTAATGTGGCAGAGGACAGACTCAGCATTGGACCCATGCTGCATCCACCTAGATGAGTATGTAGGATTTCTTTTAAACCCCAAACTTCTCTTTTAAAGTCTTTCTGCAGAACATACAGTGTGGGAACCTTCGGTGAATAAGGTATTGGCAATGGAAGACATGGATGTTTATTGTAGACATTGAGGAATAGGATGTTAGAATTAAAGTGAAAGTATACTCTGTTTAAAAAAAAAATCTATTCAAGTATGTATCCTTGAAGTGATTGTAAAGGCATAATTTAGAACATATGTTATACTTACCTGCTCTGTGGAGTGGTTTTGCACAGAGCAGGCCCGGCTCCTCCCCCCTTCTGGGAGCCCCCAAAAGCCAGCTGCTTACTTGTGCGTGCTCGTTCCCAAGCCTGCTCTGTGTGTTCGTTGACACACAAAGCACAGCTCGGACCCGTCCCCCCCTTTCCTCACTGACTGTGATTGACAGCAGTAGGAGCCAATGGCTCCTGCTGCCGCCTCCCTGTCGAATGAGAAGAAAGAGCTGAAAGGAACACTGCTCTCATGTCCATCGCTGATTCAAGATCAGTCTCAGGTAAGTATTTAGGAAGGGGGGGGGGCCTTTAAAAAAACTTGTACCCTTATGCCGCGTACACACGAAGGGACTATCCCGCGGGATTATCCGCTGGACCGAAGTCCAGCGGATAATCCCCTCGTGTGTGGGCGCCGGCGGACTTTTTTTGGCCAAAGTACGGCGGACTAAAGTTTCAGGTTTTGTTCTCAAATTATCCGCTGGACTTGGCAGTCCAGCGGATAATCCGGTCGTGTGTAGTATGGTCCGGCGTACCAAAAAGGACGCATGCTCAGTAGCTATTATGTCACGGACTCGCTCGGTCTGGTAAAACTAGCCTTCGTTTTGAAGCTCGCACAATCGTCACGCTGTTGAAATTTTTTTTTTTTTTTTTTCTGACAGCGGGATTTGTATGGTATCGTACTTGAAGAATGATTTTGCCTTGCTGCTTGTATATTCACGCAGAGTACTCCCGAACGTTTTTTCTTCAGCATTCTTTAGTGAAGTTATATATATATATATATATATATATATATATATATATATATATATATATAGATATATAGATATCCAAATCACCAAATGAAAAATATATCTATATTTCTCAATAAGCGCCAAAAAATATATATCGATATCTACATATATATATATATATATATATATAAATATATATAGATATATAGATCTATACGTGTATAAAAATAAAATTATATATATATATATATATATATATATATATATATTATATATGTACATATATCTCTATATAGATATTTTTTATTATTTGTTGGTTATCAAAAGGATTAGTTATTACACATGATACAATTGTGGAGTCAGCAGAGCTTGCCCTTAATTCCGATGTTAAACCTCACCTTTCCAGCGACTGCACTTGCAGTTCCATTGAAGTTGCACTTTACACTTGTATTGTCAAATGAATGTTTAGACATGTACCTGCCTACTCCTAAAGAAACTATGTTTTTGAATAACAAGCACGTATATCATTATTTGATGAAAATTAAATGACCATTTATTCTGGTTAAAACAAACAAGGCAAAACAAAATAGGAAGGCAACACTGGAGCCACTTGTAGATTTTGTCAAGACTTTTTGCCCCAACGGCAGACACCAAGTTTGTGAAGCCAAAAATTAAGCTTGGGCACATTTCATACAATATAGGGAGCACAAGAAGATTGACCAGGAATCAGACAGACCAGGAACAGCAGCAGATGACATCTATGTCCCCAAGCTGTGGCACTACAACAGCCTGTGTCTTCTGTGAGACCAGACTGAAGCCAGGCAATCACTTCCGACTCTTCGCACCACGCTTCCCTGCACTCTTCCCTGCAGTCTTCCCTGCACGCTTCCTTGGAGGCTGACTTGTGGTAGGAGGAGGAGTAGGAGGAGGAGGAGGAGGAGGAGGAGGAGAAGGAAGACGAGGAGGAGGAGGAGGAGGAGAAGTTGGTGTCGGGCCTTCATGGGTCAGGCGGGTGGATTCTCGTAATTCACCCCTCAAACCCCCCCTAATTGCCTCAGAAATTAGGCCCTCACACAGGTGCCGTTGGCCCCTCTCCATTTCCAGCAACCTGCTGGACACGTAGCTGGCATAGCCCTCTTCTGGAAGGGGGGGTTTGTCGAGAATCGCACTCGCCTTCCGAATCAGTTCCAGTGATTCCTCCTCCACAATGGTCATCCTCCTGGGCCTTCTTGGGGGTAAGGGCAGGGGTCGAGGTAGACTTCTTAATTGGGTCTGGCTGTCACTCTGGCTCGTGCTGGGCCCAGCCACCTCCTGGCTCTCGCTGGGCATGTCCTCCTCCTCCTCCATACCACTTGTCCCGGCATCATCCTGGGTCAGCTCATCCTGTGTGCAAATAAAAACAAAAATCAAACACCTGTTTTGTGGTTTCTGGCCTACTCAATCATCCAATTGTAAACTTAGGAACGAGCATCTAAATTTTCCAAAAGATCCAAAAGGCTATCATTTGGACCCCTGCATTTTCCAAGCAGATCACCAATGTTGTCTAACGCTTTTTTTGCCACTACTGGATGTATGTATACACTATATATGTATCGATATGTTGCACCAACACTTTTTAGAAGTGTGCATAATTTTTGTCAGTTTTTTTCACAATTCTGAGTTCAGGGTGTTAATTGTTTCACATTTTAACGTTGACAGCATTAATATTCACACAATCACAATTTAGGCTACTAAATATATACCTGGCTCCAGCTGGGCGCATCAGCCTGCTCCAAGGTGGAGGGGTCTTCTCCTTCCGTGGAAGCCTCAGCTGGGGTGGAGGGAAGAGTGGAGGGAAGAGTGGAGGGAAGGGTGGAGGGAAGAGTCGACAGTGATTCCCTGGGTTCCATCTGGTCACCTATAAAAGTCAGTTGGTTGTAGTACCACAGCTTGGGTACATAAACATTCTCTGCTGCTGCTCCTGATCTGACTGATTCCTCAATCTTCTTGCGCTCCCGCTTGTACATGTGCCTTAAACTTGCAATTCTGGCTTCCACAAACTTGGTGTTTGCGTTGGGGACTTTAGTCTTCACAAAAGCCACAAGTGGCCCCAGTGTTGCCTTCCGGACATCCCTATTGCCATACAAAGGGTTCTTGAGCTGCCACAGGTTGGTATTTTTTCTGTACAGGGCAATGAATTCGGACATGAACTGCTGGTCCTTGAATGGATTCAACTGGGGTGATGACATGTTTGTTTCTGTTTTGTTAGTAATGGCAATACAAAAGACCAAAAACACAAATGTTACTTAAAACGCACAACCAGTTTTTCTTAACAAACATTACACAACACACCCACACACAGGCAGCAACACATCCACACAGGCAGCAACCCCTACACACAGGCAGCAACCCCTACACACAGGCAGCAACCCCTACACACAGGCAGCAACCCCTACACACAGGCAGCAACACATCCACACAGGCAGCAACCCCTACACACAGGCAGCAACCCCTACACACAGGCAGCAACCCCTACACACAGGCAGCAACACATCCACACAGGCAGCAACCCCTACACACAGGCAGCAACCCCTACACACAGGCAGCAACCCCTACACACAGGCAGCAACCCCTACACACAGGCAGCAACACACACATATCCTTAAAAAATGCTGGCCCAAAACCCAAAAAAAAACACAGTAATGCATCCTAGAAAACACTTACCTTCGTACAGAGCGCTCGCTACTTCCGTTCGGCAACACGTGGGCCCCTCAAACAGCCTTATATACACTGCGCACGCGTCGAAGTCCGCCTGCGTCCTCCGCGTCGCCCGCCCATGACGTTCCTCATGACGAGTATTCCCCGCCCCGCTTCCCCTCGTTGCATTGTTGGTGAATTAATTCATGAATATGGCGGACACATTCTCAGCCAGTAGCGCGGAGGAAAGCCAAGAAGCCAACACATCTGCATCCAGCAGCAGATATAAGGCCACCAATATGGCCTTTGAAGAGATGGTGGAGATGGTGGACATCCTCCAAAGGGAAGATTACGACGGGGAAAATGGCCCGTACCCTCGACCCAACTTGCGCAAGGACAAGATTCTCACTACAATCGTCAGCACCCTGGAGCAGAAATTCGGCGTACGAAGGGGCAAGGATCAACTGCGCAAACGATGGTCCGACATCAAATCCAGGGAGCACGATCAATACAGGAGAATTCGAAAAGCCATCAAAAAAAAGTAAGTCAAGCACGTGCGCTACTATGGTTATACTTGATATGTCTAATCTTGCGCAGATGTAATTACCATTCGTCCGTGAAACTTGCGCAGATGTTATTACCATTCGTTCGTGAAACTTGCGCAGATGTAATTACCATTCGTCCGTGAAACTTGCGCAGATGTTATTACCATTCGTACCTGAAACTTGCGCAGATGTAATTACCATTCGTCCGTGAAACTTGCGCAGATGTTATTACCATTCGTACCTGAAACTTGCGCAGATGTTATTACCATTCGTTCGTGAAACTTGCGCAGATGTTCTTACCATTCGTACCTGAAACTTGCGCAGATGTAATTACCATTCGTCCGTGAAACTTGCGCAGATGTTATTACCATTCGTTCGTGAAACTTGCGCAGATGTAATTACCATTCGTCCGTGAAACTTGCGCAGATGTTATTACCATTCGTACCTGAAACTTGCGCAGATGTAATTACCATTCGTCCGTGAAACTTGCGCAGATGTTATTACCATTCGTACCTGAAACTTGCGCAGATGTAATTACCATTCGTCCGTGAAACTTGCGCAGATGTTATTACCATTCGTACCTGAAACTTGCGCAGATGTAATTACCATTCGTCCGTGAAACTTGCGCAGATGTTATTACCATTCGTTCGTGAAACTTGCGCAGATGTTATTACCATTCGTACCTGAAACTTGCGCATATTTGATGAAAGTTCCGTTTGTCTTCATAACGTTTATTGAGTTTACCTGGCTTTGGGTTGTTGGAGTTGTAAGGTTGTTTATTATTGTCACTATCTATACAATTACTGCTGTAGTAAGGGTTTTAGGGGTAACTTACACAGGGACTCCAGAGGCTGTTTTGGGGGGGGGGATAAATATGTTAAGCAGGGTCTCATGCTCACAATTCCCAAAAAATGCTCATCATCTCTAAATACTGTAGGTGGTGACTTTTCAAAGAAGTACACTCACCTGTCCCTTGGATGGTGCAGCTACAATCTCTGATCTTGCAATCATGAAATTAATGTTTGCGGCTTCACTTCCCGGGTCACTATTGGGCATGCGCCAGTTGCGCAATGCAATAGGACTGGTCCGCGCGAGCTCGGGGACCCCTGTGTGTCCCAGCAGACAGCACGGTGGGACGGGATGTGGCGTATACTTCTGTGGGAGTCTAGGGCCGGATGTGTGTGCAAATACCTGCCTTACACAGGTATCTGCAACCCATCCCCCCTAAAACGTTCAAAATAAGACACCACAGGGGTGCAGGGATCCAATGAGCGGAAGTTCAAATTTAGGGTTGAAGGGCGCTTTAAGTATTGGAGTTTCATTAGATAGACATTTCAATTCTGTCTTCAAGTAGGATCTTCTAACAAACTGCTAATAATTGGCAAGACTTTTAAACAATGTTTACTAATCCTATTTTGGCACTCAAATATCAGTGTGATTCAAAAGTGTACCTTTTTGTGTTCCATTACCATAGGGGGCAAAAGACTCAGACGTCAGTCCGAACCTACGAGGACCTCCCGGCCTCACCAGACTAATTGGGCAGTTAGCCCAAGCCCACGCGTGGATGTGGCGGAACAGGTCGTTGAAGTCGATCAAATCTGCACCCCACCAAGTGAGTGTCTCAGAACACAGATTGAGCTAATAAATTAAGGTCTGCATGTTTTTGACACTTTTTTTCTTGTGTTTTCTCTACCCAACTTTTAGGTGATGCTGATCTGTTTGTGGAACGACAAGCTGCGGAGCCATTTACCACTGACAGTGCCCACAGGCTTATTGGGCAGATCATGGCCTGGAATCTGCAGCTGGAAAACATGCAGAAGGAGATGGCCACCATGCAGCAGGGAATGAAGGACATGATTGATGTTTTGGGGAGAATCTAAAGACCCCTTTTACATTTCTTAACATCAATCATGTCCTTCATTCCCCTTTTGAAGCGCTGTTTAACTAATTTTAGAGGCCAAATTTTAAATATGCACACGGTATGTCAACATGTGCTATGTGCCATCAGGGGATCTCAATGGACGCATTTTGTGTTTGCAACCCCTAATGCTAGTAGGTGAGAGGGAAGGGGTTTCACACACAAAACACGTCCATTGATTCCCCATGATGGAACATAGCACATGTTGACATTACCCATTTTCCAGTTAAATTAGTGTGCATATTCAAAATTTGGCTTCTTCTGTTCATGGGTTACCTGTTGAACTTTGTAAGTTCTGGACTTTTACATTGTGTAAATAATTTCAAATGCTAAGCCAAAATTTTTTAAAAATTTTAAACATGTTTTTATGTTTGTTTTAAAAAATCAATCCCAAAAAAAAAAAAAAATATGTTGTGAGAAAAACACCAAAAAAATGTCAAAAAGATAACATAAAAAAAAAAAAAAAAATTCATGTTCCAAAAAAAAAAAAAAAAAAAAAAAAAAATACCAAAAATACCAAAACAACAAAAAAAAAAAAAAAATAAAAAAAAAAAAAAAAAAAAAGTTTTGGATGTGCACTATAATAAAAAAAATAATGTTTGCACAAACTCAAAAATGTGTGGCTTCTTCTTTTTAAATACTACCAGTTTGACAAAAACATGTTGTGGTTCATTGACAAAGGGGCTTATTTACTAAACGCTAAACAAGTTTGCCACTATTAAGATGTGCACTAGGACAACATATAAAACAGGCCAAATTAAAAGCCAAACAATACGAAACGACCAATATTTCAAACATAAATAACTGTATTTATTCATTGTAAATGAAAAAGATGGTTTAAGGGTCTGCTGCCATTTCAATGGCCCCCCTACCATTAAAATACTGTAAATAAAGGTCCCGCACTTGCTGGGCTGATTGTGGTGCGGAACCAAGAGGGCGATTATCCAGCCCTGTCATGTTGCCTTCCACTCCGGCCTCAGGGCCAATTGGTAAGGAGTATGTTCCTGAATGTTTCCGTAAATAATTGTGCATGACACAGCATGCAAGAATAATAGTATTGAGTTTGTACTCTGCCAGATGTAGCGATGTAAGGAGCAATCTGAAACGGTTGGCCATAATACCAAAGGCATTTTCCACCACCCTTCTTGCTCTGGCCAACCGATAATTAAAAATCCTCCTCTCAGGGGTGAGGGATCGTTGGGGAAATGGCCTCATCAGATGGTCACCCAGACCGAACGCCTCGTCGGCAATGAAGACGAACGGGAGTCCCTCCACATTATCTTCATCTGGTGGCAGCTCCAGCCCACCAGTTTGGAGACGATGACCGAACTCCGTGTGGTTGAAGACTCCTCCGTCCGACATCCGGCCGTTTTTTCCCCACATCCACATACAGAAATTCATAGTGTGCCGACACCACCGCCATCAACACGATACTATGGAACCCCTTATAATTCCAATAGTATGACCCCGAATGGGGTGGGGGCACAATTCGCACGTGTTTGCCGTCAATCGCCCCTCCGCAGTTGGGAAAGTCCCAACGGGCAGCAAACTGGGAAGCCACAGTCTGCCATTCCTGTGGCGTGGAGGGACACTGTGAAGTCAAACAGAAAGATACAATTGAAATTATAAACCAGCCAAAACACCAAACTAAATGCAACAAATTAAAAAACAATTTGGAAGAACATATGTATTTATTTTGTAAATCCTTGAAATAAAGCCAAAAGATTAAGGATAAAAGGGACAAATCTCTGATTGATGACCCCTCTGATGGACCAGAGAAGATAATAATGGGGATGTGGGTGGGGAGTAAATAATGGTAAGGTCACACAATACACATGCAATTAATTAAAGGTGTGTGTGGGGGGGTGGGGATAATTACAAGCTGACTAAAAACACATGATATTAATTATCAGGGGGTGTGTGGGGGGGTGGGGATAATTACAAGCTGACCAAAAACACATGATATTAATTATAAGGGGGTGTGGGGGGGGTGGGGATAATTACAAGCTGACCAAAAACACATGATATTAATTATAAGGGGGGTGTGGGGGGGTGGGGATAATTACAAGCTGACCAAAAACACATGATATTAATTATAAGGGGGTGTGGGGGGGGTGGGGATAATTACAAGCTGACCAAAAACACATGATATTAATTATAAGGGGGTGTGGGGGGGGGGATAATTACAAGCTGACCAAAAACACATGATATTAATTATAAGGGGGTGTGGGGGGGGTGGGGATAATTACAAGCTGACCAAAAACACATGATATTAATTATAAGGGGGTGTGGGGGGGGTGGGGATAATTACAAGCTGACCAAAAACACATGATATTAATTATAAGGGGGTGTGGGGGGGGTGGGAATAATTACAAGCTGACCAAAAACACATGATATTAATTATAAGGGGGTGTGGGGGGGGTGGGGATAATTACAAGCTGACCAAAAACACATGATATTAATTATCAGGGGGTGTGTGGGGGGGTGGGGATAATTACAAGCTGACCAAAAACACATGATATTAATTATAAGGGGGTGTGGGGGGGGTGGGGGATAATTACAAGCTGACCAAAAACACATGATATTAATTATAAGGGGGTGTGGGGGGGGGGTGGGGATAATTACAAGCTGACCAAAAACACATGATATTAATTATAAGGGGGTGTGGGGGGGGTGGGGATAATTAAAAGCTGACCAAAAACACATGATATTAATTATAAGGGGGTGTGGGGGGGTGGGGATAATTACAAGCTGACCAAAAACACATGATATTAATTATAAGGGGGTGTGGGGGGGGGGGTGGGGATAATTACAAGCTGACCAAAAACACATGATATTAATTATAAGGGGGGTGTGGGGGGGGTGGGGATAATTACAAGCTGACCAAAAACACATGATATTAATTATAAGGGGGTGTGTGGGGGGGGGGGGTGGGGATAATTACAAGCTGACCAAAAACACATGATATTAATTATAAGGGGGTGTGGGGGGGGGTGGGGATAATTACAAGCTGACCAAAAACACATGATATTAATTATAAGGGGGTGTGGGGGGGGTGGGGATAATTACAAGCTGACCAAAAACACATGATATTAATTATAAGGGGGTGTGGGGGGGGTGGGGATAATTACAAGCTGACCAAAAACACATGATATTAATTATAAGGGGGTGTGGGGGGGGTGGGGATAATTACAAGCTGACCAAAAACACATGATATTAATTATAAGGGGGTGTGGGGGGGGTGGGGATAATTACAAGCTGACCAAAAACACATGATATTAATTATCAGGGGGTGTGGGGGGGGTGGGGATAATTACAAGCTGACCAAAAACACATGCAATCAATTTAAAAATGAGGGTCAAGGGGGGTGAAAGGGGGGGTGAGTAAAGCTGTACAATGGAGCTGGTAATATACATTTTTAACCAAAGAAAGTGACTAGGCTAGGGGTGTTTAGGGGGCCAAGCTTCCATGCTGGGGAGGTTGGTGCAAGCAAATATGCATGTGACCCACTAAATAATACATTCTTAAAACTATTTCGATAAGTCAAACATAAAATACTAGACAAAAAAACAAAATCCAAAAAAAAAAGGAATAGGCGACATTCATAGAATAGTCCTATCATGGTAATTAGCTAATGATGACATTGATGCACTACATTAACAAACATACAAGACATAGGTAATTTTAAAAGAGAAGACTTACCTTAATGTATTCCTCCTGCAGGACGTGGATAATGGCAGAACAGGTCTCTGGAATAATGAGCCCCAGAGCCTGGGGGGAGATGCCTGTCGTGAACTTGAGGTCCTGCAAGCTTCTCCCCGTCGCCAAGTAACGCAACGTGGCGACTAGCCTCTGCTCCGCACTGATGGCTTGCCGCATGCAGGTATTCTGCCTGCTAATATAAGGGGACAGCGAAGCCAACAGACGGTGAAAAATGGGGTCCGTCATCCGGAGATAATTCCTGAAATCATCAGGATTATTCTCACGGATCTCACGGAGCAAAGGCATATGCGAGAATTGGTCACGCTGGCGCAACCAATTCTTGGTCCATGAACTCCTCCTCACCCTGTTCATGGACCGGGCTCGTGCCAAGGTGCTAACCGCAACACCGAGCCCCTGCACAGCACGAACTCGTTCCCGAGTACGTCCACACTCCATGGCTTCAAAACGGTCGGCTGATCAAACAAACAACTTAACAGAACGCACTGAAGAACAGCAAGGCCTATGAAGAACGACCTGAAAAACAGGAACGAGCGGACCAGAACGGCCTGAGAACAGGTAGGAACTGATCCACACGCACTGAAAGCCAGATACAAACCTCACAAGCACAAACTGAACGGCAGAAGCGAACGAATTAAGCAGAAGTCTGAGAAGCGCGAATCGTCTCTAACCAAACGTCAACTAACATGCGATATACACGAGATTAGCTGACGGGGCCCAAAGGGTGTCGTTTGGGATCTCGAGCTTCCTTTTTCTAGTCCCGTCGTACGTGCGTACGTCATCGCGTGAACCGCCGGACTTTTTGCGTGATCGTGTGTGGTCAAGTCCGTTCGCTTTTTAGTCCGGCGTACCTAGCGGGAAAGTCCAGCGGATTGTTCGCTGGACTTAGGTCCGCCGGCAAAAGTCCGTACGTGTGTACGCGGCATTAGAACCACTTTAATTCAGAAAAGTACCTTCTATTCAATCTACTACAAATCTCCACTGATTTTGTCTATTTGTTTGTGGATGATAGGTCTAGGAAAATGAAGGGACATGTGCCCCGGGAGCTGTATTGAGGGGGGACATGCTAGGTAATCCGGTCACTTGTCCCACTCCTCGTTGACAGGAATGACTGCAACGTCACTCCTGTAAGAAGGAGCAAGGGTAGATAGCTACTGGAGAGAAGTCTGCTCTCTCCTCTCACCTGTTTTGGGTGGAACAGAGCTGGCGCTGAGACCAAGATCACACCTTAGTCCTTGAGCTGCACCGCTGGGGAATGAGGGCAGACTGTCCTTGTAAGGGTGTGAAAGTGCAAACTTAGCCCCAGAACCTCCCTCCTCCTCCTTACCCACTTATTGGGGGGTACACACTATAAGTTTTTTTTTTATTCAACCCAGCGGGCTGAACATATAAAAACGTATAGATTGCGATGCTAGTGCAGCGATCTCCCCCGCTGAGCTATTGTATTCTGACAGGGGGGACTGCCTCCCAGCCAGAACACACTGATCAGCTTTTTGACCCGTGTCTACCCAGCCTTAGGCAAGTCATAGACAGTGCAAATTTCTTTCCTGCAACCACGGGTTGCAAGAAAGAAATTCACCCGCATCAACACAGACAGTGCTGATTATATACTAGAGTATAAGTGTCGATTGATCAACTTGGTACATTCAGCCTGCCCATACATGATTAGAATCTCAGCCAGTTCCTGCTGAACCGGCCGAGATTCAAACCGTCTATGGCTGGCCTTAAACTTTGCCCTCTTTTAAGCTGGGTATACACAATAAGTGTTTTTTTTATGCAACCAGCAGGTTGAATAAAAAACTCACAGGTCCCCGCATCCACGCAAGTGATGTGGATGCAAGGATCTCTTCTGCTGCGCTATTGTATTCTGATGACAGGGACCCCCCCCCCCCCCCTCCCCATCAGATTACAGTGATCAGCGATGCAGTGCATTTTCCCTTCTCTCCTTTATCCCAATGACATATATGTCAGTCTACCCTTCTCAGACTGATACCACCGATGCGTGGACAATTTGTTTTTGAGTGACATCACTAATGCAGGGATATTTCTTCCTTCCAGTGACACCACCAACTCTGGGACATTTTTTCTTCCAGTGACACCACTGATGCAAGCAAGCTTTTTTTCTTCCAGTGACACCACCAACACAGGGAAATGTTTTCCTTCCAGTGACACCACTGGGCTGAGGCTGAGCATTTTTTTTCTTCACCATTGTTGCCCCATATTTGTGCACTGATTTTAAACTCTTCAGTGTAGCACAACTATTGGTTCTATTTCAGAACAAGCTACAGACATTACATGCATTTTGCTCTGCATGCCACTATTAGCCTCAATCCCTTCCGCCACCAATGGGGGGGACACGGTTTGCCATCTTCTCCCAGAGCACTGGATGAACTTTTACCGGCACTGGAGGTCACAATCGAGATATGAGTGGATAGAGTAATGAATACTAGTTAAGGAGGAGCTTTGAAGTCTTGAGAGTCAAAAGAGAGTGAAATGTCATCAGAATTGGCTGTCCTGGGCTTGAAAGTCATTATAAGTCAAACTCAGAGAAGAACAAGAACCAGTGGGCTTGTCTGGGGTTTAGGCAACAGTAATCTGATGAGGTGATCCCTCAAGAGCCAGTTTGATATTGAGCACATCTCAACCCCAAAATAATTCTTCTCTGTTGGGGAGAATTTTTAGGGAAAATGGTGCAGGGGTACTTCCCCCTCATAGGGGACTAAAAAAGGATGGCATCCACTCCCACCAATGACGCATAAACCTTAATGCAAAAGGGTTTAGTGATATCTGATCTTGTTAGCACAGGACCAAAATGGAAGGCTCACTTCAAGACATGGAATGCTTCAATTGCATAGGGAGACCAGTGCTTGAGGTTAGGCATCTTTCTGGGAGAGAGAACAAAGTAGTTGTTGATGAAATACTGGCAGTAGTTAGTGAATCCTGGAAAACGCTGTGTAGCTTTGAGAACATTGGGCAGAGGCCAGTAGAAAATATGAGGAACTTTGTCAGAGTCCATGGTAAGATCATTTTTAGAGTATAAGGTGCTCAGAAAGACACCCTAACATAAGTCAGTTTTCACAGAGACACTTCAAATCTCAATGAACATGGCATCTGTGTGTGAGCAGGTTTGGGAGAAAATTAGTATATAATCTAGCTAGACGACAACATACTTGTAGAGAATAGTAATGAGCAACCTGAGCAAAATTCAGCTTGTTGAATGTTAGACTAACATTTGAAATAATTTGTGAACCCTGAACATAGCAGCAAACCCCAATAAGGTATACAGTAAGGTAGGGTGACCAGACATCCCTGGTTTCAGGGGACAGTCCCCGGATTGAGGACACTGTCCCCGAACCAAGTCTGTCCCTGGTTCTGTCCCCGGATTGGATTTGGACAGGGGCTGGGGCAATTTCAAAGACAGTCAGTGCAGAATAAAAAAAAAAAATCTGATTTAAAAATTAAAAATCTGCCGCTCCTACTAGCTTAGGGGGTGGGGGTGTATTTTTTTCATTATCTGTGCCCCTTTCTGATGATCATGTGCTGGTCGGAGTGGAGAGAATATTTCTTCAGTTTCGGGTGCATGCCTGTTCCTGCTCGCATGTTCTTCTGCCTTGGCGCAAGTCCCGGCCAGCCACCTGCCCATCTCCTTGCCTTCCCTGGCGGAGTGATCTTCCTCCGCTCCCCACCCAGTAGTAGCCAGGGCCCGGAGAGTAAGACTTGACAGGATGTGAGGCGGGCGGCAACGGGCAGGGAGTCGCTAATTGCCACCATTACTAGTAAAAAAAAAAAAATGTCCCCGGATTTCATTTTAAAAATCTGGTCACCTTACAGTAAGGGAATCTTCTAAAATGGAAATTGACATGGAATTGGAATTGAAATGGTAGCTTGCCATTGGGGGTCATGTATCAAAGAAAACATTTTTTTTTTAAATTCAATTTAGTGGGGAACAGCTCTTTTACAAAGGCTTAAAGGGCAAGACACACAAATCCTATACATTACACGTTTGAGAGATGCCTTAAACTTGCACATGTAATGGTCCACCTGTACAATATACTATCAGAAAATAGTATATTGTAAACAGAAGTGGCCAGGGATTTCGCTCAACAGCTAAACCAGCTATACCAGACTCTTATCTTGAAGGTCTGATATGAATTGTAAGGGGGAAGGCCACAACAAAAGCAGTGTGGGGTTCCCCTTACAGGTCCATACCAGACCCCGATCCTTGACGAGGGTCTGCTATCAATTTTAAGGGGTAACTCATGCCAAAAAAGAAAAAAACGCATGGGGTTTCGCCCCCAAAATTCATACCAGACCATACCAGGCTACATGAGTATATTGATGGGCATGCGGGGGTCTGCGGGGAGGACCTATCAATAAGTGATGAAATAAAAGGGTCACCAGATATCCACCCCAACTACATGATTGAATATGGGGTACATGGCACCCATGATTACTTAGTCATAAAAAAGTAAACTAGTAAATAAACACACAATATTGGGTGCCATGGTAAATCCATTGTTAATCTTCTTTTTTAATAAAAGGACTTTGTCACAGTGTTGTGTGTTTATTTACTTTGTATCTTTATTTTGTGAATGCGTAACCAGGGGTACATGGCTGTAACCTGAACCTCATTCCTAGTGGAGATGACCTAGAACAGGGGTCTTAATACTATGGCCCAAGGGCCACATCTGGCCTGCTGCAAGATTTTATCTGGCCTTCAACAACACTGATGTAATGGGGGCTTCTGGTGTAAAGTGTGGGGGGGGGGAGGCTCTGATGTGATGCTGGGCTTCTCATGTGAAAGAGGGCAACTGGTGTGAAGGGGATGCTCTGATGTGAAGGAGGGCTTCTAATTTGAAAGGGGTATTTGATGTGAAAGGGGTACTCTTATGTGATGGAAGGGGGCTTTTGATGTAAAAGGGGGACTCTAATGCGATGGGAGGCTTCCGATGTAAAAGGGGGGACAGATATTTTGTAAATTAGTGTGGTCCTCATACTGAAGACTCCTGATCTAGACAATTTTGTTAAGGAAGTGCTGGAAGACTGCAGGGGAATTACAGAGTCTAAAATGGATTACAAGATATTGTAGTGACCTGGTACCCTGGTATTAAATGCAGTCTTCCGTATGTCTACTTCTTTGCCTCAACTGAAGTAGTATGTGCCTCATGGATCTGATTTAGTGAAGACTTTTGCTTCACAGAAGTGACAGAAGAGCTGAGAATCGCTACATATTAACATTATGCTTTTATATACATTTATCAAGCCACAAGAGTACTTCAATGTTTCAACTTTGTTACTAGACTGTAGTGACACCTAGTGGAAACTACAGAAGATGGCTTTGTAGAGGGAAGATTCATACAATAGGAAGCCATTCAACAACACATAAACAATATTGGTTTGTTGTTTTCAGACCATTCAAAATATATCTGGCTGGTTTCTTTGGGTTGCACTATTCTCTTCACCAGGAACTATTCATACATAGATGGATTACATTGTTTTTATTGAGGCTAGTAAAAATTGAACTTTTGTGTGCAGTACTGCAGGGTGCAGAGTACTATTGATTGAGATCTATAGTGGTGGCTTAAGATTGGAAATATGGAAGATGTACTAGTATTTTCTGTGAATTTTATTTTATGCTGGTCATGGACTTTTTTGTGGTATGTGTGGGTGGGGCCACTCACCCTGCATGTGCTCGTCAATGCCCGGGACCAGGCGGGGACTGCAGTCGTGTGAGAATCAAACATTATGACAGTTCTCCAACTTAGAGATGAGCTGTGTCAATGTATCCAGGGCCGTCTTTAATTTTGATTGGGCCCTGGACAAACATTTTCTTGCCCCCCTCTATTCTGAGACATACAAAAAATAGCAGGTAGACTCAAAATCAGGGATTGCAATTGTTTGCTAGAGGTTACAGCCTATCCATACTGCTCACTGGCTGGTTGCTAGAGGTTACAACACACAATTTCTGCTTGCCAATTGGTTGCTAGAGGTTAATGCACATCATTACCACTTACTGATTGGCTGCTAGAGATTAAAGCAGATCACTACTGTTCGCTGATTGGTTGCTACAGGTTAATGCACATCATTACCTCTCACTGAGCAGTGGTGCAATCCTAAATTATTGAACAAGTAAAGTGGCACATTAATACACATACTACAAGAGAGTGTCAGAGAGTGCAGACATACTACAGGAGAGGTTCAGAGACTGCGGACATACTGCAGGAGATTACCAGAGACTGCGGACATACTGCAGGAGATTACCAGAGACTGCGGACATACTGCAGGAGATTACCAGAGACTGCAGACATACTGCAGGAGATTACCAGAGACCACGGACATACTGCAGGAGACAATCAGAGACACTGCCGACATACTGCAGGAGATTACCAGAGACTGCCGACATACTGCAGGTGATTACTAGAGACTGGGGACATACTGCAGGAGATTACTAGAGACTGGGGACATACTGCAGGAGACAACCAGAGACTGCGGACATGCTGCAGGAGATGATCAGAGACTGCGGACATACTGCAGGAGATTACCAGAGACTGCAGACATAGTACAGGAGACAATCAGAGACTGGGGACATACTACAGGAGACAATCAGAAACTGCGGACATACTGCAGAAGTTTACCAGAGACTGGGGACATACTGCATTAGACAATCAGAGACTGGGGACATACTACAGGAGACAATCAGAGACTGGGGACATACTGCAGGAGACAATCAGAGACTGCGGACATACTGCAGGAGACAATCAGAGACTGGGGACATACTGCAGGAGACAATCAGAGACTGCAGACATACTACAGGAGACAATCAGAGACTGCGGACATACTGCAGGAGACAATCAGAGACTGCGGACATTATACAGGTGATGGTCGGAGAACTTTCAGCAATGCACAGCTTTACAGTTGAATAACACAGTTCAGGGTTTAAGCAGTCAGGCATTTTATGGGTGTAAGGACATACCTGGCCAGCCAAACTCACTACATACATTTAGAGGTGTGTGGGTGGTGCTTCCATTCTCTGCTCTAACTACAAAAGCCGGGAGCTCCACTGATGCTTTGTAGGAGGGCCCCGTTACCCATGAATTGGGGCCCCCGATGACGGCTTTGCAAAGTGCACAGAGGACACGGGAGGCTGTATTCCCTTGCTAGCCAACTGAGAGGGGGTGGGGCCGGGAGCTCCACTGACGCTCCCACTCCGATCACTGGCTCTCACTACAGCCGCTCTGTTCCGAGCATACAGGCTGCACGGGGGTGGGGTCAGAGCGTCTGTGGAGCTTCCGGCCCTGCCCCCTCTCAGCTGGCTAGCACGGGAATATAGCGTGTGCACTCTGCAAAACCTTCATCGGGGCCCCAATTCACGGGTAGCAGCGCGGGCCCCCCTACAAAGATTGGGCCCAGGGCAGGTGCCCCGTTTGCCCTGCGCTAAAGACGGCCCTGAATGTATCATCTGAAAAGTATTGTCCCTGTCAGGGCTGGGCTCAGTTCTTCCTTCTCTGAGCTGGCTGCTCAGCTGTCGGCTAATTGCCAGCTCCTATCTCTCCACAGTTACTCAGCTGTTGATGATATCCTGCTCGTCAGTCCTGGCTACTTAAGCCGTCCAGTCGAGAGGGTCTCTGCCTTCGCCTTGGTCAACATCACAAGTAACAGCTCCTGTGTTCCTGTTTAAAGTCTGACTTTGCTGACATCCCTTTTGGCTCCAGATCCTGCTGGCTGTTCCACGACTTTGATCCCTGACTTCTGGCTTGGCTATCCGTTCTGGTTACTGAACTCTAGCTATGTATTGACTACGTTTGTTCTTTTTACTTTTATTATTAAACAAGTATGATTTAACTGTACGTCTGTCTCGGTCTTATTTCATGGTTTCTGACAGTAGGCGAAGGCCATGAATTCAGAAGATGCATTCAATCCACATGTTAGTAATATTTTTTCCAGATTGGATGAACTGGATCACTGCATGGATCAGTTTGCCATTGCGTTACAAACGCTCCTGAGTCGCATGGCTCACCTGGAATCTCCCACTGTGGCCACCCCGGTACAACCTGTGTTGCAGGCCAACCCTGCTGCTGCTCCAGTTTCTGTGCAGACACCCGCCTCGAGTATTACCTCTATAAGAGGTATGTCTGGTTCCGCTCCACTTCCCCAGCGATTTGGGGGCAATCCAGTCCAATGCAGAGGGTTTCTCAACCAGGTTTAGATATAATTTGAAATGCTGCCCCAGGTGTTTCCCACGGACAGAAGCAAAGTAGGTTTCGTGATATCTTTGCTTTCTGAGAGAGCCCTGGCCTGGGCAAACCCTCTATGGCAGATGCAAAATCCTGTTGTCTGGAGCTACCCTGAGTTTGTGGCTTCGTTTAAAAGGGTATTTGACATCCCCGCACGCTCTGCTTCTGCTTCTAAGTGCCTCATGTCCATCGAACAGAGTACGAGAACTGTTGCCGACTACGTCATTGAATTCGGTACTCTGGCAGCAGAGGTTGCGTGGAACAATGAGGCCCTGGTGGCTACTTTTTCTCATGGTCTCTCAGATACCATCAAGGATGAGATAGCAGACCGAGATATACCCACTGAGCTGGAGAAGTTGATCACGTTTGCCATCCTCATTGACTCAAGACTCAGAGAAAGACTCTTTTAAGGAGCACTTGCGGAAGCCTCCTGTACGTTTGTCTCCGAACTTTGCAGTCCCACCCGTGCCTCGCTCACCTCCCATGCCTCCTGGTACCGAGTCGGTCAGTGAAGGTAAATCCATGCACTTGGGCTTCACGCGTCTCTCTGCGGATGAGAGAACCCTTAGGAGGAGGGAGAGATTGTGCCTTTATTGTGGCCAGGCAGGTCACTTTTTGAAGTCTTGTCCTACCTGTCCAGGGAACGCCTGAACCTTGAGGTCCTGTCACGGACAGACCTTAGGTGGCGTTGTTTCGTCCCCAGTTATCGTGAAGGATAAGCCCCTGTTTCCGGTTAACCTTTCTTGGGCTGAGTTGTCTGTTAAGATACAGGCTCTAATCGACTCTGGGGCTGCAGACCTGTTCACTGATGCTGTCTTTGTATCGAAGCACTCGATTCCGTTGCAGCTGCGTGACACTCCACTTGCCATTTAGGCTCTTGACGGGAGACTTATACAGCCTGCCCATGTGACTCATGAGACGCTTCCATTGTCCATTGCCGTAGGGGCTCTTCACCATGAGATAATCAAAGTTATCTCCTCACCTAAGTTTCTGCTGGTTATTGGTTATCCTTGGTTACAGAGCACAACCCCTCTTTTGATTGGCTCTGTGCTGAGGTTCTCTCTTAGTCACCACAATGCAATGAGACATGCTTCCAGAAGGTAGTCAAGATCCTGTGCACCTCTTCACTCTCCTCCCTGCTGGAGGAGTACCACGTCTTTGACAAAGGTAAAGCTGGTAGTTTTCCTCCACACCAGCCGTATGATTGCTCAATTGACCTTCAACCTGGTGCCATACCCCCTTGTGGCCAGGTTTACACTTTGTCATTCTTGGAGGATAAGGCCATGGAGGAGTATGTTGCAGATGCACTTTCTCGAGGTTTCATCCTCAAATCCTTGTCTCCTGCTGGTGCTGTTTTCTTCTTTGTGGTGAAGAAGAGTGGTGAATTGAGACCTTGTATTGATTATAAAGGTTCTCAATCGTTTCACGAATAAGAATGCTGTGACAGACCTGGCCGGGACAGGGGCTGTTGGAGGGGACTGAATGCAAGCCTATTGCCTTGCGATTATGGGCCCTGGCATTTGGGGGAACGGTGCTCTTTGGGCTGCATGCCTGGGGACCCCAGAGCTGGTGTTACTTGGATTTGGGTCCATGCTGGCCCCAGGACACAGACTCTGTATGTGTATTTGGCATATTAGCAAGAGATGCTAATGTCATGAACTCCAGCCCGCCTGTCTGTTGGGTAAATGAATATAGTCTGGCTTGTAGGAGTGTTTCACCTATTGTTGTGTGTGCTAATTAACCCAGCAATTGAATGAAGGAGTCCAGTGTTGATTAAGATAATTAGCTCATGCTAATTAGGTTGGGTGTGAGTCACCTGGCTGTATATATGTGTGACATGTCAAATAAAGATGGATTCCTGATGTGCCCTACACTGGTGTTGTCTGGTGACTGGGTGGGCTAAAGGGTCTTGGATTGTGTGGTACCGGACAGAGGAAGCATTTACGGCGGACATCTTGGGTACGAGGTTCGTCACAATTGGTGGCAGCAGTGGGATCGTGCTTCCTTGTCGTGAACACATCCAAACCATCACCTGGATCCAAGGCCCGCATAGCAGAGGTACCGATACGTCATCATGGAAGAGGAATTCGGAAGGAGGTTGCGAGAGATGCGGATACAACACAGAGGATCAGTATCGGTGCAGGTCCTGCTGGGATGGTATTATTCTGTTCGCCTACAACTCTGGAAAGAAGCGCTAGCCTGTGAGCAGCGACACCAGGGAAAAGTTCTCCCCTCCATCCATGTAAGGTACTGGTCGCAGTATGAAGTACGATTGCTGTTATTGGGGGAACAACCGAAGCAGGAGTGGACAGCTGAGTTAAGCAGGCTGATCCGGGCAGAAATGCGTTTGGACGAGAGCTACAGAGCCCTCCGGTGGTATGTAGCCCAAGTGTGCCGTGGACAGCGGATGACAGGCCCACGGAAGGCTTTGATTATAATGGCCTGGGATTGTTGTACTGGAGGCTGTCCGAGGACCCCGACTTTGGGAGTAATCTGGAGTGGCGTTTGGAGGAAATAATGGAGCACAGAGAGCAAAGATTGAACGTCTCGGAAGTGCTCTGGGCACAGGAAGATTTGGAGTTCCTGGCCGCTCAGGAATGGGAGCTGGAGATCGCCTACATACAGCTGCTAGACTCTGCTCAGCAGCAGGGTGGGCTCCCTTTGCCTGGGACTATCAGGAAATACCGGCAGACAGCTCTGAAATCCTGGCTGAAGAGTCGGCAATGTGGCATAGTAACAGAGTGCTTTGCCCACCTGCCCCCGCAGCTATGGACGCGGAGGTCTTATGGCGGATGCAGCAAGTGCTGACTGACCTTGACAAACCTGTTACTGCACAAAACGAGGTTGGATGGAGGAATATGCCTGTCCAGCAGCATGCAAGAGAATCGGCAGTGGAAACTCTGGAGATTGCCGTCCCCAAACCTGAAGTGCTGACAACAGGGCAGAACTCTGCTAACTTCTGCCCAGCATCAACAGCAGTATCTGGGGAGTTACAAGGAACTTCCCCAGCTGAAGCGCTGGTCACCGGACAGAGGGTCGAAGACCTCTGCCCCACACCTGTGTCAGTTTTGGAGGCTCAGGGTGAGAAGGTGGCCATCACTTCCCAGCAGCAGATACAGGGGGAGAAGGGAGAGGAGGTGTTTGTTGTCCCTCCTCAACAGTCGGCCAGGGTGGAGAAAGCGGTCTTTCCTCCCCAGCAAAGATCCGTGCACCTGGGAGACAATACCACAGACATGTCATCCCAGCAGCCAGATGAGGGAATGGAAAAGGAAGCAGCCGACTCCCCTTCCCAATGGCAGCTACACAATTTGGGAGTGGAGGAAGCCAGCCTCCTGCCCCAATGGTTAACCAGAGCGGAGGATGTGGAGTCCCCAGCAGAAGTGCTGGCAACAGGGCAGAGTGCTACCCACCTCTGTCCAGCACCAGCAACAGCTGCGGAGTTCCAGGGAGCTGGGGCAGTCGGCCTCTCTCCCCAACAGTTAGCTGGAGGAGATGATGTAGGGAAGCTCCTACACCCAGCTGAACTGCTGGTAACGGAACAAAGTGCTGCTGGCCTCTGCCCACAACTAACAGAGGGCAGATTTCCTGTAAAGGGGGATGGGACTGCAGTCCCCACCTGTATACCCCCGGGATGCTGGGCGGTCGACCCAAATCCCCAACAGCATGACGGAGTGATCCCAGTCACCCTGTCTTCTCTCCAGCGGCTGAAAAGACTCCAGGGAGAAGGACCAGTCCGGGCCTCTCCCCAGCGGCGGATATGTTCTCTGAGAGAGGCAGAGGTTGGCTGGGTGAGGAATACTCCGTTTGGAACTATTTGTTTGGGGTACTGTGTGGATCCCAGCAGTAGAGGACTGGAACTATGGACTAACTTCGGAGTCAACCCGTCTGGGGTCTCCTCCTGTGTTAGTCTCCTGCCGAAAGGGGAGAAATGTGACAGACCTGGCCGGGACAGGGGCTGTTGGAGGGGACTGAATGCGAGCCTATTGCCTTGCGATTATGGGCCCTGGCATTTGGGGGAACGGTGCTCTTTGGGCTGCATGCCTGGGGACCCCAGAGCTGGTGTTACTTGGATTCGGGTCCATGCTGGCCCCAGGACACAGACTCTGTATGTGTATTTGGCATATTAGCAAGAGATGCTAATGTCACGAACTCCTGCCCGCCTGTCTGTTGGGTAAATGAATATAGTCTGGCTTGTAGGAGTGTTTCACCTATTGTTGTGTGTGCTAATTAACCCAGCAATTGAATGAAGGAGTCCAGTGTTGATTAAGATAATTAGCTCATGCTAATTAGGTTAGGTGTGAGTCATCTGGCTGTATATATGTGTGACATGTCAAATAAAGATGGATTCCTGATGTGCCCTACACTGGTGTTGTCTGGTGACTGGGTGGGCTAAAGGGTCTTGGATTGTGTGGTACCGGACAGAGGAAGCATTTACGGCGGACATCTTGGGTCTTGCCTATCCGATTCCGTTGATAATGGAATTATTTGACTGCCTCAAGGGAGCAAGGGTTTTCACGAAGCTTGATTTGAGAGGGGCATACAATCTCATGAGGATTAAGGAGGGCGACGAGTGGAAAACTGCGTTTAATACCAGAACAGGCCATTACCTCATAATGCCTTTTGGCCTTTGTAACGCCCTGGCAGTTTTTCAGGAATTTATTAACGATGTCCTCCGAGATTTGTTACAGTTATGTGTGGTGGTTTATCTCGATGAGATCCTCATATTTTCCAAGTCCCTGGAGAGCCACCACACAGGTGTCTGTCGTGTGCTTCAGAAACTAAGAGAGAACAATCTCTATTGTAAACTGGAGAAGTGCGAGTTCCATCGTGAACAGGTTAAATTCCTGGGTTATGTGACTTATGTCATTATCACTGCTGGTTTTTCGATGGACCCAGAGAAACTTTCGGCAGTTCTACAGTGGCCTCGACCCATGGGTTTCGTCCTCTGCAGCGTTTATTAAACAAGTGTGATTTAACTGTACTTCTGTCTCGGTCTGATTTCATGGTTTCTGACAGTCCCGTGTTACTAAACACTGTTGTCTGATGTACAGTATCTCATAAAAGTGAGTACACCCCTCACAATTTTGTAAATATTTTATTATATCTTTTCATGTGACAACACTGAAGAAATTACACTTTGCTACAATGTAAAGTAGTTTGTGTACAGCTTGTATAACAGTGTACATTTGCTGTCCCCTCAAAAGAACTCAACACACAGCCATTAATGTCTAAACCGCTGGCAACAAAAGTGAGTACACCCCTAAGTGAAAATGTCCAAATTGGCTCAAAGTGTCAATATTTTGTGTGGCCACCATTATTTTCCAGCACTGCCTTTACCCACTTGGGCATGGAGTTCACCGGAGCTTCACAGGTTGCCACTGTAGTCCTCTTGCACTCCTCCATGACGACATCACAGAGCTTGTGGATGTTAGAGACCTTGCGCTCCTCCACCTTCCATTTGAAGATGCCCCACAGATGCTCAATAGGGTTTAAGGTCTGGAGACATGCTTGGCCAGTCCATCACCTTTACCCCCAGCTTCCTTAGCAAGGCAGTGGTCATCTTGGAGGTGTGTTTGGGGTCGTTATCATGTTGGAATACTGCCCTGCGTCCCAGTCTCCGAAGGGAGGGGATCATGCTCTGCTTCAGTATGTCACAGTACATGTTGGCATTCATGGTTCCCTCAATGAACTGTAGCTCCCCAGTGTCGGCAGCAGTCATGCAGCCCCAGACCATGACACTCCTACCCAGAGGCGGCTCTCTAATTAGGCAAATTAGGTGGTCGCCTAAGGCGGTCTACCCCCGCACTCACAAAGTCCTCACCACCGTCTAATCTGCATGTGATCAAACACTGATTACGGTGACGGCGGCTCACCCTACCCCCGCTGGGACCCTGTGCGGCCTCGTCATGCAGCGTCTGGTGGCAGCAGGTACGGGACAGCAAAGGCCTCTAGGTGGCGGCAGTGTCTGGATGACGGCACCCGGCTCCAGGTGCCATTTCCACAAGACGTGCGTGCAGCATGTCCATGTGGGGCCCTAAGGCAGCTGGGACTGCTCCTGCAGCCCACGCCGCTCCACACCTGCCCGGTCGCCTATTCTAATCAGCAGTCCCCATGACTGTGAAGAGGAAGGATGGAGCTCCAATCTTTTTATGCTGCCTGGCTGACCCCCGCGACGATGAGAAAGTAAGTGCCCGTGCAGCGCCCCCCATCCCCCCTGTGCCTGGATAGGAGGAGCGGAGGGGTGGCTGCATATAGAGGAATTGAGCATTCCATATTCCTCAATGCAGCAGCTGAATGCTTGGAGAAGGGAGAGGAGGAGAATCAAGCATTCAACGGCTGCATGGAGGAATATGGAAAGCTCAATTGCTCTATATACAGCCGCCCCACCGCTCCTCCTATCCAACTTTTTTTGCTTTCCCCCTGTGCTCTCCAGCACCTCATTGTGCTCCCTGGCTCCTCCCCCATGCTCTCCGCCCCCAGTGCTTTCCATCTCCCCCAGTGCTCCCCACCCCTGTTCTTTCTGGCCCCTCAGTGCTCTCCAGCTCTCCCCATCACTCTCCAGCCCCCTCCCCTCTGCTCTCCACTCCCCCTCCCAGTGCTCTGCCCATCACTCCCCAGACCCCACCCTTGTGCTCTCCACCCCCTCTCCCAGTGCTCTGTGCCCCCCAGGGCTCTCTGTTCCCTACTGCTCTTTGTCCCCCATAGCTCTCCAGCCCTGTTCTTTCTGGCCCCTAGTGCTCTTCAGCCCCCCCCCCCCCCAGTGCTCTCCAGTTCTCCCCATTGCTCTCCACCCCCCCCCCTCAGTACTATCTGCTCTCCCTGCACTTTGTCTTCTCCCAGTGCTCTCCACCCCTGTTCTTTCTGGCCCTCCCAGTGCTCTCCAGCTCTCCCCAGCCTCCCCCCAGTGCTCTCCAGCCCCCACCCATGTTGCTCCCCCCCCCCCTCAGTACTATCTGCTCTCCCTGTTCTTTTTTCCCTCCCAGTGCTCTCCACCCCTGTTCTTTCTGGCCCCCACCCTTGTGCTTTCCACCCCCCCCAGTGATCTCCAGCTCCCCCAGAGTGCTCTCCAGTCCCCCGTGCTCTCCACCCCTGTTCTTTCTGCAGCCCCCCAGTGCTCTCCTCCCCCCTGTGCACTCCACCCCTGTTCTTTTTGGCTCACCCATGTGCTCTCCAACCCTGCCAGTGCTCTTCACTCCCCCCTGCTCTCCACTACCCCCAGTTCTCTCCACTCCCCCAGTGCTCTTCACCACCCCTGTGCTCTTTTCTGACCCCCTCACTCCCTGCAACTCTGCTAGGTTTCCCCCTTCTTTCTCCCGCCAGCTGCTGCAGGAGATCTGTCAGGATGGAGAGCAGTGAAGGGACCAGTATCATGGGCTGCTCAGTCTAAAATGTTGGGCCTATTTTTTTGTCCCAGTGCAGGCCTGGCAAGGAAGATGAGCAGCAAGCACTGATAGCCTTGGAAGGAGAAGAGCTCTAAAGACCTCCCAGAACAGGCTGACGGGAGCCAGAAAATTAGGATGGGTAGAAGGTGCAGGTGGCCAGGGACCACTCCATCTCACACCAAACAGATCCTCTAGAAGGAGCAGAACAGACCCTGCCTGCTGCTGGCCGTCATGGATATCCTACTGGCATGGAAGGTACAGTACCGAGCATCACACCTACAGACAGGGACTTTAGACTGGGACATGGGGAACAGGAGGGGCTGCAGACAGAGACAGAGCTAGGGATCTCTCTCTCCCTCATCCTCTATCACTCCCCCCCCCCCCTCTCTCTCCCTGCGCTGTGCTGGGATCCCCCTCTGCTTCCCCTGTGGACGTAGAATGACTCAGTGACAGGTTTGTCACCTTTCTGGGTCCCAGATGTTTTATTGGCTGCATATGTTTGATGGGTGAGGAGGGTGCCCTGGAAGTGGTGCCGATGAACTGTGTGCTAGATCCGTGCATCTTTCTGCAGCCATTTTTATTGCTTGAAATTTTTTACCCATTATGGGCGTGAGTGGGACCTCATGTCTAAGTTTTGCCTAAGGCCTCACAAAGCCTAGAGCTGCCTCTGCTCCCACCACCATGCTTGACCATAGACAAGACACATTTGTCTTTGTACTCCTCACCTGTTTGCCGCCACACACGCTTGACACCATCTGAACCAAATAAGTTTATCTTGGTCTCATCAGACCACAGGATATGGTTCTAGTTATCCATGTCCTTAGTCTGCTTGTCTTCAGCAAACTGTTTTTGGGCTTTCTTGTGCATCATCTTTAGAAGAGGCTTCCTTCTTGGACGACAGCCATGCAGACCAATTTGATGCAGTGTGTGGTGTATTGTCTGAGCACTGACAGTCTGATCCCCCATCCCTTCAACCTCTGCAGCAATGCTGGCAGCACTCATACGTCTATTTCCCAAAGACAACCTCTGGATATGACGCTGGGCACCTGCACTCAATTTTTTTGGTCAACCATGGTGAGGCCTGTTCTGAGTGGAACCTGTCCTGTTAAACAGCTGTATTATCTTGGCCAATGTGCTGCAGCTTCAGTTTCAAGGTCTTGGCAATCTTCTTATAGCCTAGGCCAGTGATGGAGAACCTTGGCACCCCAGAAGTTTTGGAACTACATTTCCCATAAAGCTCAATTATACTGCAGAGTGCATGAGCATCATTGGAAATGTAGTTCCAAAACATCTGGGGTGCTAAGGTTCGCCATCACTGGCCTAAGCCATCTCTATGTAGAGCAGGGGTCTCAGACTGGTGGCCCTCCAGCTGTTGCAAAACTAAAATTCCCATGAGGCCCTCCACCTGTTGCAAAACTACAATTCCCATGAGGCATTGCAAGGGTGACAGTTACAAGCATGACTCCCATAGGCAGAGTCATGATGGGACTTGTAGTTCCGCAACAGCTGGAGGGCCACCAGTTTGAGACCCCTGATGTAGAGCAACAATTTTTTTTTTTTTCAGATCCTCAGAGAGTTCTTTGCCATGAGGTGCCATGTTGAACTTCCAGTGACCAGTATGAGAGAGTGAGAGTGATAACACAAAGTCACATGACACCGGGGAGGGAAAATGGCTAATTGGGCCCAATTTGGACATTTTTACTTAGTGGTGTACTCACTTTTGTTGCAAGCGGTTTAGACATTAATGGCTGTGTGTTGAGTTATTTTGAGGAGACAGCTGATTTACACTGTTATACAAGCTTTACACTCACTAAATTACATTGTAGCAAAGTGTCATTTCTTCAGTGTTGTCACATGAAAAGATAGAATAAAATATTTACAAAAATGTGAGGGGTGTACTCACTTTTGTGAGATACTGTATATGCCCTTTAGGAGGGACGCTGTAGAGCCTGTGCCCTCTCCACCAGTCCAGCGTACCTCTGTTACCTCACTCCCAGGTCATGGATCACCATAACGCAGGTTTGGTTCTGACTGCTACTGGAAATCAACCGTTGAGGAGGGAGCCAGAACATTGACCCCCTCACTACCGGAGCACCGCTCACCTATACCAGGTACCGCGCTTCATGACGGGCTGCACTGTACTTTGCACTAGTTCTTAGTTACCCATAAAAACTGCATTACTACTCTTGCTTGACTTGCCGAGTAGACCTCTGATAGTGGGCTTAATTCATACCCCATATGTGTTTTACTGAGCCAAGTTATTTTGTATACACCAAAAACAACATGCACCCATTTTAAATAACTTCAGACCAAGCTCAGACCAGGTGATGCAACTTTACTTAAAATATTCAGAATATCCCTAACTTTTCCTAGCCGGCTGCCCAGACATACCGCTACAAGCTAGTAGTCCATAGCTGGCATTCTCCAAGTCTTGGTTGATCTCTGGATCCCTCAGACAGACATCAAGGTGCAGCAGTCCTCCTCCACAGAAGTCACTGCATCTCTTGCATAGTGCGGCTGGACCAGAGCCACAAACCCAGCCTTCCCCCATATTTATACTACCGGTGGGTAGGCTGGATCCAAAAAGCCCAAGAACTGCACCACACACATTAACCCTTTCCCCTAGCCTGGCCCAGCCACTAGCTAAACTAGCATTCCTGTAGGCAATCTGCTTACACATGCACATTCAGCACCATAAAAGCAAAACTGTAATAACACAAGGGTGTTATGTTTTCACACAACTTTCACTCAGGGTTCACACATTTTTTTGATTAAATCCAATTAGAAAGAAATGTGAATCCTGGATGAACATTTTGTGAATCTTGTGTGAAAACATTTATAAATAGACCTCTAATGCCGCATACACATGATCGGATTTTCCGACAGGAAATGTTGGATGTGAGCTTGTTGGGGGTAAGTCCGACCGTGTGTATGCTCCATCGGACATTTGTTGGCAGACTTTCTACCAACAAATGTTGGCTATCATGTCCTTAAGAGAACAAAGATTCAATATGCTACAAATTGGAAAGATGAGCATTTCTTTATTTCATGGTACTTTCAGTTTGATTTTTGATGGGTAAGCAAAAGTTTTAAGGGATAGAGAAAAATATTGGTTGAGAAATGAGTGTATGGAACTGCCGTCATCCTAATATATATATATATATATATATATATATATATATATATATATTAGTTTTAAGGGATAGGATTAAGTTGTAAGGGCTCATTTGAGTTAAGAATGAGGGGTGGGGGGCTGGGGTTAGGTATTAAAGCCTTGTTTTAAGGGTTAGGTATCATGATACATTTAGTAGGCTTAGGCACAAAGGTGAACCAGTTTTACGTGTGACTCAATTAATTCTTGCTGAATAACGCTATGTTCGATAATGAAAATTTTCAATATATTAAGAAATTCTTTCAAACAAATTTTACTGGAAGTTACTTATAAAGCCAATATTAGAGACCAAATAAGCTTCTGGGCTTAAAAAGCTAGTAACTCTCTTACAAGAACCCGAATGCAACCCTCATAAGGACCCGCATGAGTACAGATTGAACAAACTTGTACAAAACCTAAATGTATGCCTTACCACTCTCATTAAAAAAAACATTAAGATGGGTCAACCAATGATTCTTTACCCAAGAAGATATACCAGGTACACCATTAGCCAGTGGTGGTGTGTCCATAGAGGGCTCAGGAGCGCTGGCCCGACTCTCCTGCACCACTCTATCACCAATAGATAGATTCATGCATTGCATGAATCTATCTATTGTCACCGCTGCCGCCCCCTATTCAGGTGTCCGGCCCCTTGTCGGGCGCCAGGCATCTGAATTACAGCGGCAGGGTTTCTTTGGAAGCGCCCAATTAGAGCTGTCAGCTCTAATAGGCGTCCTGAATAGAGCAGTGGGCTCTAATAGGCTTCCAAAGGTGCCTAGGCGTCCAATCATTGCAGAAGACAACAGGAGGAGCGCGGGAGAAAACATCAGGTCGCAATGAGGACACAGGACACTGCTCCCCGCCTGCCGCCATCATCTGCTGCACACTAAGACAAGGTAAGTGCACATTGGCAGCACTTGGGGTACAGTGGCAGGCAGAACTTGGGGCACATTGGAAGGCAGCAGTCTGGGCACAGGGGCACAGGGGCAGCAGTTGGGGCACAGTGGCAGCAGTTGGGGTACATTGGCAGCAGTTGGGGCACAGTGACAGCATTTAATGGGCACAGTGGCAGCATTTGGGGCACAATGGCAGCACTTGGGGCACAATGGCAGCATTTGGGGCACAGTGGCAGCACTTGGGGCACAATGGCAGCATTTGGGGCACAGTGGCAGCACTTGGGGCACAATGGCAGCATTTGGGGCACAGTGGCAGCACTTGGGGCACAGTGGTAGCATTTAACGGGCACTGTGGCAGCATTTGGGGCACAGTGGCAGTGTTAGATGGGCACAGTGGCAGCATTTGGGGCACAGTGGCAGCATTTAATGGGCACAGTGGCAGCTTTGATGGCACAGTGAGGCTGCAATTGATGGGTTTTTTTTCTGAATTTTTCAGTTTGTTTGCGCCCCCCCCAAAAATTTTGAGCCACAGCCGCCACTGCCATTAGCCTGTAAACTTCGCCCTCTTTTAAGCTGGGTATACACAATAAGTGTTTTTTTTTATGCAACCAGCAGGTTGAATAAAAAACTCACAGGTCCCCGCATCCACGCAAGTGATGTGGATGCAAGGATCTCTTCTGCTGCGCTATTGTATTCTGATAGCAGGGACCCCCCCCCCTCCCCATCAGATTACAGTGATCAGCGATGCAGTGCATTTTCCCTTCTCTCCTTTATCCCAATGACATATATGTCAGTCTACCCTTCTCAGACTGATACCACCGATGCGTGGACAATTTGTTTTTGAGTGACATCACTAATGCAGGGATATTTCTTCCTTCCAGTGACACCACCAACCCTGGGACATTTTTTCTTCCAGTGACACCACTGATGCAAGCAAGCTTTTTTTCTTCCAGTGACACCACCAACACAGGGAAATGTTTTCCTTCCAGTGACACCACCGATGTAGGGACATTTTTTCCTTTCAGTGACACTACTGAGGCTGAGCATTTTTTTTCTTCACCATTGTTAGCCCCATATTTGTGCACTGATTTTAAACTCTTCAGTGTAGCACAACTATTGGTTCTATTTCAGAACAAGCTACAGAAATTACATGCATTTTGCTCTGCATGCCACTATTAGCCTCAATTCCTTCCGCCACCAATGGGGGGGACATGGTTTATCATCTTCTCCCAGAACATTGGATGAACTTTAACCGGCACTGGAGGTCACAGTCGAGATATGAGTGGATAGAGTAATGAATACTAGTTAAGGAGGAGCTTTGAAGTCTTGAGAGTCAAAAGAGAGTGAAATTTCATCAGAATGGGCTGTCCTGGGCTTGAAAGTCATTATATGTCAAACTCAGAGAAGAACAAGAACCAGTGGGCTTGTCTGGGGTTTAGGCGACAGTAATCTGATGAGGTGATCCCTCAAGAGCCAGTTTGATATTGAGCACATCTCAACCCCAAAATAATTCTTCTCTGTTGGGGAGAATTTTTAGGGAAAATGGTGCAGGGGTACTTCCCCCTCATGGGGGACTGAAAAAGGATGGCATCCACTCCCACCAATGACGCATAAACCTTAATGCAAAAGCGTTTAGTGATATCTGATCTTGTTAGCACAGGACCAAAATGGAAGGCTCACTTCAAGACATGGAATGCTTCAATTGCATAGGGAGACCAGTGCTTGAGGTTAGGCATCTTTCTGGGAGAGAGAACAAAGTAGTTGTTGATGAAATACTGGCAGTAGTTAGTGAATCCTGGAAAACGCTGTGTAGCTTTGAGAACATTGGGCAGAGGCCAGTAGAAAATATGAGGAACTTTGTCAGAGTCCATGGTAAGATCGTTTTTCGAGTATAAGGTGCTCAGAAAGACACCCTAACATAAGTCAGTTTTCACAGATACACTTCAAATCTCAATGAACATGGCATCTGTGTGTGAGCAGGTTTGGGAGAAAATGAGTATATAATCCAGCTAGACGACAACATACTTGTAGAGAATAGTAATGAGCAAACTGAGCAAAATTCAGCTTGTTGAATGTTAGACTAACATTTGAAATAATTTGTGAACCCTGAACATAGCAGCAAACCCCAATAAGGTATACAGTAAGGTAGGATGACCAGAAATCCCCGGTTTCAGGGGACAGTCCCCGGATTGAGGACCCTGTCCCCGAATCAAGTCTGTCCCCGGTTCTGTCCCCGGATTGGATTTGGACAGGGGCTGGGGCAATTTCAAGACAGTCAGTGCAGAATAAAAAAGAAAATCTGATTTAAAAATTAAAAATCTGCCGCTCCTACTAGCTTAGGGGGTGGGGGTGTATTTTTTTCATTATCTGTGCCCTTTCTGATGATCATGTGCTGGTCGGAGTGGAGAGAATATTTCTTCAGTTTCGGGTGCATTCCCGTTCCTGCTCGCATGTTCTCTCTGCCTTGGCGCAAGTCCCGGCCAGCCACCTGCCCATCTCCTTGCCTTCCCTGGCGGAGTGATCTTCCTCCGCTCCCCACCCAGTAGTAGCCAGGGCCCGGAGAGTAAGACTTGACAGGATGTGAGGCGGGCGGCGACGGGCAGGGAGTCGCTAATTGCCACCATTACTAGTAAAAAAAAAAATGTCCCCGGATTTCATTTAACCACTCTGCGACCGCCGTCCTCCCCTTCTGTGCACTGCAGGGAGCGCGCGCGCGCGGGAGCGCGCGCGCGCTCTCGCCGTGTCACTGGGCACCCGATGCGCATGCCCAGCGGCCGCGATGTCCGCTGGGCACCCGCGATTGCCCAGTAACACAGCGGGACCGTTGATCTGTGTGTGTAAACACACAGATCAACGGTCCTGTCAGAGGAGAGGAGCCGATGGTGTGTTCTCTGTACAGAGAAACACCGATCGGTCTCCTCCCATTTGTGAGTCCCCTCCCCCCACAGTAAGAAACACTCTTAGGGAACATAATTAACCCCTCCCCGCCCCTTGTGGTTAACCCCTTCACTGCCAGTGTCATTTATACATGAATCAATGCATTTAAATAGCATTGATTGCTGTATAAATGACAATGGTGCCAAAAATGTGTCAAAAATGTCCGATGTGTCCGCCATAATGTCAGCAGTCACAATAAAAATCGCTGATCACCGCCATTACTAGTAAAAAAAAAAATATTAATAAAAATGATATAAAACTATCCCCTATTTTGTAAACGCTATAACTTTTGCGCAAAATAATCAATGATCGCTAATTGCGATTTTTTTTTTACCAAAAATATGTAGAAGGATACGTATCGGCCGAAACTGAGGAAAAAAAATGTTTTTTTATATATTTTTTGGGGATATTAAGTATAGCAAAAAGTAAAAAATATTGTTTTTTTTTTAATTTGTCGCTCTTCTTTTGTTTATTGCGCAAAAAAGAAAAACCGCAGAGGTGATCAAATACCACCAAAAGAAAGCTCTATTTTGTGGGGAAAAAAATTATAACAATTTCATTTTGGGTACAGTGTTGTATGACCGCGCAATTGTCATTCAAAGTGCATCAGCGCTGAAAGCTGAAAAATGGCTTGGTCAGGAAGGGGGGTGAAAATGCACTGTAGTGAGGTGGTTAAAAAATCTGGTCACCTTACAGTAAGGGAATCTTCTAAAATGGAAACTGACATAGAATTGTAATTGAAATGGTAGCTTGCCATTGGGAGTCATGTATCAAAGCAAACATTTTTGTTTTTTATTCAATTTAGTGGGGAACAGCTCTTTTACAAAGGCTTAAAGGGCAAGACACACAAATCCTATACATTACACGTTTGAGAGATGCCTTAAACTTGCACATGTAAGGGTCCACCTGTACAATATACTATCATAAAATAGTATATTGTAAACAGAAGTGGCCAGGGATTTCTCTCAACAGCTAAACCAGCTATACCAGACTCTTATCTTGAAGGTCTGATATGAATTGTAAGGGGGAAGGCCACAACAAAAGCAGTGTGGGGTTCCCCTTACAGGTCCATACCAGCCCCTGATCCTTGACGAGGGTCTGCTATCAATTTTAAGGGGTAACTCATGCCAAAAAAGAAAAAAACGCATGGGGTTTCGCCCCCAAAATTCATACCAGACCATACCAGGCTACATGAGTATATTGATGGGCATGCGGGGGTCTGCGGGGAGGACCTATCAATAAGTGATAAAATAAAAGGGTCACCAGATATCCACCCCAACTACATGATTGAATATGGGGTACATGGCACCCATGATTACTTAGTCATAAAAAAGTAAACTAGTAAATAAACACACAATATTGGGTGCCATGGTAAATCCATTGTTAATCTTCTTTTTTAATAAAAGGACTTTGTCACAGTGTTGTGTGTTTATTTACTTTGTATCTTTATTTTGTGAATGCGTAACCAGGGGTACATGGCTGTAACCTGAACCTCATTCCTAGTGGAGATGACCTAGAACAGGGGTCTTAATACTATGGCCCAAGGGTCACATCTGGCCTGCTGCAAGATTTTATCTGGCCTTCAACAACACTGATGTAATGGGGGCTTCTGGTGTAAAGTGGGGGGGGGGGGGCTCTGATGTGATGCTGGGCTTCTCATGTGAAAGAGGGCAACTGGTGTGAAGGGGATGCTCTGATGTGAAGGAGGGCTTCTAATTTGAAAGGGGTATTTGATGTGAAAGGGGTACTCTTATGTGATGGAAGGGGGCTTTTGATGTAAAAGGGAGACTCTAATGCGATGGGAGGCTTCCGATGTAAAAGGGGGGACAGATATTTTGTAAATTAGTGTGGTCCTCATACTGAAGACTCCTGATCTAGACAATTTTGTTAAGGAAGTGCTGGAAGACTGCAGGGGAATTACAGAGTCTAAAATGGATTACAAGATATTGTAGTGACCTGGTACCCTGGTATTAAATGCAGTATTCCGTATGTCTACTTCTTTGCCTCAACTGAAATAGTATGTGCCTCATGGATCTGATTTAGTGAAGACTTTTGCTTCACAGAAGTGACAGAAGAGCTGAGAATCGCTACATATTAACATTATGCGTTTATATACATTTATCAAGCCACAAGAGTACTTCAATGTTTCAACTTTGTTACTAGACTGTAGTGACACCTAGTGGAAACTACAGAAGATGGCTTTGTAGAGGGAAGATTCATACAATAGGAAGCCATTCAACAACACATAAACAATAATGGTTTGTTGTTTTCAGACCATTCAAAATATATCTGGCTGGTTTCTTTGGGTTGCACTATTCTCTTCACCAGGAACTATCCATACATAGATGGATTACATTGTTTTTATTGAGGCTAGTAAAAATTGAACTTTTGTGTGCAGTACTGCAGGGTGCAGAGTACTATTGATTGAGATCTATAGTGGTGGCTTAAGATTGGAAATATGGAAGATGTACTAGTATTTTCTGTGAATTTTATTTTATGCTGGTCATGGACTTTTTTGTGGTATGTGTGGGTGGGGCCACTCACCCTGCATGTGCTCGTCAATGCCCGGGACCAGGCGGGGACTGCAGTCGTGTGAGAATCAAACATTATGACAGTTCTCCAACTTAGAGATGAGCTGTGTCAATGTATCCAGGGCCGTCTTTAATTTTGATTGGGCCCTGGGCAAACATTTTCTTGCCCCCCCCCCCCCCCCCTCCAGGTAGACTCAAAATCAGGGATTGCAATTGTTTGCTAGAGGTTACAGCCTATCCATACTGCTCACTGGCTGGTTGCTAGAGGTTACAACACACAATTTCTGCTTGCCAATTGGTTGCTAGAGGTTAATGCACATCATTACCACTTACTGATTGGCTGCTAGAGATTAAAGCGGATCACTACTGTTCGCTGATTGGTTGCTACAGGTTAATGCACATCATTACCTCTCACTGAGCAGTGGCGCAATCCTAAATAATTAAACAATTAAAGGGGCACATTAATACACATACTACAAGTGAGTGTCAGAGAGTGCAGACATACTACAGGAGAGGTTCAGAGACTGCGGACATACTGCAGGAGATTACCAGAGACTGCGGACATACTGCAGGAGATTACCAGAGACTGCAGACATACTGCAGGAGATTACCAGAGACCGCGGACATACTGCAGGAGACAATCGGAGACACTGCCGACATACTGCAGGAGATTACCAGAGACTGCCGACATACTGCAGGAGATTACCAGAGACTGCCGACATGCTGCAGGTGATTACTAGAGACTGGGGACATACTGCAGGAGATTACTAGAGACTGGGGACATACTGCAGGAGACAACCAGAGACTGCGGACATGCTGCAGGAGATGATCAGAGACTGCGGACATACTGCAGGAGATTACCAGAGACTGCAGACATAGTACAGGAGACAATCAGAGACTGGGGACATACTACAGGAGACAATCAGAAACTGAGGACATACTGCAGAAGTTTACCAGAGACTGGGGACATACTGCAGGAGACAATCAGAGACTGGGGACATACTACAGGAGACAATCAGAGACTGGGGACATACTGCAGGAGACAATCAGAGACTGCGGATAAACTGCAGGAGACAGAGACTGGGGACATACTGCAGGAGACAATCAGAGACTGCGGACATACTGCAGGAGACAATCAGAGACTGGGGACATACTACAGGAGACAAATCAGAGACTGCGGACATACTACAGGAGACAATCAGAGACTGCGGACATACTGCAGGAGCCAATCAGAGACTGCGGACATTATACAGGTGATGGTCGGAGAACTTTCAGCAATGCACAGCTTTACAGTTGAATAACACAGCTCAGGGTTTAAGCAGTCAGACATTTTATGGGTGTAAGGACATACCTGGCCAGCCAAACTCACTACATACATTTAGAGGTGTGTGGGTGGTGCTTCCATTCTCTGCTCTCACCACAACAGCCGGGAGCTCCACTGATGCTTTGTAGGAGGGCCCTGTTACCCATGAATTGGGGCCCCCGATGACGGCTTTGCAAAGTGCACAGAGGACACGGGAGGCTGTATTCCCGTGCTAACCAGCTGAGAGGGGGTGGGGCCGGGAGCGCGACTGACGCTCTGACCCCGCCACGTGCAGCCTGTATACTCGGAACAGAGCGGCTGTAGTGAGAGCCAGTGATCGGAGTGGGAGCGTCAGTGGAGCTCCCGGCCCCAGCCCCGGACCTTCGTATTCCCCAGCCAGTATAGAGGTTGCGGGGCCGGGAGCTCCACTGACGCTCCCACTCCGATCACTGGCTCTCACTACAGCCACTCTGTTCCGAGCATACAGGCTGCATGGGGGTGGGGTCAGAGCGTCTGTGGAGCTCCCGGCCCTGCCCCCTCTCAGCTGGCTAGCACGGGAATATAGCGTGTCCTCTGTGCACTCTGCAAAACCTTCATCAGGGCCCCAATTCACGGGTAGCAGCGCGGGCCCCCTACAAAGATTGGGCCCAGGGCAGGTGCCCCGTTTGCCCTGCGCTAAAGACGGCCCTGAATGTATCGTCTGAAAAGGAATGTCCCTGTCAGGGCTGGGCTCAGTTCTTCCTTCTCTGAGCTGGCTGCTCAGCTGTCGGCTAATTGCCAGCTCTATCTCTCCACAGTTACTCAGCTGTTGATGATATCCTGCTCGTCAGTCCTGGCTACTTAAGCCGTCCAGTCCAGAGGGTCTCTGCCTTCGCCTTGGTCAACATCACAAGTAACAGCTCCTGTGTTCCTGTTTAAAGTCTGGCTTTGCTGACATCCTGTCAGGTCACCTGAGAACAGGTGACAGGTGCACTCAGTAGGAGTCAGAAGTGCACCGCTAGGTAGTGGACCTTAGGACTGACTGCTGCGGATTGTACCCAGGGAGATTCAGGACACAGGTCTACTGGATCACTAACACAGATCCCAGTGGGATCTAGAGCATAGATTTCCCAGGGCGCGGAGTCTAAGAGCCAGCAGGTGTTCGCCAGAGCCTCTAGTGGTGAGGATGGACTTCGCTGCAGTCTGGCTCCAGGTCGCGGCCCCAGGGTCTCACAGCTCACGCTCACAGTAGACTACAGGAGAAGGAAGCAGCAGACTGTAACGACAAGGATGGAAAGGGGATAAGGCAGAGGTCAGGGCAACTAGCAGACAGGAACAACAGAGTACACGCCAAAGGTTCAGGGTCACAGGCAGACAGGGATGGTCGGGGACATGCCAAAGGGTCAAGGTCACAAGCAGACAGGAATCGCCGAGAAAACTCCAAGGTCGGTAACAGAGACAAACACAGAGCACACGGCACGCAGGAACCAGGAAGCCGAACACACCATGGATACACAATGGTTGATCAGCACCGCTGGCTTGCAGTGCACAGGTTAATATAGGTTTCCCTGATAGGGCCTGGGGTGGAGCCATGCTTAGAGGAGAGGTTATAAAAAACCACCAGGTGAGAGTGGCTGGCCTCTTAGTCTGAACACATGAGGAGAGGTAAGCAAACAGGGGAAGATTACTGCATAACCATGACACATCCCTTCTGGCTCCAGATCCTGCTGGCTGTTCCACTACTTTGATCCCTGACTTCTGGCTTGGCTATCCGTTCTGGTTACTGAACTCTAGCTATGTATTGACTACGTTTGTTCTTTTTACTTTTATTATTAAACAAGTGTGATTTAACTGTACGTCTGTCTCGGTCTTATTTCATGGTTTCTGACAGTAGGCGAAGGCCATGAATTCAGAAGATGCATTTAATCCACATGTTAGTAATATTTTTTCCAGATTGGATGAACTGGATCACTGCATGGATCAGTTTGCCATTACGTTACAAACGCTCCTGAGTCGCATGGCTCACCTGGAATCTCCCACTGTGGCCACCCTGGAACAACCTGTGTTGCAGGCCAACCCTGCTGCTGCTCCAGTTTCTGTGCATGCACCCTCCTCGAGTATTACCTCTATAAGAGGTATGTCTGGTTCCGCTCCACTTCCCCAGCGATTTGGGGGCGATCCAGTCCAATGCAGAGGGTTTCTCAACCAGGTTGAGATATAATTTGAGATGCTGCCCCAGGTGTTTTCCACGGACAGAAGCAAAGTAGGTTTTGTGATATCTTTGCTTTCTGAGAGAGCCCTGGCCTGGGCAAACCCTCTATGGCAGATGCAAAATCCTGTTGTCTGGAGCTACCCTGAGTTTGTGGCTTCGTTTAAAAGGGTATTTGACATCCCCGCACGCTCTGCTTCTGCTTCTAAGTGTAGTACGAGAACTGTTGCCGACTACGTCATTGAATTCGGTACTCTGGCAGCACAGGTTGCGTGGAACAATGAGGCCCTGGTGGCTACTTTTTCTCATGGTCTCTCAGATACCATCAAGGATGAGATAGCAGACCGAGATATACCCACTGAGCTGGAGAAGTTGATCACGTTTGCTATCCTCATTGACTCAAGACTCGGCTTGTTTCGTCCCCAGTTATCGAGAAGGATAAGCCCCTGTTTCCAGTTACCCTTTCTTGGGCAGAGTTGTCCGTTAAGATACAGGCTCTAATCGACTCTGGGGCTGCAGGCCTGTTCACTGATGCTGTCTTTGTATCGAAGCACTCGATTCCGTTGCAGCTGCGTGACACTCCACTTGCCATTTAGGCTCTTGACGTGAGACTTATACAGCCTGCCCATGTGACTCATGAGACGCTTCCGTTGTCCATGGCCGTAGGGGCTCTTCACCATGAGATAATCAAAGTTATCTCCTCACCTAAGTTTCTGCTGGTTATTGGTTATCCTTGGTTACAGAGCACAACCCCTCTTTTGATTGGCTCTGTGCTGAGGTTCTCTCTTGGTCACCACAATGCAATGAGACATGCTTCCAGAAGGTAGTCAAGGTCCTGTGCACCTCTTCACTCTCCTCCCTGCTGGAGGAGTACCACGATTTTAGCGATGTCTTTGACAAAGGTCAAGCTGGTAGTTTTCCTCCACACCGGCCGTATGATTGCTCAATTGACCTTCAACCTGGTGCCATACCCCCTTGTGGCCAGGTTTACACTTTGTCGTTCTTGGAGGATAAGGCCGTGGAGGAGTATGTTGCAGATGCACTTTCTCGAGGTTTCATCCTCAAATCCTTGTCTCCTGCTGGTGCTGTTTTCTTCTTTGTGGTGAAGAAGAGTGGTGAATTGAGACCTTGTATTGATTATAAGGGTTCTCAATCGTTTCACGAATAAGAATGCCTATCCGATTCCGTTGATAATGGAATTATTCGACTGCCTCAAGGGAGCAACGTTTTCACAAAGCTTGATTTGAGAGGGGCATACAATCTCGTGAGGATTAATGAGGACGACGAGTGGAAAACTGCGTTTAATACCAGAACAGGCCATTACCTCATAATGCCTTTTGGCCTTTGTAACGCCCCGGCAGTTTTTCAGGAATTTATTAACGATGTCCTCTGAGATTTGTTACAGTTATGTGTGGTGGTTTATCTTGATGAGATCCTCATATTTTCCAAGTCCCTGGAGAGCCACCACATAGATGTCTGTCGTGTGCTTCAGAAACTAAAAGAGAACAATCTCTTGTAAACTGGAGAAGTGCGAGTTTCATCGTGAACAGGTTAAATTTCTGGGTTATGTCATTATCACTGCTGGTTTTTCGATGGACCCAGAGAAACTTTCGGCAGTTCTACAGTGGCCTCGACCCATGGGTTTACGTCCTCTGCAGCATTTATTAAACAAGTGTGATTTAACTGTACTTCCGTCTCGGTCTGATTTCATGCTTTCTGACAGTCCCGTGTTACTAAACACTGTTGTCTGATGTACAGTATCTCATAAAAGTGAGTACACCCCTCACAATTTTGTAAATATTTTATTATATCTTTTCATGTGACAACACTGAAGAAATTACACTTTGCTACAATGTAAAGTAGTTTGTGTACAGCTTGTATAACAGTGTACATTTGCTGTCCCCTCAAAAGAACTCAACACACAGCCATTAATGTCTAAACCGCTGGCAACTAAAAAAGTGAGTACACCCCTAAGTAAAAATGTCCAAATTGGGCTCAAAGTGTCAATATTTTGTGTGGCCTCCATTATTTTCCAGCACTGCCTTTACCCACTTGGGCATGGAGTTCACCGGAGGTTCACAGGTTGCCACTGTAGTCCTCCATGACGACATCACAGAGCTTGTGGATGTTAGAGACCTTGCGCTCCTCCACCTTCCATTTGAAGATGCCCACAGATGCTCAATAGGGTTTAAGGTCTGGAGACATGCTTGGCCAGTCCATCACCTTTACCCCCAGCTTCCTTAGCAAGGCAGTGGTCATCTTGGAGGTGTGTTTGGGGTCGTTATCATGTTGGAATACTGCCCTGCGTCCCAGTCTCCGAAGGGAGGGGATCATGCTCTGCTTCAGTATGTCACAGTACATGTTGGCATTCATGGTTCCCTCAATGAACTGTAGCTCCCCAGTGTCGGCAGCAGTCATTCAGCCCCAGACCATGACACTCCCACCCAGAGGCGGCTCTATAATTAGGCAAATTAGGCGGTCGCCTAAGGCGGTCTACCCCCGCACTCACAAAGGCCTCACCACCGTCTAATCTGCCTGTGATCAAACACTGATTACGGTGACGGCGGCTCACCCTACCCCCGCTGGGACCCCTTTGCGACCTCGTCATGCAGCGTCCGGTGGCAGCAGGTACGGGATAGCAAAGGCCTCTAGGTGGCGGCAGTGTCCGGATGACGGCACCCGGCTACAGATGCCATTTCCACAAGACGTGCATGCAGCATGTCCATGTGGGGCCCTAAGGCAGCTGGGACTGCTCCTGCACCACAACGCCTATTTTAATCAGCAGTCCCCATGACTGTGAAGAGGAAGAACGGAGCTCCAATCTTTTTATGCTGCCTGGCTGACCCCCGCGACGATGAGAAAGTAAGTGCCCGTGTAGCGCCCCCCATCTCCCCTGTGCCTAGATAGGAGGAGCGGCGGGGTGGCTGCATATAGAGAAATTGAGCATTCCATATTCCTCAATGCAGCAGCTGAATGCTTGGAGAAGGGAGAGGAGGAGAATCAAGCATTCAACGGCTGCATGGAGGAATATGGAAAGCTCAATTGCTCTATATACAGCCGCCCCACCGCTCCTCCTATCCAACTTTTTTTGCTTTCCCCCTGTGCTCTCCAGACCCTCATTGTGCTCCCTGGCTCCTCCCCCAGTGCTTTCCATCTCCCCCAGTGCTCCCCACCCCTGTTCTTTCTGGTCCCCCAGTGCTCTCCAGCTCTCCCCATCACTCTCCAGCCCCCTCCCCTCTGCTCTCCACTCCCCCTCCCAGTGCTCTGCCCATCACTCCCCAGACCCCACCCTTGTGCTCTCCACCCCCTCTCCCAGTGCTCTGTGCCCCCCAGGGCTCTCTGTTCCCTACTGCTCTTTGTCCCCCATAGCTCTCCAGCCCTGTTCTTTCTGGCCCCCAGTGCTCTTCAGCCCCCCCCCCAGTGCTCTCCAGTTCTCCCCATTGCTCTCCACCCCCCCCCCCCTCAGTACTCTCTGCTCCCCCTGCACTTTGTCTTCTCCCAGTGCTCTCCACCCCTGTTCTTTCTGGCCCTCCCAGTGCTCTCCAGCTCTCCCCAGCCTCCCCCCAGTGCTCTCCAGCCCCCACCCATGTGCTTTCCAGTTCTCCCCATTGCTCTCCGCCCGACCCTTAGTACTCTCTTTGTCCCCAGTGCTCTCCACCCCTGTTCTTTCTGCCCCCCCCATGGCTCTCCAGCCCCCACCCTTGTGCTTTCCGCCCCCCCCCCCCCCCCCCCCAGTGATCTCCAGCTCCCCCAGAGTGCTCTCCAGCCCCCATGCTCTCCACCCCTGTTCTTTCTGCAGCCCCCCAGTGCTCTCCTCCCCCTGTGAACTCCACCCCTGTTCTTTTTGGCTCACCCATGTGCTCTCCGACCCTGCCAGTGCTCTCCGCTGCCCCCTGCTCTCCACTACCCCCAGTTCTCTCCACTCCCCCAGTGCTCTTCACCACCCCTGTGCTCTTTTCTGACCCCCTCACTCCCTGCAACTCTGCTAGGTTCCCCCCTTCTTTCTCCCGCCAGCTGCTGCAGGAGATCTGTCAGGATGGAGAGCAGTGAAGGGACCAGTATCATGAGCTACCCAGTCTAAAATGCTGGGCCTATTTTTTTGTCCCAGTGCGGGCCTGGCAAGGAAGATGAGCAGAAAGCACTGATAGCCTTGGAAGGAGAAGAGCTCTGAAGACCTCCCAGAACAGGCTGACGGGAGCCAGAAAATTAGGATGGGTAGAAGGTGCAGGTGGCCAGGGACCACTCAATCTCACACACAAACAGATCCTCTAGAAGGAGCAGAACAGACCCTGCCTGCTGCTGGCCGTCATGGATATCCTACTGGCATGGAAGGTACAGTACCGAGCATCACACCTACAGACAGGGACTTTAGACTGGGACATGGGGAACAGGAGGGGCTGCGGACAGAGACAGAGCTAGGGATCTCTCTCTCCCTCATCCTCTCTCTCTCTCCCCGCTCTGTGCTGGGATCCCCCTCTCCTTCCCCTGTGGATGTAGAATGACTCAGTGACAGGTTGGGTCCCAGATGTTTTATTGGCTGCATATGTTTGATGGGTGAGGAGGGTGCCCTGGAAATGGTGCCGATGAACTGTGTGCTAGATCCGTGCATCTTTCTGCAGCCATTTTTATTGCTTGAAATTTTTTTTTTACCCATTATGGGCGTGAGTGGGACCTCATGTCTAAGTTTTGCCTAAGGCCTCACAAAGCCTAGAGCTGCCTCTGCTCCAACCACCATGCTTGACCATAGACAAGACACATTTGTCTTTGTACTCCTCACCTGTTTGCCGCCACACACGCTTGGCATCATCTTTAGAAGAGACTTCCTTCTTGGACGACAGCCATGCAGACCAATTTGATGCAGTGTGCGGTGTATGGTCCGAGCACTGACAGTCTGATCCCCCATCCCTTCAACCTCTGCAGCAATGCTGGCAGCACTCATACGCCTATTTCCCAAAGACAACCTCTGAATATGACGCTGGGCACCTGCACTCAATTTCTTTGGTCAACCATGGTGAGGCCTGTTCTGAGTGGAACCTGTCCTGTTAAACAGCTGTATTATCTTGGCCAATGTGCTGCAGCTTCAGTTTCAAGGTCTTGGCAATCTTCTTATAGCCTAGGCCAGTGATGGAGAACCTTGGCACCCCAGAAGTTTTGGAACTACATTTCCCATGATGCTCAATTACACTGCAGAGTGCATGAGCATCATTGGAAATGTAGTTCCAAAACATCTGGGGTGCTAAGGTTCGCCATCACTGGCCTAAGCCATCTCTATGTAGAGCAGGGGTCTCAGACTGGTGGCCCTCCAGCTGTTGCAAAACTACAATTCCCATGAGGCCCTCCAGCTGTTGCAAAACTACAACTCCCATGATGCATTGCAAGGGTGACAGTTACAAGCATGACTCCCATAGGCAGAGGCATGATGGGACTTGTAGTTCCGCAACAGCTGGAGGGCCACCAGTTTGAGACCCCTGATGTAGAGCAACAATTCTTTTTTTTCAGATCCTCAGAGAGTTCTTTGCCATGAGGTGCCATGTTGAACTTCCAGTGACCAGTATGAGAGAGTGAGAGTGATAACACAAAGTCACATGACACCGGGGAGGGAAAATGGCTAATTGGGCCCAATTTGGACATTTTTACTTAGGGTGTACTCACTTTTGTTGCAAGCGGTTTAGACATTAATGGCTGTGTGTTGAGTTATTTTGAGGAGACAGCTGATTTACACTGTTAAACAAGCTTTACACTCACTAAATTACATTGTAGCAAAGTGTCATTTCTTCAGTATTGTCACATGAAAAGATAGAATAAAATATTTACAAAAATGTGAGGGGTGTACTCACTTTTGTGAGATACTGTATATTACCTTTAGGAGGGACGCTGTAGAGCCTGTGCCCTCTCCACCAGTCCAGCGTACCTCTGTTACCTCACTCCCAGGTCATGGATCACCGTAACGCAGGTTTGGTTCTGACTGCTACTGGAAATCAACCGTTGAGGAGGGAGCCAGACCATTGACCCCCTCACTACCGGAGCACCGCTCACCTATATCAGGTACCGCGCTTCATGACTGGCTGCACTGTACTTTGCACTAGTTCTTAGTTACCCATAAAAACTGCATTACTACTCTTGCTTGACTCGCCGAGTAGACCTCTGATAGTGGGCTTAATTCATACCCCATATGTGCTTTACTGAGCCAAGTTATTTTGTATACCCCAAAAACAACATGCACCCATTTTAAATAACTTCAGACCAAGCTCAGACCAGGTGATGCAACTTTACTTAAAATATTCAGAATATCCCTAACTTTTCATAGCTGGCTGCCCAGGCATACCACTACAAGCTAGTAGTCCATAGCTGGCATTGGTTGATCTCTGGATCCCTCAGACAGACATCAAGGTGCAGCAGTCCTCCTCCACAGAAGTCACTGCATCTCTTGCATAGTTCGGCTGGACCAGAGCCACAAACCCAGCCTTCCCCCATATTTATACTACCGGTGGGTAGGCTGGATCCAAAAAGCCCAAGAACTGCACCACACACATTAACTCTTTCCCCTAGCCTGGCCCAGCCACTAGCTAAACTAGCATACCTGTAGGCAATCTGCTTAGGCCCCTTTCACACTGGGGCGGTTTGCAGGCGTTATTGCGCTAAGATTAGCGCCTGCAAACCGACCCGAAACAGCTGTTGCTGTTTCTTCAGTGTGAAAGCCCGAGGGCTTTCACACTGAAGCGGTGCGCTTGCAGGACGCTCAAAAATGTCCTGCAAGCCGCATCTTTGGCTCGCTATAGGAGCGGTATATTTACCGCTCCTATAGCGCCCCGGTCCCATTGAAAACAATGGGGGAGCGCGCCGAACCCGCCCGCAAAACGCAGCTGCAGCGGCGGTTTGCGGGCGGTATTGACCCTTTTTCGGCCGCTCGCGGGGGGTAAAAACAAACGCAATGCGCCGCTAAAACGCCGGTAAAGCGGCGCTAAATATAGCGCCGCCTTACCGCCAGCGCCCCCACCGCTCCAGTGTGAAAGTAGCCTTACACATGCACATACAGCACCATAAAAGCAAAACTGTAATAACACAAGGGTGTTTTTATGTTTTCACACAACTTTCACTCAGGGTTCGCACATTTTTTTGATTAAATCCAATTAGAAAGAAATGTGAATCCTAGATGAACATTTTGTGAATCTTGTGTGAAAACATTTATAAATAGACCTCTAATGCCGCGTACACATGATCGGATTTTCCGACAGGAAATGTTCGATGTGAGCTTGTTGGGGGTAAGTCCGACCGTGTGTATGCTCCATCGGACATTTGTTGGCAAGATGAGCATTTCTTTATTTCATGGTACTTTCAGTTTGATTTTGATGGGTAAGCAAAAGTTTTACGGGATAGAGAAAAATATTGGTTGAGAAATGAGTGTATGGAACTGCCGTCATCCTAATATATATATATATATATATATATATATATATATATATATATATACAGTGGTGTGAAAAAGTGTTTGCCCCCTTCCTCATTTCCTGTTCCTTTGCATGTTTGTCACACTTAAGTGTTTTTCGGAACATCAAACCAATTTAAAACAATAGTCAAGGACAACACAAGTAAACACAAAATGCAATTTGTAAATGAAGGTGTTTATTATTAAATGTGAAAAAAAATCCAAACCATCATGGCCCTGTGTGAAAAAGTGATTGCCCCCTAAACCTAATAACTGGTTGGGCCACCTTAGCAGCAACAACTGCAACCAAGCGTTTGCGATAACGTGCAATGAGGTTTTTACAGCGTCCTGGAGGAATTTTGGCCCACTCATCTTTGCAGAATTGTCCTAATTCAGTTACATTAGAGGGTTTTCGAGCATGAACGGCCTTTTTAAGGTCATACCACAACATCTCAATAGGATTCAGGTCTGGACTTTGGCTAGGCCACTCCAAAGTCTTCATTTTGTTTTTCTTCAGCCATTCGGTGGTGGACTTGCTGCTGTGTTTAGGATCATTGTCCTGCTGCAGAACCCAAGTTCGTTTCAGCTTGAGTACACGAACAGATGGTCGGACATTCTCCTTCAGGATCTCTTGGTAGACAGCAGAATTCATAGTTCCTTTTATCACGGCAAGTCTTCCAGGTCCTGAAGCAGCAAAACAGCCCCAGACCATCACACTACCACCACCATATTTTACTGTTGGTATAATGTTCTTTTTCTGAAATGCAGTGTTCCTTCTACGCCAGATATACTTGGACACACACCTTCCAAAGAGTTCCACTTTTGTCTCATCGGTCCACAGAATGTTGTCCCAAAAGTCTTGGGGATCATCAAGATGTGTTGTGGATAAATTGAGACGAGCTTTGATGTTCTTTTTGCTCAGCAGTGGTTTTCTCCTTGGAACTCTGCCATGCAGGCCATTTTTGCCTAGTCTTTTCCTGATGGTGGAGGCATGAACGCTGACCTTAACTGAGACAAGTTTGGCCTGCAGTTCCTTGGACGTTGTTGTGGGGTCTTTTGTGACCTCTTGGATGAGTCGTCGCTGCGCTCTTGGGGTAATTTTGGGGCGGCCGGCCACTCCTGGGAAGGTTCACCACTGTTCCATGTCTTCGCCATTTGTGGATAATGGCTCTCACTGTGGTTCGCTGGATTCCCAAAGCTTTTGAAATGGCTTTATAACCCTTTCCAGACTGATAGATCTCAATTACTTTCTTTCTCAATTGTTCCTGAATTTCTTTGGGTCTCGGCATGATGTGTAGCTTTTAAGGATCTTCTGGTGGACCTTACTGTGTTAAGCAGCTCCTATTTAAGTGATGCCTTGATTGTGAACAGGTGTGGCAATAATCAGGCCTGGGTGTGGCTAGAGAAATTGAACTCAGGTGTGGACAACCACAGTTATAGTATGTTTTAACAAGGGGGGTAATCACTTTTTCACACAGGGCCATGATGGTTTGGATTTTTTTTCACCTTTAATAATAAACACCTTCATTTACAAATTGCATTTTGTGTTTACTTGTGTTGTCCTTGACTATTGCTTAAATTGGTTTGATGTTCCGAAACACTAAAGTGTGACAAACATGCAAAGGAACAGGAAATGAGGAAGGGGCAAACACTTTTTCACACCACTGTATATATATATATATATTAGTTTTAAGGGATAGGATTAAGTTGTAAGGGCTCATTTGAGTTAAGAATGAGGGGTGGAGGGGTGGGGGGCTGGGGTTAGGTATTAAGGCCTTGTTTTAAGGGTTAGGTATCATGATACATTTAGTAGGCTTAGGCACAAAGGTGAACCAGTTTTACTTGTGACTCAATTAATTCTTGCTGAATAACGCTATGTTCTATATATTAAGAAATTCTTTCGAACAAATTTTACTGGAAGTTACTTATAAAGCCAATATTAGAGACCAAATAAGCTTCTGGGCTTAAAAAGCTAGTAACTCTCTTACAAGAACCCAAATGCAACCCTCATAAGGACCCGCATGAGTACAGATTGAACAAACTTGTACAAAACCTAAATGTATGCCTTACCACTCTCATTAAAAAAAACATTAAGATGGGTCAACCAATGATTCTTTACCCAAGAAGATATACCAGGTACACCATTAGCCAGTGGCGGTGTGTTCATAGAGGGCGCAGGAGCGCCGCCCCGACCCTCCTGCACCGCTCTATCACCAATAGATAGATTCATGCATTGCATGAATCTATCTATTTTCACGGCTGCCGCCCCCTATTCAGGTGTCCGGCCCCTTGTCGGGCACCGGGCATCTGAATTACAGAGGCGGGGTTTCTTTGGAAGCGCCCAATTAGAGCTGTCAGCTCTAATAGGCGTTCCGATTAGAGCAGTGGGCTCTAATAGGCTTCCAAAAGTGTAAACAGCGGGCGCAATGCTGTGCGTTCGCTGTTTACACAGTGTTGTGTTAGAGAAGCGAATACATCGCTTCACTAACACCGACCCGCCTTTCAGCCAATCAGGTTGCCGGGTCTGTTACCTGTCACCTGATTGACTGAAATCACAGGCGCTGTGATTGGACGCCTGGGCGTTCATCATTGCAGAAGACAACAGGAGGAGCGCGGGAGAAGACATCAGGTCGCAATGAGGACACAGGACACTGCTCCCCGCCTGCCGCCGTCACCTGCTGCACACTAAGACAAGGTAAGTGCCGGCCAGATGGCGGGCGGGGGGCACATTGGCAGCACTTGGGGCACAGTGGCAGGCAGCACTTGGGGCACATTGGAAGGCAGCAGTCTGGGCACAGGGGCAGCAGTTGGGGCACAGTGGCAGCAGTTGGGGCACATTGGCAGCACTTGGGGCACAGTGGCAGCATTTAAAGGGCACAGTGGCAGCATTTGAGGCACAGTGACAGCACTTGGGGCACAATGGCAGCACTTAGGGCACAATGGCAGCATTTAATTGGCACAGTGGCAGCATTTGGGGCACAGTGGCAGCACTTGGGGCACAATGGCAGCATTTGGGGCACAGTGGCAGCACTTGGGGCACAGCGGCAGCATTTAACGGGCACAGTGGCAGCATTTGGGGCACAATGGCAGTGTTAGATGTGCACAGTGGCAGCATTTGGGGCACAGTGGCAGCATTTAATGGGCACAGTGGCAGCTTTGATGGCACAGTGAGGCTGCAATTGATGGGGTTTTTTTCTGAATTTTTCAGTTTGTTTGCGCCCCCCAAAAATTTTGAGCCCCAGCCGCCACTGCCATTAGCCTGTAAACTTAACTCAACACCTTTATCATCTGCCATTCCAAAGATTAGGCAGATAATGGGGTTTTATTGCAAAATTCCCAATTAGTTTGGGTGAATTCTATTGTTTTTATGCCACTCTATATGACCATTTTAAGCCCTTTCGCAAAGGCACACATAGAAAACTTCTACAATCACTAGATCCTCCAGTAATATATCAAAGTCATGTGAACCTAATGTAAGAAGAGTTGGTAAAATTTTAGTGGTTATCAAGAATGAAAAAAAAGGGAAAACCCCCAGGTCCAGATGACTTTTCTAACTGCTCTTAAACAATTTATGCTGGCTCCTTATCCATGTTGTTCCTTTAATGCTAGAATAACTATTGTGAATAGCTAGTAATTTGGCCTTTATCAATGTAATCCTCAAACCAGGTAAAGACTTATTGGATGTATCCAATTTTAGATGTTTTCCTTATAAATTGTGACATTAAGGTCAAGACAAAGGCTTTGGCAGTGCATATGAATTCCTTTCTTGAACAATATGTCCAGGCAGGATTGGTCCAGAATATACAAGATGCGCAGCAGATCTTTTTTCTGTGGTTCAGTCAAATTGGAACACACATCCAAAACTACAGGCTATGCTTTTATCCATTGGCTTGCTTAAAGCATTTGATAACATATCTTGGGAATACCTCTCAGCCATTCATTAGCCTTATGGATTTGAACCAATTTTTCTACATACTCTTAGGATCTTGTATGACACACACATAGCATGAATCTCTGTTAAAGGTTACAAATCTGAACCTCTAAATCACATATGTCAAACACAAGGGCCGAATGCAGCTCTCCAGGGCTTGTCATGTGGCCCTCACACCAGGTTTGGAGCTGCATTTTACTGGAACTCTATTCCACCACCACTGGCACTCACCCTCTGCTCCAGCTCCCCGCTGTCACTTGTAAGCACAGAAACCTTCTGTGTACAAGGGCCAGCTTTGCTCCCAGGAACTAACAGATATCCGAAAACACTCATGGCAGGGCATAGTGGGGACAGATCTCCAAAATCTGAGAGGGAATATGATCTCCCTGCAAGGTGAGGCAAGTGGCCTACATAGGGAGGTACTAGAGCCTGGTCAGATAGGAGAGAGAGATACGAAGAAGCTTTGGAGGGAGGTTCGGGGTTCCACACTGTGCCCAAAACCCTGCACTCTGTACACAGCACTCCCCTGAACTCTGCACGTAACGCACTCCTGAACCCTGCACTCTGTACATAGCACACCCCCTGAACCCTGCACTCTGTGCATAATGCACTCCTGAACGCTGAACTCTGTACGTAGCGCACCCCAGATACAATCAGCCATTTGAGGGCAACCATACTGCTAATGCGGCCCGCAATGAAATTGAGTTTGACACCCCTGCTCTAAATATATACAAGGGTACAAGACAGGTTTGGAATTTGTCTCCACTGCTGTTTATATTGGCATCTGAACCCTTAGCTATTGAAACAACCCAGATAATAAGCAAATTACAGTACCTGTGACTCTGTAGAACGCAAGTGCCCATTCTTTGCTAATGACATTCTCCTGTTTATATTATCTCCAAATGTTTAGTAATGCAGATCTTTGATTATGTGTTCTTTTTATCACATTCATTGGCCTTATGGGATAGATTGCTTATCAAACATGATCTGGCCTTATGTCTCATTCTTTTGTAATTCGTTATTTGTGCCTGGCCTTAGGATTCAATTATTTCAATGGTGGAGCAACAAAGGCTTCCAAGGAATCAGGGAGTCAGGAACTGGATCAACTGCTTGTGGCACTGTTGTTTCCAGACCAGAAGGTTGTAGTTCCAGTTTCCACCAATGGGTTTCTCCCAGCAGCCAGCAGATTCTAGTAATTTGTCTTCACCTGATGCTGGCTGCTGGGGGGGGGGGGGGTATTTAGTTCCTCCTTCATATGTCTCTATTGCTTGAGTGTTTTGCCTGCTATCCAGATTCCACTTGCTGATTCATCCTGAGCCTTATTCCTGATCCTACGCCTGCCCTGTACCTTTATCCTGTGTCCTGCTGCCTTTTCACTGTTCTCCTTGCTCCTGATTCTGGTTCTGACCCCTTCCTGACTGTTCCTCGCACCTCCAGTTTTACTGCGTTGATCCGTGTTCCCTATTTTGTATGTAACGTATTATAGTTAGTTTGCTAGTTAGGTTTTCTGTCTCTTAGTTTGCTAGTTAGGTATTTTGTCACTTGGGTTATTGTTCACTTATATCTTTGTGTTTGCTGTATATTCTGTTTGCCACCTATTTGTGGCTCTCTAAACAGCTAGTGATTACCTGCAGTGATCACTGCTTGACGCGGGTAATTGCTGGCTGTTTATAGAGCCACGAATAGGTAAAACGACCTGTCATTATAGTGAATGAGCCCGGGGCCACACCTACCTACTTAGACCCGCAGGAGGAACTGCTCATGAGCAATGCTTATTGTTGGTGTATTTTATGTGCGGACCAAGACAATTTCTCTTCTTCCAATGTGGCCCAGAAAGGTGAAAAGTTTGCACACCGCTGTTATACACAATCTGATTTCAGTTTCCTAAGTGCAGCTACACAGACCTGATAATCCCTGCTGCTGGATGCCTGTTCTTGGTATCCCGAGACAGGAACTATCTCAAGAAGGTATACACAAATGCACTACAAAACTGTGCACACATAAGTAACCTTAACAGACATGATCCAGTATACCCTAACAAGGTTTAGTGCAATGGAATAAGGGAAAGTGAACCTATGCTCAAGATCATTCAATCATATGAGTTTTATGTATTCTCCTGCACTGGATGCTTGGTGTTTCCACGCATTTTCACTTGTCAAACTGGTGCAATTCCAATAAAAGTAAAAAGCTGGGCCTTTAACCATTCAATTCCCAGTACCCTGTATCTGCTCAATTATTCCCAATCCCACAGCCTTAAAGTTGGTATTCCTGCACAGTTAAATGTAAGAGATTTGGAGGCAGCATTTGCATTGCTGAGTAATTTGCTGATCTTTTGGTACCAGGTAAAACTTAGGTCAGGCAGAATATAGGCATTTGCACAGCCAGGAATGTAACTGAAGTTGTTCATTCTTAAAACAGGACCAACTGTCCTTGATGCCATGCCATGGCTTTAAAGACCACTATTAATATGACTGGGAACAGTGTAACCAACTTTGATGAGACACCAAATTAAATGGTGTAATAAGTATGTAAAATATTTTGGGCCACATTATTCTATTGCATATGCTAGAAGCATATACATTTGATTGCGGACTCATTTGAGTTCTCCTATAGCTGGCAAGTTTGCTACCACTGCTCGATATATTTAAACCAGTTTTCGTTGAGCCGTCATGTTAGCATGATCAGATAAAAAATAAATAAAGAAAATGTACAATTTAAATGTGTTAATCAAATAAGTAATTAGAAAAAAGTAGAGTTTCCAGTTTGGCAATAAATGTAGGAAATTGCTGGATAAAGCTTTGTGTAAGGTGATAAATTTAACTTTGATGTGTCATAGATTTTATGTGTGTAGAACACAATGCAGCCCTGACTTCACAAGTTACCATAATGATTCACTCTTTATCTCAGGCGCTTTACAGTTTATGAAAAGTAACAAATTCACCATGTTAATAAAATGGGAATATTTACCGCAGGTCCCTGGTAATACCGTGGTAACTAATAGATTTCTTAGTAATGAGTCAGGATTGAAGAAACTGGCTTCAAATGGGTAATAGCCTTTAGTTCTTGGCTGATGAATACTCTGGCAACATTCCACAGTACATGGGAACTGTGAGTTCAACTTTGATATTACTGCCTGTCCCTATTTGTTTTCAGCTGTATTACAGTTTTAATTCAAACTTGAAAAGCTACAATTTCTGGGGAAATTGTGTGAAGTGTTCTTGCCTCCACCTACAGTAGTCTACAGGAAAAGGTACGTTACTCATACTGTACTGCACTGTATATAGTGCGAAACGCGTTGCTGTGGACCATTGGATTGATGTGATTCCTGTTTTTTTTAAATAAACTACATAGGATTTTATCTTTCTCCAGTGTGCGGCTGTCCAGAGTTCTTTTGATACTTCTTTTGATACAGTAGTCTACAACTGGAGTGGGCAGAGTAACTGGGAAAAGTGTTAAAAAGCATAATATTTTAAAACTTATAAATAGTAGTAAAAAAGTTGAAGAAGTCCCATCATTAGCTGAAAGTACTGAACATTTTTTTCCAATTTTTATTTTTTTTTTTCAAAAAAAATTTTTTTTTCAAAAAATCCTTTTTTTTTCCCAATTTTTTTTTTTTCCAAATTTTTTCTTTTCTCCAAATTTTTTTTTCTTATTTTTTTTTTCTATGGGGTGGTCATAATATTTTGGCTGATCATTTAGTGGTCATAATGCTTTGGCTGATAATGGGGTGGTCATAAAGTATTTGGCTGATCATGGGGGGGGGGGTCATAATGTTTTGGCTGATCATGGGGGGCTCATAATGTTTTGGCTGACCATGGGGGGTCATAATGTTTTGGCTGATCATGGGATGGTCATAAATTATTTGGCTGATCATTGGGTGGTCATAATGTTTTGGCTGAACATGGGTGGTCATAATGTTTTGGCTGATCATGGAGGGTCATAATGTTTTGGCTCATCATTTTGTGGTCATAATGTTTTGGCTGATCATGGGTGGTCATAATGCTTTGACTGATCATGGGTGGTCATAATGTTTTGGCTGATTATGGGGGGGTCATAATGTTTTGGCTGATCATGGGGGTCATAATGTTTTGGCTGATAATGGGGGGTCATATTGTTTTGGCTGATCATGGGGGGTCATAATGTTTTGGCTGATCATAGGGTGGACATAATGTTTTGGCTGATCATAGGGTGGACATAATGTTTTGGCTGATCATGGGGTGGACATAATGTTTCGGCTGATCATGGGGGTCATAATGTTTTGGCTGATCATAGGGTGGACATAATGTTTTGGCTGATCATGGGGGGTCATAATGTTTTGGCTGATCATGGGGGTCATAATGTTTTGGCTGATCATGGGGGTCATAATGTTAAGATGCACACTTTAGGCCTGAAGATTTGTTACCCACCCACCCCAAAACACAATATATTTTTTTGAAAGCAAAGACCCTGGAGGTTAAAATGATAGTTGTATTTTTTTATGTCAGATGATATTACTGCATGTTTATCAAAGGCATTTTTTTTATAAAAATACACTAAACACAATTTTTGTGCATGCAAACACAATATATTATACAATTTTTTGTAAACCATAAAATAAGATGTTGTGATGAGTAAATAGTTACCCAAAATGTCAAGCCTTAAAATTGAAACCACCGTGAAATGCCGACAAACTTTTGGTACCAATAATTGTCTATAGGTATTACTTTCAAAGTCTTTACAGGCTGCTAGTTTAGAATTAACCATGAATAATGACAATGAAAGTATTTTTCTCACTCTGATGTTCACAGTAGTATATGTAACATGTGCAATAGTGCAATCATCATTTTTGTACCTAGGCGTACATCCCGCACACGTTTATGTTCTTATGTGCGTGTACATGGGGGCTGAAAAACTTTAATAAATGTTTTTTTTTTTTTTAAATGTATATGTTACTTTATAGTTTTTTTTTTTACTTTAACTTGCTGTCACATAGGTGTCACAGGTTCTCTTTACGAAACCATTGGGGGTTTATTAGATCCCTGATGTCTCCCTTGCCTTCCACTGAAGCTAATGGAGCACAGATTGTGCTCCATTTGCTTCTTCCTTGGCCACCACAGCCAGGAAAAGTGACAGCCAAACCTGAAAGTGATTTAATTATGTTGCTTCCATGTGGATTCACCGGAGGGGAGATCAATAAATGGACGCTCACTGGTATCCGTATATTCCACCTACTGACACCTGCCATGTTGGTCCTGGGTCTGCAGGTGGGACAATATAGTCCGAGACACATGGCAGGTGCAGTTGGGCAGGGCGATAACACCTTTGGCAGCCTTTCAAAGTGATTTGGTGGCTTTATAGCTTCAATAGTGCAGCCCATCGCCTGTTCTTACAAATTTAAAGACTGTGTTTAAAATCCTTGTCTATAAGCTGCCTGTTTGTAAGCAGCACTGGTGGACAAGTAGTTAAAGTAGTATCTGGTAATCCTGCCATGGAAGAGTTTTGCTCAGGCACATCTTTTTATAGTGTGACTGTTCAATTTTCTACTCATAATGCAGGCATTATCTACTTTTGCCACCATCAGGGAACTGAGAAATGCCACGCAATCATCACTGGAGTACATACAGTATACTGTATGTAGACTTGAAGAGGCTGTGGGAGTTCAGCTGGACTGAGATGGAGTAAAAAAAAAAAAAATAGAACATTGAAAACAGTATTCGATTAAAAAAAAGATTTTTGTTTACAGCATGCTGAGTGCGTTAGCAAACTTAAAAATGTTACTAAACCCAGAACCTGCATTCACTATATCTGGTCTCTCACAACACACAGAACATGGAAATGCAATTATTTTAGTAAATATGAACTGCTAAATACCTTTTTTCATCAGCAGTATCTAGCAGTCTTGTGACTTCTATCAGTGTCTGGTTAAAGCTTGTAGAAGGAGTTTTCATTTTCCCCTGATCGTCCTATGAGACTGCAGGACCCCTGACCCTCTGTTTGGACAGTGCTGATTGGCCCTGTGCTGATCACATGCACCCTCCTAGGAAAAAAAAAACTCTCTAGCAATACACACCAAACTGAGCATGTGCAGAGGGCCCCCAAGGCTCTGTTCTATCAGGAGATGGATTGGGACTGTGGAAGAAGGGGAGGATCAGAGCTCAAACAGCCTTTTTACACAATGTGGAAGATTAACCCCTTAGGTTCCATATTGAGTATAACAAGCATGCTTTACTGCATATACAGACTGATTTTACTGTTGTGGGCTTAGTGACACTTTAACCACCTGCTGACCGCTGGCTGTCTATTGACGGGCAGGTGGCACAGCTCTCGTGGCGGGAGGGCGTCATATGACACCCTCGCCTTTTTGACCCACCAGGGGGCGCGCACGTGCCCACCGTGTTACAGGGGACTCGGTGCGCGTGCCCGGCGGCTGCAATGTCCCCTGGGCACCCGCGATTGCCCGGTAACACAGCAGGACCGTGGATCTGTGTGTGTAAACCACGGTCCTGTCAGAGGAGAGGAGACCGATGGTGTGTTCTCAACACAGAGAAACACTGATCGGTCTCCTCCCCTTGTCAATCCCCTCACCCTACAGTTAGAATCACTCCCAGGGAACATGTTAACCCCTTCAGCGCCCCCTAGTGGTTAACCCCTTCCCCGCCAGTCACATTTATACAGTAATCAATGCTGTTTCATTGCACAGATCGCTGTATAAATGTGAATGGTCCCAAAATGGTGTCAAAAGTGTCCGATATGTCCGCCGCAATATCGCAGTCACGATAAAAGTTGCATATCGCCGCCATTACTAGTAAAAAAATAAAATAATAATAAAAATGCAATAAATCTATCCCCTATTTTGTAGGCACTATAACTTTTGCGCAAACCAATCAATATATGCTTATTGCAATTTTTGTTACCAAAATTATGTAAAAAAAATACGTATCGGCCTTAACTGAGGAAAAAATTTGTTTACAAAAAAAAAAAAAAAAGGATACTTATTATAGCAAAAAGTAAAAAATATTGTTTTTTTTTTCAAACTTGTTGCTCAGCATTTGTTTATAGCGCAAAAACTAAAAACAGCAGAGGTGATCAAATTCCACCAAAATAAAGCTCTATTTGTGGGAAAGTCGGGAGCCACGTCGCACGACCGCGCAATTGTCATTTAAAGTGCGACAGCGATGAAAGCTGAAAAATGGCTTGGTCAGGAAGGGGGTGAAAATGCCCTGTATTGAGATGGTTAAAGACATTGAGTTAGGGTTTACTTCTTACTATATCACACTTTTAGATGGCTCAGATTATGGTCAGGTCTCTTGAATACCATGATATTTATATGCCCATGATCTATATGATGTGTGGTCAGTATCGTTTCAGTCTACTGTGCCACCGAAGGCAGCACTAAAGTTTTTAAAGCGGTATTAAACCCAAAAGAAGGTGTGTTACCACTATTTGAAACAATTTGTATTTGTAACTATTTACATAGAGTCCCTGTGTGAAAATGACAAACAAGCAACAAAAAATAATTGTTCAAGCTTCAAAGCAACATTTTATAATGTAACAAAAGTGCACATCTCACAGCAAAGTACAACATATAAAGCTAAAAAAATAAAAAAAATAAACAGTTTTCACACTAGGTTTCAGGAAACTATTCTTTAGTAATAAAAACTTTGTGAAAAGTGTCATTGTGACCAAATTCTGTCCAAGTCATTCTTTTTTTTAAATCGCACAGTCATAGTTTCTGGCTGCGTAATGTAGACACCCAGTAAAAAAAAGAAATCTGTCACTGTTAAGATATTTGCCACTTCCAAGCGGGATATCTAAACATCTAGCTGCAGTTAAAATATGGTTTATACGTTTTTCATCTAAGTACAATATTAAATGGAATGCTTTAGTAACATTTGATCCAAGGACAATATCAAAAGGAAGGTGAAAAATTGGAAAATTAGTCCTTTGGTAGTTGTTTTGCCATAGTCTGAATCATTTTTAAAATCTCATCCTTGTATTAGTACAGGGCAGTTCCGTATGATCTGCTCCACATCTACAGGTTGCCTTAAAGGGGTTTTTTATTTTCTAAATAGGTTCCTTTAACCTAGTGCATTGTTGGTTCACTTACCTTTTCCTTTGATTTCCCTTCTAAATGTTTTTTTTCTTTGTCTGAATTTCTCACTTCCTGTTTCTCCTCAGTAAACTTCACACCATCATCCGAGCGGTGTTTAGTCAGCCAGAACAGCTTACTGAGGAGAAACAGGAAGTGAGAAATTCAGGCAAAGAAAACAAAGAAAAAAAAAAAAAAAAAACATTTAGAAGGGAAATTGAAGGAAAGGGTAAGTCAACCAACAATGCACTAGCTTAAAGGAACCTATTTAGAAAATAAAAAACAAACCTTTACAACCCCTTTAAGTGCCTTCAACAAGGCTGTGTTGATTTTGGAAACAAAGGGGTTGATTTACTAATAGGCTAATAGACTTTGCAAAGGACATTTTCAAGGAGATCATTTAGGGGTCTATTTTGTAATAACTTTGGGAATTTTCCCCAGAACTTAGTGATTGAAGTAAAGAGGAGCCTGGAGAGATGACAGGGCACCCCAGAAGAGGAGGATCGGGGCCGCTTTGTGCAAAACCACTGCACAGCGCAAGTAAGTGTAACATGTATGTTATTTAACCACTTCAATACCGCCTCATGCTCATATGACGCCCAACAGGTGGATCTACCATCCTGGGTGGGCGTCATATGACGTCCTCGCATTCCCGGCCGCCTGGGGGGCGCGCGCCCGCGGCATCGCTCGGGACCCGGTGCGGGTGCCCGGCGGCCGCGATGTCCGCCGGGCACCCGCGATTGCCCGTTAAAACAACGGGACCGTGCGGGACCGTGGAGCTGTGTGTGTAAACACACCGCTCCACGTCCTGTCAGCGGAGAGGAGACCGATCATGTGATCCCAGTAGGGAGGAACACATGATCGGTCTCCTTCCCTTGAGTCCCCTCCCCCCACAGTTAGAATCACTTCTATAGGGAACACATTAACCCCTACAGCGCCCCCTAGTGTTAACCCCTTCCCTGCCAGTCACATTTACACAGTAATCATTGCAATTTTATAGCAACGATCGCTGTGTAAATGTGAATGGTTCCAAAAATGTGTCAAAAGTGTCCGAAGTGTCCGCCGCAATGTCGCAGTCACGAAAAAAAATCGCAGATCGCCACCATTACTAGTAAAAAAAAAAAAAAAAAAAAATTCAATAAATCTATCCCCTATTTTGTAGACGCTATAACCTTTGCGCAAACCGATCAATATACGCTTATTGCGATTTTTTTTTTACCAAAAATATGTAGAAGAATACGTATCGGCCTAAACTGAGGAAAAAAATAGTTTTTTTTTTAAAAAATGGGATATTTATTATAGCAAAAAGTAAAAAAATATTGTGTTTTTTTTCAAAATTGTCGCTCTTCTTTTGTTTATAGCGCAAAAAATAAACACCGCAGAGGTGATCAAATACCACCAAAAGAAAGCTCTATTTGTGGGAAAAAAAGGACGTCAATTTTGTTTGGGTGTAATGTTGCACGACCGCGCAATTGTTAGTTAAAGCGACGCAGTGCCGAATCGCAAAAAGTGCTCTGGTAAGGAAGGGTGTTTAAAAGCCCTGTATTGAAGTGGTTAAAAAAAAAAAGATGACTACATTGCGCATCCATAGATATAGTGGAGGAGTGTAGACAAGAATTGTGTTACTGCTCGGATCACCAGGTGAAAATAAGGGAAAAAATTATAAAAAAAATAAAACGAATTTAGTCCATTCTTCTAAGAACTGATAAGCTACAATGTACTATTCTTTGGGGGGGGGGGGGGGGGGTTGGGAGTTTAGATATGCTTTAGCTGGTAATTCTTTATGTGATGTTGGGGGGGACAATGAAAAAAACTTTGGAGTGTATATAACCCGAATAAACAATTTGGTGCATGCAGATACAGCATTCTCGAAAATTGATTAATCCTGGGTCATATACTTTTTTCACAAGAAAAAATTTCTTGCACTGTACAGGTTTCCAAACACAGCTGCAGCAAGTTGGGGCAACAAGAACTGAGTTTCCCTCAGGCACTTTAATGCTTGGAACTAAATGTTCTATGTATCTTGACAGGCTCCTTCATTTTCCAAGATGTGTGTTTTATTCATTAATTAGATCTGGAGATCATGCCAGTCAAATTCTGGATCAGATTATTAGGAGCCAGGATTTTGAACAATATCTGTGAAGTGACTTTCCACAGTAACTGATGTTACCATGGGGGTGCATTTGTCACTCCACGGGCCTAGAGTTTGAGATGTTATAGAGTTTGGCTTTCTTTTGGGGGAGCAGGGCTGGGAAGAAGACCATTTTCAAAAAAAAAAGAGGGAAATTGATAATTGGAGACTGTGGGGCATCTGTTTTCCTTCATGGAGAACTGTTTAACGTTTAATGTTGGATGAACATCCCTATGTGTTTTGAAGATTCTGCAAAGTAGTGTGTGACTCATCTTTAATAGAGAGCACTGAAGCTAGAATGACAATATTGTATCTGTTCTGTGGATGTGTAAACTATATATCAAGTTCAAGAATTGAAGGCCTAAACAGAGATTAGAGGGGTTGACCTCTGGTGCTTCCCGGTGTCAGTTGGGCATAGGCTGTGTTGGTTTGCTTGCAATGTTGTGGGCCACTTGGAACAATCGTTACCTGTGTTTACAGAAATGACCTGGGTTGAGCGAACCCTCCATGTGTTTATGGAGACTTAGGTTGGGGAAAGGCAGGTGGCCCTGTTGCCAGCAAGAGAGTGGGCACCTGGAGATGACCTGGAGGGTTCAGACTCCCAGAATATGAAGATAGCTGCTGAGCCCAGTGTACTAAAGCACATTTCTAACCCCTTGGTACTGGAGTAAGAGGGGACACTTTGCCAGCTGTAATGTGGAGCAGAGATAGAGATTCCCCTACACAGGGCAAAGGAGTCCCCTACACCAGTGTCATCTTCACTCCAGCATACACAGCTAGCTGCCATTATCCATTAATTCTATCCCATGAAGATTGCTATTTTCATCCATGTGACTGTTATTTTTAGCTTTTTATGACCTTCATTAGGTAAAACAGTTCTTATTTTTATGTCAAATAATGTTTGTTGCTTGGAAAAGAGAACATAATGCAATCTTATTTTATATGCTATCCTAACTTACATCCTATATCCTTCATATCCTGATGCCCTGTACACACGACCAGTTTTGCCGTCGGAATAAACTCTGATGCCGCGTACACACGAGCGGAATTTTCGACAGAAAGAGTCCGATGAAAGCTTTTTCATCGGTATTAAACTTCCGTTTTCTAGTCCCGTCGTACTTGTTGTACGTCACCGCTTTCTTGACAGTCGGACTTTGGTGTGGCCGTGTGTATGCAAGACAGCTTGAGCGGAATTCCGTCTGAACTCCGCCGGAAAAACCTTCAGAGTTTATTCCGATGGCAAAACCGGTCATGTGGTGCCCTGTACACAAGCATGCATAGTTTTTGGTGCGTCGGAACAGCATACAGACCAGCGTTTTTTCCGATAGTAATTTTTTCCGTCTGAAAAATATAGAACATGTTCTCTATCTAAGTCCGTCTGAATTTTCGACGGGAAAAGTCAGATGGGGCATACACACAGTCGGGATATACAATGAAAAGCTCCCATCGGACTCTTTCTGTCGGAAATTCCACTCGTGTGTACGCGGCATAACCCTTCATTTGATGATAAAGCAGATTGGGGACCAAAAAAGCTGTGTGAGAAGGCCAGGGCAGCCATGTTGTTCAAGATTCACAGATCAGCCATGACATTTTTAAAATAAGAGACAGAGCAGCTGTGACCTCCCTTTCAGAACTAGCTATAATCCCAAGAGTGCATCTCCATAGTAATTTAACTTGAGTAAACAGTTTGCTAAGGGTCTGGACCATTTAAAAGAAGTTCAGAATAGCATCAACTATTCTGCTGACCATTAGGCTCTTTAAACATTAGGGCATCACACAAATTCTAGTGAAACTTTAGAGCGTGACTTTGATGTGACTTTGATCTGACTTTACATTCTCTGGACTAAAGTCACAACCTTTTCTGAAGTCGCAGCAACTTCTGTAGTGTCAGTAGGAATGGCTCTCAAAAAAAAAAAAAAAAAATGTCACATGTCGTGTGACTTGGGGTTCCACAAGTCGCATCCCAAGTCGCACAAGTGTGAAAGGAGCCATACTTAGAAAATTAATAAACAGGAGATCTGGACAGAACATTGCAGAATGTCAGGGTTTGCTTATCATCTCCATGTCTGCTAACAATAAACATCTAGAAGGTTATCAGGTAATGAGGTAATTGGGATTAACCCATTGTAAAGCTGTAAAAAAAACTTTCAGTTCTGTCACACATGGTCTGCATGGCAATTAAACCTATTAGGAGTGCATGGTGTGAAAAAATATCTTACCCAGGACTAGTTGGTTTCGTAAAAACATTAAGTGCCGGTTCACACTGGGACAACTTGTCAACTTGTCAGCCGCCTGACAAGTCGCATCCTGTTCTGTACAATGGAACCGCTCTAATCGGAGCGACACAAGTCGCTCCGACTTAAAAAAGGTTCCTGTACGACTTTGGGGGCGACTTGAGGCGACTTGCATTGACTTCTATAGAGAAGTCGTTTTGCAAGTCGCCGCAGCTGTCGTGTCCAGGTCGCCTGAGGAAGTCGCGCTGCAAGTCGTGCTGCCTCAGTGTGAACCGACACTTAGGCCTGATCTAAGCTGACAGGTATCCTATTTAATTGGCAAAAGACCCCTCCTCCAATTCAGTTTCAAAATCTACACACATAATTTATATATAAATCATTTATAAATCTGCTTTTTCATTATATTATTTTCATCATTTATAAAAGCTACATCACTATTGATTAAACATTTGAATGTGGAAGAAAATACTGAACTGATCAACATCATACATGACTAGGCTATTGTAAACAGAAGACGAGAAAACTATTTCCCACCTCAGAAATGACAGACCTATCTGAGGGATATCATATTTAGTATCTCTGGAATCAAAATTCCACAATGGACAATAATATACTAATAATAATGAATAATATATATATATATAATATATAATTTACCCAAATGCAACCTGTAAGTATTCTAAGCTATTAATACTGGTATAAAACTGTATTTTAGGGAGTGAACTCTACATGGACATAAACATGGTGACATCCCATCGGCCACTCCTCATTGGTCAGATCATTTCTGTCCACACCCTTCTCAAGGACCAGAAAAGAGGGGCTCTATCAACGGTCTGGAGCTCCCCTTTTAGGCTTCATGTACACTGCTGCTGGTAAACGGACCTTTAGGAGCAGTTGGGTATTTTTTCAGCTGCCCCTGAATTCTCCTACACAGCGTCGTTTTACCATCAAAGAAGGAACATCAGCAAAGACTTAGGAGAGCCACTGATCCATCTTGCTAATTGATTGGACATTGCTAAACTTGCAGAACTGGACTTTGTTAAGTATTTTTATTCCTAAACCCTTTTTATTTGTTGTATTAATGTCTCTTTTTCCTTTGTAATACCTTTTTTCTGTAAATATTTAGTTTGAACCGTTTAACTGTTTTTTTTAAACAATATTTTCAAAATTGGTAATATTATCTCTAATGCAGTACTTAAAGAATACCTGTCTCTTTGAAGAGCGCTACTATATGGTAAATCTATGGATATATCTGTCTGGGGTGACAGCATGTGTGACAGGCATTTATTCTAAGTCCAATTGTTATTGCTAATTGTTAGTGTGAACGCTTGATATTTTATAATAAAAATATCTGGTGGGAGCGATTGATTTTGGGTATAAGGGCTTAATTGTAAAGTTAACCATACCCAGCAATGATTGCTGTCAGTCGGCTGGAACTTAAATTGTGGCCCTGCAAGCTGGAAATTCTTTGTGCACGGTGAGAGTCATTGTCGCGTATCAGTGACAGCACTTTGTGTGGCACTTTTTCTCTGGCATGCAGGCTTCTAAAACAGCTCTTTCCTCTTCACACACAACCCCCTGTTTCTCTGAGCTCACCTGTATGGGTGGGTGCAGTGGCAATAACACACACACACACACTCAGTCCAGATGCAAATAATGGAACTTATATTGAAGTCAGTAAAAAACAGTTGACAACAAGCCTGGTGGAAGGAAGAACAGCCAGGAACACTCATGGATGACAGCAGCGAGTAACGAAGCAGGTCTGTCTGGAGGTCCAAACCCATGTGGGAAGGTTTCCAAGAAGTGTGATGGATCCCTAAGCTTTCCCTACTTGTCTGGAACCTTTCCCTACCGCTAATACTGTCCCTGAGAGATGGGTGACCTGTCCCTACCCTACCTACACACTGAATGAACACCGGACCCAGGGTCAGAAATAGACTCTGCCTGACCCAAGATGGCCACCAGGGTCACATGGGCTGCCAGCATCCAACCAGATCACTGCCCCAATGACACAGTTCCTTCTGAATTCCTCTCCCTCTGTGCTGCCCTGAGGTTGAGCGCCACCTGCTGTAGAGAAAACAGACTGCACCTGCCTACACCTGTTTAAAGAGGAAGTAAACCTTGTATTTCATGTATTCTTTGTACCTATAGGTAAGCCTAGAATAAGGCTTACCTATAGGCACTGTAAATATCTCCTCTCTCCTATTTACTGTATACTGCGCCAATTACATCATCGGCCCATGCGCTCTGAAGGAATGGCCGCCTGTGCCGTTTCATCAGAAGCCTGTGCCGTGACCGGCGGCTGCCGTGCACATGCAGGGGAGTGACGTCACACGGTTTTGACCAGTCACACAGCCGGAGTCCTCGGACCCGGAAGGAAGATGGATGCAGCCTCCAGCGGGGGCGACGAGGGCTTCCTTTCCGGGTAAGTTTAACATAATGTGCTAGTATGCGATGCATACTTTATGCCTTTGCTTTACAGGTAGGAAAAAAGAAAAAAGTCTGTACTTCCTCTAGGCAGGGCTGTAAAGGAAGTACACTCCCCCACAAATTAAACCCCATTCCAGCCCTGCCCCAGATTGAAGCTGGCCATACATTATACAATAAAGAAACAGCAGGGATATCCAAAATATATAGTAAAAGAAAAAAGAGAATCTCCTCATGGTGTAAAACCCGATGACCGGATAAAATTTATTTTAGGAATGTTTCAGCATCCCAAACAATCTTTTTTTCAATAGGAAATTGAATAAAACTGGAAATGCACAGTAAAAAAGTGGCACAGCTGGCGTATTCATCATACGCGTTTCGTCCTCATAGACTTCTGCTGGGGTATGAGGACGAAACGCGTAGGGTGAATACGCCAGCTGTGCCACTTTTTTACTGGGCATTTCCAGTTTTATTTAATTTCCTATTGAAAAAAAGATTGTTTGGGATGCTGAAACATTCCTAAAATAAATTTTATCCGGTCATCGGGTTTTACACTATGAGGAGATTCTCTTTTTCTTTTACTATATATTTTGGATATCCCTGCTGTGTCTGAGAGGATTGCAGAGACCATCTAAGGTACCCAATTCCTGTGTTGTCAACGTATACCGGCCGGGTGAGTACTGACTGGTGTACTACCACAGTCCAAAGCATTCCACCATCTGCGATTTGGATCCATGCACACTGCACGTTGGAATAAGCCTGTTTGACTCACAGCTACTGGCTTGTGAGTCCACCATTGTCGGTAAGGGTACCCCATCTTACCTTCATTTTTTACATATATGATGATCATATGTTGAATGATGACCTGATGTTTGAAGATTAAACAGCGATTCAGAAAGAATCATTTTCATATACGTCTCATCATATGAACTTACCAGTCTCAATAACAAAGACATCACATGCCCACTAGCTATATGTTTGGAGATAGATTTTCAACATTCTACTTCACATATATTTTTTGTACACATTTGTGATATGTCAGTTTGGCGCCATTTTGAACAGTTTTATGTATATGCATAAGTAATTTGTTCATTATCACTTATTATTTTTCGATGCATATTATTTGGGAATATATATATGTGTCTGCATCTAGGCTATAGACAGTGTCTGTAATCATCACTTTTGATATTTATCTGGTTTTGAGAACCACGCATTAATATATCATTCAGTCTGATATTTTCGTTTTTCATTTTGACTCAATAGGCAGGCTGTGTGTTTAGATGTATGTGGTTTCACACAATACCGGTTTTTATATACACATTACGGTGTTTCATTGAGATACGATCACCACACCCATCGTTCAGTCAATGTCGGTGTTGGAAATACACCTCTTACATATTTTGGTATATGTTTTGTTTAACATATACCTTGAAAGAATATTTTTTTTTCACTTCTCTTGACAGAGTGGTTTTCATTATCATCTAAAACACACATTGTATTCAGATTCACATTCTGACATACGGGTGTGAATTAGACACAAAATTTAGCGCTACACATTATTTTCTTTATTTTATTATACAATTGGTCAGATTGTTGTGTTGGCTGCTCACCACTAGGGGAAGCGCAGTGTTATCCCCCCTTTCTTGAATATACATTATACAATGTTCTTATTGAAATTCCTTTAGATTTACCTTCAACTATGTAGTGCAAGAGCCTTTCTGATTGCATACAAATTGAAAGTTTTTAGGTGTGACTCATATTATATGGTTTTGGTAAATCTAAGGCTCAGTTTCTCATATATGCGGTGCAGAAAATACAGCGAATCCTGTGCATTTTCAGCATCATATTGAAATCGCACGGCATTCATGAGAACTGCAGGGGGTGTCAATGGTAAATTAACGACACCCCAAAACTGTTCCCAAAACGCAGTTCATTTGACAGAATCGGATCGCATAGGTGTGAACACCCATGCGATTTGATTTCAGTGTGGGGTGAAAAAAGGGTACTGCACCTTTTTTGTGTGAATTTGGTACGATTTGAGCCATACAAATTCCTGTGCGAATTACAAAGGATGTGCCACACATCAGATGTGTGAACCCAAGCTAAAGGAAAATTGTACAAGAAAATTGAATGATGTATGGCCAGCATGACTCTCCACATATCCATCCTTTCCTGTTCCAGGCCAGAACAATATACCCTAGAAAGTCCTTATTCTGATGCACTCTCCCAGGTCTATGGACCACTGTAAACCTGTAAATCCTGGAGAGCAAGAAACAACCTGGTGATCCTGGAGTTCTTATTATTCTGTGTCGTCCAGGTAAGAGGGGCAAGATCTCATATAAGCTTGTATCGGCCCAACAAGTATTACTACAGTATCTCTAAGCCCCACTTTATTGCCAGACACAAGTGAATCATTATTTTTGGCCAGAGTGACCTTCCTGCTCAAGAATTTAAAAGGGTGGTCTTCTTCCCCAATGAACTGCAACAAGACCACACACAGTCCCAGTTGTTCAGCATCTGTCTGGACTAGGCCTGGGTTACATGGACTGGTTCCTGACACCTGTTTTAATAGGCAGAATGCGGTTTCCACCTCAGGATTGAAATGGGCGACAGTGGAGGTTATTTCCTTGGTGAAGTCTGTCAAAGGCATGGCCAAGCGTGCAAAGCTGTGTATAAATCTCCTATAGGATTTCAACAGTCTGAGGAATGAGCATATCTGTTTTTGAAGAGGGGATTGGGACATTTTTGGATGGCTTCTACCATGTGCAGCTGTGTTTTGATGACAACTGTGTCTACCATGTACCCCAAATAGCTTTTTTCTCAGGGTTCTCCCTGGTTTCTATAGGGCATCCAGGACTAACTGGGCCTTTTTTAGATGACTTTCCCAGTCCTGGCTAAAGATGATGATTTAATCTTGGTAAGCCCCTAAGAATTCTTTATAAGGTCTCAAGACTTGCTCCATGACTCTCTAAAATGTGACCCCATGCAATCCAAATGTTATTCTAGCACAGTGGTCTCCAAACCGCGGCCTGGGGGCCAGATGTGGCCCTTTGCTTACCTTTATCCAACCCTTGGGGCACTATTCCTCCCACTTATGCGAGACACTTTCCTGCCAGCTGACGTCAACAATGGAGTATCATTTCTCTCACTGACCCCCAACAATGGGGCACTATTCCTCCCTGTGACACCGATAGGGCAATATTCCTCCCACTAATACCAAATGTGGCAATGTTTATTCCCACTGATGCCAGGAAAATTTCCAGTCCCGCTGGCCACAGTCTGGCCCTTCTAAAGTCTGAAGCACAATAAAATGTCCCTTTGTTTAAAATTTTGGAGACCCCTGTTCTAGAATAGTTCCACGATCCCTCTGGCAATGCTGTTTTTTCTTCTTTGGACAGTGGGATCTGCCAATCTTCCATAGGTTGCTGTGCCTCACTGTTTAACATTGTGAACGGGTCCTTGGTGGGGATCAGAGTGGGTTTCCTCGTCTGAGTGCCAAGAAATTTTTATCGAGAGACCTCAAATTCAGGGAGGAGGGGGGTCTCTGCTTCTAATTCTAAAAACACCTCTAGGGGACCCAGGTCGGTTTCTGCAGCTTTACATTTCTCCTGAAGCACATCAACCTTGTTTTTTATTAAAATGATATATAAATTCCTGCATAGTTGTGCTATAATCCCCTCCTCCTTAGGCTGCTATCACACATTGTGAATCACACACAGAACAAAATAAATTTATATATATACAGTGTATGTGTGTGTGTATATATATATATATATATATATATATATATATATATATATATATATATATATATATATACACACACACACACACACACACACACTATTGCCAAAAGTATTGGGACACCTGCCTTCACATGAACTTTAATAGTCTGTAGGGTTCAATACCGAGTTGGCCCACCCTTTGCAGCTATAACAGCTTCAACTCTTCTGGGAAGGCTGTCCACAAGGTTTAGGAGAGTGTCAATGGGAATGTTTGACCATTCTTCAGAAGCGCATTTGTGAGGTCAGGTACTGATGTTGGACTAGTAGGCCTGGCTTGTAGTCTCTGCTCAAATTCCTCCCAAAGGTGTTCTATTGGGTTACATAGTTACATAGTTAGTTAGGTTGAAAAAAGACACATGTCCATCCAGTTCAACCACAAATAAATAAAAAAAATATATCATACAATCCCATATACCCCATTCTATACCCACAGTTGATCCAGAGGAAGGCAACCCCAAACTCGCTCATCTATGTCTTTATGGACCTTGCTTTGTGCACTGGTGTGCAGTCATGTTGGAACAGGAAGGGGCCATCTTCAAACTGTTGCCACAAAGTTGGGAGGATGAAATTGTCCAAAATGTTTTGGTATGCTGACGCTGACGCCTTAAGAGTTCTCCATAAAGACATGGATAAGCGAGTTTGGGGTGGAGGAACTTGATTGGCCTGCACAGAGTCCTGACCTCAACCCAATAGAACACCTTTGGGATGAATTAGAGCGGAGACTGCGAGCCAGGCCTTCTTGTCCAACATCAGTGCCTGACCTCACAAATGCGCTTCTGGAAGAAGGGTCAAACATTCCCATAGACACACTCCTAAACCTTGTGGACAGCCTTGCCAGAAGCTGTTATAGCTGCAAAGGGTGGGCCAACTCAATATTGAACCCTACGGACTAAGACTGGGATGCCATTAAAGTTCATGAGCGTGTAAAGGCAGGCGTCCCAATACTTTTGACAATATAGTGTATGTCCACTGTCTGCTGCCATAATCTCCTCACACTACTTATACACATACTGCCCACTATCATACCCGCTGCACATACTGCCCACTGCCCTACCCTCTGCACATACTGTCCCCTGTCTTACCCTCCGCACAACTTCAATGCACATACTGCCCACTGCCTTACCCTCCACACTCCTCGTCTGCACATTGCCATACTGCCTACTGTCATACCTTCCACACACTTCCTATGCACATACTGCCCACTGTCATACCCTCCACGCTCCTCTGCATATTCCCATATTGCCCACTGTGATATCCTCTACACACCTCCTATGCACATACTGCTTACTGTCATACCCTCCACACTTCTACTCTGCACAATGCCATACTGCCCACTGTCATATACTCTGCACTCCTGCTCTGCATATACTGCTCATTGTCATACCCTCTGCAAACCTCCTCTGCACATACTGCCCACTATCCTAAGCTCCACGCACATATGCACATACTGCCCACTGTTATACCCTCTACACCTTTGTACATACTGCCATACAACCTACGACCATATGACCTACTGTCATACTCTCCACACACCACCTACACACATACTGCCCGCTGTCCTACCCTTTGCACACCTCCACTGCACATACTGCCCACTGTTATACCCTCTACACCTTTGTACATACTGCCATACAACCTAAGACCATATGACCTACTGTCATACTCTCCACACACCACCTCTACACATACTGCCCGCTGTCCTACCCTCTGCACACCTCCACTGCACATGCTGCCCACTACCATATCCTCTGCAGTTCTCATAGGCATATATTGCCCACTGCCATACCCTCTGCTCACCTCCTGTACACATACTGCCAACTGCCATACCCTCTGCACACATACTGCCCGCTGTCCTACCCTCTGCACATATTGCCCACTGTCCTACCCTCTGCACACCTCCTGTACACATACTGCTCACTGTCATACCCTCCACACACCTCCAGTGCACAAACTGCCCACTGTCATATCCTCTGCACTCCTCCTAGGCATATATTGCCCACTGCCATACCCTCTGCACACCTCCTGAACACATACTGCCCACTGCCATACATTCAGCACATCTGTACACATATTGCCCACTGCCATATCCTCTGCACTCCTCCTAGGCATATATTGCCCACTGCCATATCCGCTGCACTGATACTACCCACTGCCATAACCTCTGCACACCTCCTGTACACATACTGCCCAATGCCATATCCTCTGCACACCTCCTGTACATATACTGCCCACTGCCATACCCTCTGCACACATACTGCACACTGCCATACCCTCTGCACTCCTCCTAGGCATATTTTGCCCACTGCCATACCCTCTGCACACTTCCTCTGCACACATTTTCAGGTCAGGGTGTGACTTCCCTCCTACTTCACTAGGTACATGCTTGTTCATGGTTAGTGGGTCAGAACCTGCTGAGGACTGTGAGTCAGCATAACAGTCAAACACCTTGCATTTTCAGAACAGGAATAGCACTTTAGTTTATGACTTTATCTGGGAGACAGAAACTGCTAAGAAGTCATCCAACTTTGCAAACCTCTGTGCTAGTTTTACAACCTGTGTAATGTGGATATTTTCCAGGCCATAAAAAGCTTCTTTATTACAGGAGCAGTTCTCCTGTCACATCTGTTCCAGGGCAGGCTTTCCAGTCTAGACAGGAGCTGAGCATTGCACAGCAGTCAGGAGGCGGACCTGCAGCGAGCAGCAGCGCCGGTAGGGGGCAGCGGAGAGCCGGAAGAGCCGTGTGTTTTGGGAGAAGGAAGTGGAGAGAAAAATAAGAGACAGGAAGAGACACACACAGGGAGTGTAGAGGTCCGGACCTCCAATATTACCCTTCCACAAAGTTCCACAGCCCGTGGTCGGACTTCTCTGCTCCTACACACAGACATGACACACTGAAGAAGTGACTGTGCCCGAGCCAGCACCATGTCTCTGCTTCCCACACTTCTCCTGTACGGTAAGAGAGTTGTGTACATAGCCCTCCCCCACCCAGGGGTACATCTGTGCTCTCCATAGACTTCCTGTGGGGTCACTGAGTGAGGATACATTCTTATCTATGTGTGTTGTCACTTGTAGGTAGATCAGGTCACATGATCTGCCATTGCCATCATGGGCCTGACCTATGCCAGGTGTGCCCAAGCAAGGAAGCCTTCATTGCCCATAGCAACCAGTCAGCTGTTATTGTGTGCAAGGCAATTTCTCTCTGCCCTTTCTAGCAGTGCTGTAGCTATCCACAAGATTTCAGGTGTATTTTGGCCCTAAGGCCCCATACACACTTAGATTTTCTGCAGATTTTTGTCTTCAGGTTTACCAAAACCATGTAGTGCAAGGGCCTGCCTGATTGCATCCAAATTGAAACTCTTAAGGTTTGACCACATATTAGATGGTTTTGGTAAATCTGCAGAAAATCTAATAGTGTTGTATGGGGCGTTACACTATAAACAGCAAGACAGTGTACGGAATGATCTCTTCTGTGTGCTGCTGCTCCTTTTGGTCCAGGTGGAAGCTGGGCTGGGTACTGGATCAGGATATGCGGCTTCATTGAAGCCTTAATTGAAGACTAGATTTGTCAAACAGACCCAGATTGGTGATTGGATGAACCGTATTACAGTTCCTTTTGATTGTTAAAACAGCTAACATATATACATTTAAACTGTGTGTTCAGCTGATTGCCAGCTTGGGTTAGCTTTAATAAGGTTTTGTAGCAGCAGCTCCAATGTCCCCCGCATTTACCTCTTCTAGTGTGTTTGTTGGCGGGGAGGTGGGGGTGGAGTAAGGAGAGAATAGCCTTGTACAAAAAACAATTTTCTGGAAAGCCGGCCATAGATGGATCAAATCTCAGCCAGTTCAGCAGGGACCAACCAAGATTCAATCTCTCTATGGGCAGGCTGGTTTACCCAAGTTGATCAATGGATTCAACCTGCCTATCAGATTTTTTTACAGGCCATTACTGCTGGCAGCTATAGCCACTAGTAGTAATCATTGTGTTCTGCCGGCCTGGAAAGCTCCCCACACCTCCCTGCAGGCATAATCTATGGGCTGTGTAAGTCATGGCTCAAATTTCAGCTGAATTGGATAGAGAAAATTGAGTACTGTCCGTTTTTATTTTTTTTTACTTTTTTTTTTTTTTAATTTGCACTAACATATAATTTTTCATGGACGAGCTTTCGGGTGTGTCCCCCTTCTTCAAGGTCTAAGCAGTACTGATTTAAAAGTTTTAGCAGAAGGTAAAATGTTAAAACAAAAAATAAGCTCGGAGGGAAAAAATCTCAAGCTGAATTGGATGAAATTCAGGTGGTGGACCTTGTTGGCATGCCTGGCAGAATAAAGGTCTATTTTAAAATTGAAGGAGCTGGGTGACAGATCGGCCTAACAGTGACTGAGCGGATGCAGTCACTGTTGGGATTGATTTCACAGATTTCAGTCCCGATTTCGGCTGCGATTTCACAGACATCTGTGCGGGTTTCTGCACAGATGTCAATGGAAATCGCACCCCAAAATCGCAAATAGTACATTAACTACTTTTTGAAATCTGTGCAGCGTCACACCGATTAGGACAGTGCCATTGCTACCGATCTGACATGCGATTTGAAATGTCAAATCGCACCAATGTGAACCAGGGCTTAAAGCTGAACTTCTGCTCACTGGAACCCCCCCTCTGGTGCCACAATTGGCACCTTTCAGGGGGGAGGGGGGTGCAGATACCTGTATAATACAGGTATCTGCACACACTTATGGGCATAGATAGCCGCAGATTCTGCGGCTATTACGCCACTTCCTGCGGGGCCCCCGCTGTCTGCTGGGAAACGCACTGTTTCCAGAGACAGCAGGGACCGTCCGCTGTTCAGCTGGCTTTTGTCGAAGGGTCATGACTGAAAAAGGACTACTAATGGTCTTCTGATCAGCGCTCTCGGCCAATGGCTGACCAGCATGTTCTGATGTGTGAGCCACCCCCCTGTCGGAACACAATAGCACAACAGGGGAGATCGCTGTACTAACGTTGGATAGTTAGTACAGCTGCTCCTCCTGAGCTGTCAGGGTTTCTTTTTTTTTTCTTTTTTTCATTCAGCCCTGCTGAGTTGAACAAAAAAAAAAGTTAGTAGTGTGTACGGGGGCTTTAGTCTGCTGGTTCTGTTTCAGTGTTGGCAGGAGAAGAGAAACTGATAGGTGGGTATCATACAAAGTACATAGATCATAGGATGAGGGTGAGCTATAGAAAATATAGGGTTTACATTGGGGTTTAAAGTGGCTGTAAACCCTTACAGTCCACTTTGACCTACAGGTAAGCCTAGATTAAGGCTTACCTGTAGGTCCAAGAAATATCTCCTAAACCTACATGGTTTAGGAGATATTTAGAAAAGAAAAGGCATCGCTGTCTACGGCGCATGCGATGTAGACAGCTGCGCGCAGGCGCACTGCGCTTGCCGGGTTCACGGCGATATGCAGCTTTCCTGCGCATGCGCGGGAGTGACGTCATCGCCGCTCCAGCGAATGACAGCGCTGTAGCGGCGAGACCCGGAAGTCACTCCGGGTTTGATGGCGACGCAGAAGATCGTGGATGAGGACCGCTTCAGGGGCTTCGTTTTCAGGTAAGTCATTGATAATGAGCTAGTATGCTATGCATACTAGCTCATTATGTCTTTGCCTTGCAGGGTGTCTTTTTTTTTTTTTTTAAAGTGGAAGTAAACCCCCCTATCGTTTTCAGCCAAGGAAGCTGCCATCTTTGCCTCTGTTTAATCTTCAACTGCCACAGTTCTGCACATGTGATCCGTTATGACACCAGCCATTGGATGGTTTGACTGTTTGGTTGGGAGCACAGCCAATGTGCAGTTAGCATTCACGGCATGCCTTTTTTTTTTTTTTTAGACTGTTAAATCGATGGGTTTACTTCCGCTTTAAGACTGCTTTAACAGCTTGTGCAAACCAGAGGTTTGTCAAAAAATTTGAATAAAAAATAAATTCTGATGTTTGGAAGTAAGTGTTCATTGCCCAAGGAAGCCTTGGAAATTATTTATTGTTACAAACTTTGTGAGCTGAAGTGGGTTGAAGTCGTTTTTCATTTTGGATAGAGTAAGGGAGGGTTAGAACACCAGTCAGGTTTTTGCTATGTATATCCCATTGGGGAGATTTCCCTTCACTTCCTGTCTCTTGGTCAATACAGGAAGTGAAAGGAAGTCCCTCCAAAGATAGGGAATCTCTGGTAATCACCAGAACTAGTGTCCTCTCTGTGAAGATTTCTCCTGCTCTAGTGACCACTCTAAATTTTCTTTTCACTTGTGGCAGTCACCAGGAAATTTGAGGCAGTGAATCTGCTTTACCGTCGTTTTAGCCGCGGTATTCGGCTTCTCGCGGTGCGGTTTTGCCCCCCGCGAGCGGCCGAAAAAGGGTTAAAGACCCCCGCAGAGTGCCGCCGGCGCTTTGCGGCGGTATTGCCGCGGTATTACCGCGGTTTCCCATTCAAATCAATAGGGAGGAGTGGTATAGGAGCGGTGAACACACCGCTCCTATCCCGCTCCAAAGATGCTGCTAGCAGGACTTTTTTTGCCATCCTGCTAGCGCACCGCGAATGGGGCCGGATTTTTTTCAGGCGGTATACAGGCGCTATTTTTAGCGCTGTACCGCCTGAAAAACGCCCCAGTGTGAAAGGGGGCTAACTGGGATACAGACAGCAATAAAAACCTGACGGGTGTTCTGAATACTTTGAAGTTTGGCCTTCAGTTATCCTTTAACATGATGGTGGGTTGTCTTCAGTTCAAATTGAGGCCATTGTTCTCAGTGAATTTGTGTGGCCGTTTGCTTTGAAGAATATTCCTGACCACACCGACTGCTGGGTTGTGTTTTAATTACATTCTACATCTCCTGCAGTGTTTTGTAAACAAATACGTTTCTGTATTTGTAAAACATACCCACAGTGCTTTTCAACCTGTGTCTATACTTTGCTGGGCATTCTGGGTAGGTACAGTATCTATAACAAAGCCAGAGTGTCCATTTGCTGTCCTGGCTTTCATATGAGAAGCATTGACAAGACCAGTGAAAAGAATGTTGGCATTTACAAGTGAATGCTTGAAAATTACTTTTGTATTTTATTTATATCTTGTTTGTACAGTGCAGGTTTTTTGGAGGACAAATGCAGCACAAAAGTTATTTGTGCTAAATTTAATTAAGTGTTTTTGAGCAACTTCTGTGGATGTCTTTGAGCTCCTAGACTGGCTGAGCTATTTCTATAATTAGATCAAAATTTCTTCCTGCTTTAAATCCATTGTGGTTACATTACATGTGAAGACAATCCTGTTTAATATTTTAAATCTTACTTCTATGGACAGCAGCTCTATGTTTGCTCCAGGTTTATCGCTCCACTCTTTTTAAATTGGTTTCTTTCTCATCCAGAATCTCTGAAATCTATCCTTTGTGCTAAATTCTGCATGATAGTGAAATTTTTTTTTGGTTGGCTCTAGGGCTCCGTTCACATATATGCAAATTGGATGCTTTTTGAACCACATCCGATTCGCATGACATGTGAACCAAACCTTTCTATGGAGTCGGTTCACAAATATGCGGTGCATCGGCAGTGTGCATTCACGTGAATTTTAAAAAGATTCCTGTGCGTTTTCGGAGCACTACGGTGCGATTCAGATGCGAATTTCAGGCGCTTTGCCTTTTATGGGAACACATCTAAATCATCCGTTTTGAACACAAATTCAATGCGGGAAAAAAAAAAAACAGCATGGGGCCCCCCCCAATTCATACCAGACACTTAGGTTTGTTTTAAATTTTGTCTTAAAAAATGGCATGAAGTTCTTATCAACGAGTACAATGACCCACACACATCTCCGATGGATGAGTACTTACCACACCCGTGAGAGAGCCTGTCTCACACCGTGCAACTTATGCTAAATTTGCCATACCTGTAGGTATACTTCTGTGTCTTACTGTTAGATACCATTGCTTCTTGGAGATATTTGTTAAACCAATGCCTTTTCCTTGTTTTCATTCTCACAATGTTCACTTTTTGTTAAGAATTTACTTTAATGCTAATGTTACCTGTAATGTTAATAACCCCCTCCCCCCCAAAGCACCTTGTCCCCATGTTGTTGAGGACAAGGGCCTCTTCCCCCCACAGCCCTGGCAGGGAGCTTTTCGGAAACTGGAAGCCCCCTTTAACAAGGGAGCCCCCAGATACCCCCCCCCCCCCTATATGTGAATGAGTATAGCGTACCAAAAAAAGTGTCAAAAGTAAATAAAAGCACAGTTTTTGACCATTCAAAAACAATGTCCCCCAGTGTAGATCCAATGTTAATCACGATAAACGCTGCAGAAAGTAAAGTGAGTATATTCCTTCCCCCCCCATCATTTTTTATTTACTCCAGAGTTTTGGCATCGTAGGGGCTAAATAAATGAGTCCCTTGCTTGTTAGTGCAAGAACTGTATATTCTTGTAGCCCTGAACACCAGAATAAGTCTGGACTCATTCATGGTGCAATAGTGTACAGAATGCCATAACATTTGTTTTGTTACATTTTTTTGAATTAATACCTTTTAGCTAACTAATAGTATGGGATATACAGAATTGCCACTTTTGTGTCCATACTCAAGTAAATGTGCTGCATGCCATCTGCCCACAAAATGTGATGTATGCATAGCCTTCTAAACTAGCGTGCCTAGACCAGAGTACAATGTGATTTTATTGCATTAGCTGGTGTCTTTTTGTTCTCTTAATACTATTCTCATGGGTAATCGCATATTATCAGACTTTCTGTTTAGTAAAATACTATTTGAAATTGTATGCTTAGGAGGATAATAGCCCAATTAGATTTTTGACTGACTTGTCATTTTTCTTGCTTCCCCCTTCAGGACATCTGGTATTTATAATTGGAGTTTCAGCTTACGGTAAGTTTTTTTTTTTAAGTCTCAGATCTGCAAAAAAAAGTACACAAAGGTGATGTAAATGGTAGTTTCTACATGTGTTAGAATATCACTGTGCTTCCAGGGTGTGTGAGCGAAACTGCACAAACTAGCCTCATTACTGGCTTAAAGTGGTGTTTCCCCCAAAAAATAAAAAATTGCTTAAAATTCCTAAAAATATAAAAAAAAAATAATTGGGAAAAATTTTTTTAACTCGCCTAAATGCCTGTTGCTAGGGGGTCCCTCGTAGTCTGCCTCCTTCAGTGCCCGGGCACTGACATCACTTCCCCTCGGCGCAGTCAGTCATCTGGGACACGTGACAGGTCCCAGATGACTGTGCGGCATATCACGGCGCGCCGCTCGCTCATGCGCAGTGGGTGCCCACAGTAAGAATGCCGACACCGCGAGCGGAGCTGGGAACAAGGGGGGCTTCGTTCCCCCGCATCGCTGGACCCTGGGACAGGTAAGTGTCCGATTATTAAAAGTCAGCAGCTGCAGTATTTGTAGCTGCTGACTTTTAAAAAAATTTTTTTAGGGGGCACCCTACTTTAAAGTCAGTCTCTATATAGTAAAATAATAATGCTGGGCTGGAGTGAGCATATACTGTACAGTTAACAGCCTCAATCACTTTCCACATAACGAAGAAAAGATGATCCGCACTCCGGTGGTTGCTCTTTAAAAATATAGTATTTATTAACAAGCCTAACAAGCCACAGTGACCAAACGCAAATAAGAAAGGTTGACGCGTTTCAGCCTAAAAGGCCTTAGTCATAACTTTCCACATAACAGTTCCTAAATCATATACACTTCATATTCACCAAATTCTCTAAGTGGATCAGTTAAAAACAACGTAAAGTGCAATAACTTAAAGCTAGTTCCATCGTCTTCCCAGTAAGCCTCTATGACTCTCTCCATGTGTCCGCTTTTGTCATGTACATTTCACTAAACCAGAACAAGTTTGCAATTAAGAACTTCTCACTTCTCTGATCTTCATACTTGCTCTGGGTTAGTGAATCAGAAAATAGAGAGGTTCAGTAATGAAGCCTAGCCGCTACTATTTTCAGAGGAAAATCAGCTTCTATATTTCTCTCAACTGCAGGTTTAGTGTGCATTTTCTTATTTTAAAAGCTTATAAATTATTTACCTATTCATCATTGAATCTAGATATATTAAAATAGCTAATAAACAACTTAAGCGACATTTTTCGTGCCCCAACTTTCAATGATCAAATGTGCCAGGAATGTTATGAAACGTGGTTTTGCTGTCTTTCAAGTATTGTAAAGTAATAGGACTTGAGTCATGCACACAATTATAATGATGTGTTTGGGCACCTCAGTGTATTGTTTGTTGCACCAGGCTGAAACCCACAAACCATGTCATAATTAGAAGACCTATTCCACACTTACACAGGCACTTACAGTTTGACTTTTGTGTAACTTGGCTATGCGCAGCCTAATGAGCTGTAATTTTTTTATTTGTATTTTTTTGCAAAAAGCTATGAAAATTACAGTTGATAGTCCTTTAAAATTGTTGCTCCCCACCATAGCGGTATTGGTTTAATCTGTCTTTTCTTGATCTGAAACTTTTATATACCATTTATCACGTGCAATATTTATTATCTCAATTACAAAAATGTAGTGATTACCGTATATATACGCGAGTATAAGCCGACCCGAATATAAGCCGAGGCACCTAATTTTACCACAAAAAACAGGGAAAACTTATTGACTCGAGTATAAGCCTAGGGTGAGAAATGCGCAGCTACTGTAAGTGGAAAAGAGGGTCAACAATGCCCATTTGCATGCCTCACTGTGCCCATTGGCAGCCATAGGTTCCCTATGGCTGCCAATGGGCACAGTGAGGCATGCAAATGGGCATAGGTTCCCTATGGCATGCAAATGGGCACAGTGAGGCATGCAAATGGGCACAGTGAGGCTGCAAATGGGCATTGTTGACCCTCTTTTCCACTTACAGTAGCTGCGCATTTCTCACCCTAGGCTTATACTCGAGTCAATACGTTTTCCCAGTTTTTTGTGGTAAAATTAGGTGCCTCGGCTTATATTCGGGTCGGCTTATACTTGCGTATATATACGGTAATCACTTGGTAGTTAAGGGTTCCTAGATGCCCCCTAGCTGCACCAATTTGGTTCCTATCACTAAGTAGCCCAGAGATACGGAGCCCCAAAGTCGGTTCGGAAAATGTCAATCACTTTTCTGCAGCAGAGAATGACATTTTCCGAACCGTATCTCGGGCCATTTGGTGCTAGGAACCCAATCTGGATATGTTGTAGTACTAGTTCCACTGGTTTTGCACACCAAATTTGGGGTTCCAAGCACCAAGTGGCCCCGATATACGGGCCCCCAAAGTCGGGTCGGAAAATGTCATTCTCTGCTGCAGAAAAGTGCTTGACTCAAGTATAAGCCGAGGGGGGGCATTTTCAGCACAAAAAATTGTGCTGAAAACCCAAGCTTATACGGTAATTTTCGGACTTTCTCAGTTTGGGTAGAACGTTACAAATAGTACTCTGCACTTACTGTATGAGAGACCCAACAGGCACTAAGTGGGGGCATCACAGTCGGCATTAAAAACCTGACAGTGGTTTTAACCATTTGGCACTATCAAGACAGACAGTTTGGGCTGGAGTTATAAATTAAGCAACAATGAGTAAACTCAAGTCTACAGTCAAGTGCAGCCATGTGTGTTTAACAAATTCTGGATGGCCACTTGGTAGAGAGGTTCTGGTATTGGATTGTGGAATGGTGCAGCAAGTCCTAGCTCTGGCAGGGGCCGAGTCTCAGCCTACAGTACAAGTACAGGGTGCCAAAGATCTGTGCCTGGCCTCAATAAAGCTCCAGCTTGGCCAAAGATTTACTTCTGCTGGTCCCCTGCAGTTACTGAAAATAAAAGCAGAAGACCTGATTTCTCGCCCTATCCCCCCACAGACTCACCAGATCACCAATCCAAAAGTGCTTGTCCTCTGGGTTGTGTATGATGCCCAGCATCATTTAACCTACTTTCGGTCAGCTCACGGTATCAAGATTTCCCCCACCCTGGACTAAAAGGAGAAATTCTGCAGAGAGCAGCACCATATCATTATGTGGTCCTTTTCACTAGAGCATTTAGGATCTGCCTACCTCCAAAAAAAGAAGAGGGCAAAGAGGACCTGTGACATTATTGGACCTGGCCCAAGACACCTGGGACAAAAAAAAGATTTGCATATTGGGAGATGTAGTTCACCAGAGTTGGGCTGTAAAGTAGGCAGGCCATATTTTTCATTTTCCTGAGACCAGACTGTTACACCCCCTTCCTGCTCAGGCCATTTTTCAGCTTTCATCGCTGTCGCACTTTGAATGTCATGCAATAGTGTAACCAAATTAATTTTGGTGAGACAGATAGAGCTTTTGGTGGTATTTAATCACCTGTTTTTTTACTTAATATATTAAGGGACCAAAAAAAAAATGTCTTAGTGCCTGTTATACAATTTTGCAAATAATGAATCTCACTTCATAAACTTAAAACCAAATGTATACTGATGCATTTCTTTGGTAATAAAATAAAAAATCAGTATAGTGTTTTATATATTCTACAATTTATGGTATGTGTGTGATATATATAATCTTAAAAATGTATCGGTCCTGATGTTCTGACTGCCTATCATTTTCTTGAGGCCCTAAAATGCTAGGATAGAACAAATATCCCTTAAATTACCCAATTTTTGGAAAGTAGACTGTCAAGGTGTTTAGTAAGAGGTATGGTGAGTTTTTAAAGTTGTAACTTTTTTTGTCGCAATTGAATTTGGAAAACGATTATCGCCCATGATACACTTTTTTTTTTTTTTGATCATCTTTATGTACAATGCTACATACAAATCTTGTGGTTTTATAAAGATGGAATAAAATAAAATCTCTCTTTCTCTCCTTTTCTTTTGTTTATCAGAATCATCCTCCTGCTACCCAGGTTTTTTTCAGTGCAACTCTGGATGTCTTCCACTATATACTCTCTGCGATGGTTCCTTTGACTGTGAGGATCAATCTGATGAGTTGGCATGCTCTTCCATCTGCAACATTACTCTAAAGGACTTCTATGGAGTCTTCTCTCCTCTTGGATATCCATTTGTTCCATCCTCTTCAATGCCTTTTTATTGTCGTTGGTTGATTGATTCTGAAGATAGCCGAGGTCTTGTCCTGCAGTTCTCTGCCCTAGATCTGTCTGAGCAAGATGCTCTCGTAGTTTATGAGAATAGTGTTGGAGAATTTCCACACCTTCTCCGTGCCTTAGATCAACACAGTAATGGGAAATCTGTCACCGTGGAGTCTTCTGGTGGAAGAGTCTTGGTTGTCTATCAGTACCACCCAAGCTCCACTCGTATCCCCAATATTGGGTCTCCTGTAACTTATGACAGCAGATTTCGGCTTCCCAGCTCTTTGGTTCATGAGCCAGGTTCACGTTTCTTCGACCAGATGGGTTCACCTCCCTCTCGTTCTCGCTTTCCTGGCTATGGTGGTCGCAACTCTTTCCTTCCTCGATTTAATGCCACTTACCGTGTACATGGGTACTGCCTCCCTTGGGACCAGCCTTGTGGTTCCAGTCCAGGTCTTTTGTGGGAGGATGGAATGGAAGTAGGAGGGGGATGTTTTTCAGATTCACAGCGTTGTGATGGAGTTTGGGACTGTGCCAATGGCAGAGATGAAGCCAATTGTTCTGGCTGTGCAGAAGGTCACTATCCCTGTGCTATTAGCCGAGCTTGTTATCCCCTCGCTGAAAGGTGTAACTACCAGACATCTTGCCAAGATGGAACAGATGAAAGAGGCTGCCGTGGATGTCAGCCTGGAGGCTTCCATTGTGACATAGAACGCTGTGTTTATGAAGCTTGGGTGTGTGATGGTCAAGCTGACTGTCGAGATGGAAGCGATGAGAAAAACTGTGGGTACACCCTTCCAAGGAAAGTGATTGCTGCAGCTGTGATCGGGAGCTTGATATGTGCTACATTACTGGTTGTAGCTCTTGGATGTACTTGCCGACTGTATACTTCACGAGCGCGGGAATATAGGTAAGAAAAATTGGGCTTTACAGAGGAACTGTATTTTTCAGAATGGTTTTAAACGTGCATGTGGAAGGGTTCAGCATGATTTAAATCTAATCAATGCATGTAAAGTTTTTTAAAAACTTCCTAGTTAGTGTTGATGAGAGTGGCCATATGTGCTAATTACATCCTCCCATCTCACAGGAAGCCTGCCACACAGGGCATATCTCATTCATTTACTATAGATTATCTGCAGTCTCTGATGATATGAAACACCCACAATGTTTCTAGTAGGCAGAGACCTTGTCATTTAAGCTGTCTATGCCTTAAAGTGGAATTACACTTCATCTGAGCACCACAATCCCCCAAAAATGCTATTTTATTTCATTTTTAATATTCAAAGCAAACTTCCCCCATCCATCCATCCATCCATGTCTCCATGCTTTATTTTGTTGAGAAATCACTTTAAAAAAAAAAACACCCTCTAGCATTTCTGTCCGTGACCATCTTGAGTAAGGGCAGATGATTTATGTAGCATTTACTTCCTGGAATCCATCTGCCCTTAGCTCAGGCATGCAAGCAGGAGAGGGTGTGCTTAGCTGAGAACTCCTCCTCTCCTACTGAAGATTCCTGGGATGTATGACACATAATTTGACCAGGAAGTAACTGAAGATATTTTACAAAGTTTAAAGAGGAAGTAAAGCCAATCAAAAAAAAAAAAAAAGGCAAGGCAAAGGCATAATGAGCTAGTATGCATAGCATACTAGCACATTATGAATAACTTACCTGAGAACGAAGCCCCCGAAGCGGTTCTCCTCCATCTCCGCCGCTGCCATGTGTCCCGGAGTGACTTCCGGGTATCGCGGCTCCGGCCAATCGCAGGCCTCGTGCACACTGGACGTTTTTTTACAGATGCTGTTTTGGGCGTTTTATTTTTTTTTTGTTTGCAGTTGGTAAACTCCGCAGCCTGTTTATCCTATGTGCCCATGCGCACACAGGATTTTATCAGCGATTTTTGGCAGGGGGTTTTCTGGCTGAAAAAAACCACCCAGAACTAGTTGGTTTGAAGGAGAGAAGTTCCGCTGCTCACAGGTGAGTAGCTACGGCCATAATCCTCCTGGTGTAATGCAAGCAGTGGGGTGCACGCCCTGTCACTGTTAACAGATATGATGCAAACAAAAAGATTGGATAGCAGCACTCCCACACGATGCAATTTGGCTTTATTGAAGTAAACAAGAATCCATAAAACAACCAAGTACGGACAGCCAGGGGGATGACGAGTCCTTAAAGCCGAATTGCATTGTGCGGGCTGCTGCCATTCAATCTTTTTGTCCTTAGTGGGTTTAAATAGGAGTTTTTCAGCTGAAAGAAACACCGAAAACTATCGGGCATTTGAGTGTGTTTGAGCTTTAAAGTGGTTGTACACCCACTTTTACCTACAGGTATGCCTATATTAAGGCTTACCTGTAGGTGCTGGTAATATATCCTAAGCCTCCACGGTTTAGGAGATATTTACAATAAAGCCGTGCGCCAATGTCTATGGCGCATGCGCACTTTAGAACGGGCAGATTGTGCCGTTTCTAAAGGGGGTCATGCCGTGACTGCGGGAGTGGCGTCACGCGACTCCGACCAGTCGCAGAGCTGGAGCTCGCGGCCCCAGAAGGAAGAGGGGTGAAGATGGACACCCGCTGCTAGTGGAGCCATCAGTGACATTGCAGGTTTCGTTTCAGGTGACACATAGATGCATAGTAGCCCATTATGCTTTACCTTTGCAGGGAAATAAAGAGGAAGTAAAACCCATCAGGGTTTACTTCTTTAAGCTTTTGTGGGAGTATAGTTTTGCTAATGAGCTCAAACGTGGCTCAACACTAAAAAGTGCAAATGCAAAAATGCTGCTAAACTAGCGTTTTTATCGCGGCATTCTAAAGCTGATGCTACTGGTGTTTTTATAATGTCCAGTGTGTATGAGGCCTAAGGATAAAAAATAGTCAATGTTGATTGAGAGGGTGAAGTTCTGCTTTAGAGCCAGTTCACACCACATCACGTCCAGTGTTTTTTGTTTTGTTTTTCTGTATCAAAACCGCCTGGAAAGTAGATAATATGGCATACAATGGCATAGTTCACACCAGCGCAGTCAGTTCCAGGGCTTTCCAGTTCCATGCTGCATTTTTCCTGCACTGGACTGTACTGGAACGTAGTAAAACGCATCAAAAGCACACCGGCCCCCAGTACAGTGGAAAAAAAAACAGGCATGCACAAACGCATCCAGAAAGCATCTGATATGCATTTTTGTGGTGTGAACCAGCCTTTACGTTACATGAGGCAGCTTAGGTACAGAGATATTATTTCTTCATTCATAGCAAAGAAGGTTTTTTTTTTTTTTTCACATCACAAGAACAATAACTGTTTGGTAATGTTAATATGTAATCTGTTTATGGGAAGTTTGAATTTTAATGATGGGTTCGCTTTAAGAAAAAGCATTGTAAAGCAAGGAACCAGCATCAGATCTAACTGTTTTTAAATTTTTGTACAGCGTCTTTGCTCCTCTGTCTCGGATTGATGCAGAATTGATCCAGCAGCAAGCTCCTCCATCCTATGGGCAATTGATTGCTCAAGGAGCTATCCCTCCTGTAGATGACTTCCCAACTGAGAGTCCAAGTGATGTGAGTACCCCTAATATGGCTTCCATCTGGCTATATATATATATATATATATATATATATATATATATATACACTCTGTAGTGTTCATTTATATTATATGTTTTCTTTTGATAAGCTAGCCATATACTGATTACATTTTGTCCAGCCGGCAGGCCTTACAGATTTCTCCATATGTTGGAGAGCATGGATCGACAAATCTGCAGGCAATTGTGCTCAGGCTGAAGGCAGGAGTCAGAATACCTGAACAGTGGTTGCATCTGCTTGAATAGTACAGAAATGGATAAATGGTGCTGGTGTGGCAGATAGGGACTTCTTGGTCTTAAAAGTCCATATACACTATGAAACCAAAAGTATTGGGACACCTGCCTTTGCACACACATGAACTTTAATGGTGTCTTAGTCTGTAGGGTTCAATATTGAGTTTGTCCACCCTTTGCAGCTATAACCGCTTCAACTTTTCTGGGAAGGCTGTCCACAAGGTTTAGGAGGGTGTCTCTGGGAATGTTTGACCATTTTTTCAGAAGTGCATTTGTGAGGTCAGGCACCGATGTTGGACGAGAAGGCCTGGCTTGCAGTCTCCGCTCTAATTCATCCCAAATGTGTGCTGTCAGGTTGAGTTCAGGACTCTGTACAGGCCAAACAAGTTCCTCCAACCCAAACTCACTCATCCATGTCTTTATGGACCTTGCTTTGTGCACTGGTTCAAATCATTTGGTGGAGGGGGGATTATGGTGTGGCATTCTTGTTCAAGGGTTGGGTTGGCCCCTTGGTTCCAGTGAATGGCACTCTTAAGGTGTCCACATACCAAGACATTTTGGACAATTTCATGCTCCCAACTTTGTGGGAACAGTTTGGGGATGGCCCCTTCCTGTATCCATAACCCGATAGAACACCTTAGAGGTGAATTGGAGTGGAGACTGTGAGCCAGGCCTTCTCATCCACATCTAGGGTTACCACTTCATCCCTTTAAACCCAAACAAAAATAACTGACACAGGTTCTGTGGCCGATTAAGTGGTAATTAAACTCAGTTGGTGCCACTATCTGCATTAAATTGGCCTCAGAACCTGTGTAATTTATGTGTGTTTGGGTTTAAAGGGATGAGATGGCAACCCTATCCACATAAGTGCCTGGCCTCACAAATGCGCTTCTGGAAGAATAGTCAAACATTCCCATAGACACACTACTAAACCTTGTGCACAGCCTTCCCAGAAGAGTTGAAGCTGTTATAGCTGCAAAGGGTGGGCCAACTCAATATTGAACCCTACAGACTAAGACTGGGATCCCATTAAAGTTCATGTGCCTGTAAAGGCAGGTGTCCCAATACTTTTGGCAATATAATGTATATCAAGTCCATAAATACCATGTATGAATAGAATAAACAGAGACTTTACACCACACTAGTGGCAGGTCCCCAACCCTGTAGGAGATGAAAAGAAATGGGGATAAAATGATGGATTTATTGCATGACCAATTAGCAACATACATAAAAATTAAGCAAACAGTCATATCTGTATATGGGAGGATCTCCTTGGATCATCTGCCGTGTCTCTTAGAGCCCTTTCACACTGACAGCGCGACCACGTTGGCGGTAAAGCGACGCTAGTTTTAGCAGCGCTTTACCGTCGTTTTTGGAGGCACTTTTCGGCTGCTAGCGGACGCTTTTAACCCTCGCTAGCAGCCAAATAAAGGGTTTAAAGTGCCCGCAAAGCGCTGCTGCAGATTTCAATGGGCAGGGGTGCCCCAAAGATGCTGCTTCCAGGACTTTTTTTTTTTTTTTTTTATTTTTTTTTTTTTTTTTTTTTTTTTTTTTTTTTTTTTTTTTTTTTTTTTTTTTTTTTTTTTTTTTTTTTTTTTTTTTTTTTTTTTTTTTTTTTTTTTTTTTTTTTTTTATTTTTTTTTTTTTTTTTTTTTTTTTTTTTTTATTTTTTTTTTTTTTTTTTTTTTTTTTTTTTTTTTTTTTTTTTTTTTTTTTTTTTTTTTTTTTTTATTAATTATTTTTTTTTTTTTTTATTTTTTTTTTTTTTTTTTTTTATTTTATTTTTTTTTTTTTTTTTTTTTTTTTTTTTTTTTTTTTTTTTTTTTTTTTTATTTTTTTTTTTTTTTTTTTTTTTTTTTTTTTTTTTTTTTTTTTTTTTTTTTTTTTTTTTTTTTTTATTTTTTTTTTTTTTTTTTTTTTTTTTTTTTTTATTTTTTTTTTTTTTTTTTTTTTTTTTTTTTTTTTTTTTTTTTTTTTTTTTTTTTTTTTTTTTTTTTTTTTTTTTTTTTTTTTTTTTTTTTTAAATTTTTTTTCTTTTTTTTTTTTTTATTTTTTTTTTTTTTATTTTTTTTTTTTTAATTTTTTTTTGCTTTATCAATGACTTTTTTTTGACGTCCTGCCAGCGCTGCGGCCCAGTCTGAAAGCACTCGGGTTTTCACACTGGGACTGCAGATGAGGCATTTTACAGCGACTCTAAAGCAACTGAAAAACGCCTCCAGTGTGAAAGGGGTCTTAGTCTGGCGCCCCCCTGTGTTTCTTTGTATCTGCTTGGATGCAGCTGCTGTTCAGCTGACAATTTTCCTCCTTCAATTTTTCAGTCGAAAGATGTTGAGTGGAGCGAATGGAGCCGGTTCATCGGGAACTGGCTGAAACTCATTCTACAGTATCTCACAAAAGTGAGCACACCCTCACATTTTTGTAAATATTTTATTCTATATTTTCATGTGAAAAACACTGAAGAAATTACACTTTGCTACAATGTAAAGTAGTGTGTGTACAGCTTGTATAACAGTGTAAATTTGCTGTCCCCTCAAAATAACTCAACACACAGCCATTAATGTCTAAACCGCTGGCAACAAAAGTGAGTACACCCCTAAGTGAAAATGTCCAAATTGGGCCCAAAGTGTCAATATTTTGTGTGGCCACCATTATTTTCCAGCACTGCCTTAACCCTCTTGGGCATGGAGTTCACCAGAGCTTAACAGGTTGCCACTGGAGTCCTCTTCCACTCCTTCATGGTGACATCACGGAGCTGGTGGATGTTGGAGACCTTCTGCTCCTCCACCGTCTATATGAGGATACTCAATAGGGTTTAGGTCTGGAGACATGCTTGGCCAGTCCATCACCATTACCCTCAGCTTCTTTAGCAAGGCAGATCTTGGAAGTGTGTTTGGGGTCGTTATCATGTTGGAATACTGCCCTGCAGCCTAGTCTCAAAAGGGAGGGGATCATGCTCTGCTTCTGTATGTCACAGTACATGTTGACATTCATGGTTCCCTCAATGAACTGTAGCTCCCTAGTGCCATCAGCACTCATGCAGCCCCAGACCATGACACACCAACCACCTAGCTTGACTGTAGGCAAGACACACTTGTCTTTGTACTCCTCACCTGGTTGCCACCACACACGCTTGACACCATCTGAACCAAATAAGTTTATCTTGGTCTCATCAGACCACAGGACATGGTTCCAGTAATCCATATCCTTAGTCTGCTTGTCTTCAGCAAACTGTTTGCGGGCTTTCTTGTGCATCATCTTTAGAAGAGGCTGACGACAGCCATACAGACCACTTTGATGCAGTGTGCGGCGTATGGTCTGAGCACTGATAGGCTGATTCCCCACCCTGTCAACCTCTGCAGCAATGCTGGCAGTACTCATGGCTGTGTGTTGAGTTATTTTGAGGGGGCAGCAAATTTACACTGTTATACAAGCTGTACACTCACTAGTTTACATTGTAGCAAAGTGTAATTTCTTCAGTGTTGTCACATGAGAAGATATAATAAAATATGAGGGGTGTACTCACTTTTGTGAGATACTGTAGGTATGGCCAGCTTTAGTCATTTTTGGTGTGACTTTTGCTTGCGTATATTGATTTGTACTGGATACTGTATTGAAAATGATCTAAATGTATGGTGTGGTGTGTGCAGCAATTTGGAAGACGGGGTAAAATACAACTAAACGGAAATCTGTGACCTTGAAAGAGGTTGTAGAATGCAAGAGGCCAATTTTCATTTGAGAAAGGAAGCATGCCCTGCTTCTAGTATTATTTTACTGAAAGGGTAGTTGAGGATTGGAATGAACTACCGACAGAGGTAGTGAGACAGTAACAGTAAATGGCTTCAAACGTGCTTGGGATAAACCTAGATCTATAGTCAGACAACAAGGTTCATGAAAAAAACGAAATGATAAAATGGGCATACTTATCCGACTACTCAGTCTTTTTCTATGTTTCTATAGTGCAGTAAGAAAGCAGTAGCGTAGAGAAACTCATAAAATTTAGGAAAATACAGCATTCTATGTTTTGGAAGTTGGAATTTCCCCTTTTATATATGTTTGTCAAGGAGAAACTTGCCCGTCACTGAACAAATATTATGAGTCCATTGCTATACTTTTTCAGTGATGACAGAGGTGTGTTCTTGGTACTTTGACCTCAATGAGAGAGAGAGGATCAGGCCTGATAGGGAGATTTTCAAGCAAATGACAAGTTGCCTTAGGCTTAGACGCTTTCTATTGTCTAGAAGTTTAGGAAACTACCTGACAATATGTACAGTAGCTTCTTCTTTTATTTTTTAAAATGTACCTATTGATTTCTCAATCATGTAGAACTTAAAGTGGGGTTGCACACAAAAAAACAAAGAATCATTAAAATTCCTAAAAAAAAACGTAAACAAAAAAACATTTGGGGGGAAAAAAAAAAAAAAAAAAGTTTACTCACCTCTAAATGCCTGTTGCTAGGGGGTCCCTCGTAGTCTGCCTCCTTCAGTGTTGGGGCCGGTGACATCACTTCCCCCTTGGCGCAGGAAGGGCTCAGCTCTGCCCCCTCCCTCCTGTCATTCATCTGGGACACGTGACAGGTCCCAGGTGACTGCGTGGCCAATCACGGCGAGCGGCGCCAAGCGGAGGAGGGGACGAGCGGGGCTTTGACCCCCCCCACATCACTGGACCCTGGAACAGGTAAGTGTCCGATTATTAAAAGTTTGTAGCTGCAGACTTTTTTTTTTTTTTTAATTTATTTTTTTTAATGGTTACTCCTCTTTAAAGTGATTGTAAAGGCTTGTTTTAAAAACAAAAAAACAAACATGTTATACTTACTTCCTCTGTGCAGTTGGTTTTGCACAGAGCAGCCTGGATCCTCCTCTTCTCGGGTCCCTCTTTGCTGCTCCTAGCCCCTCCCTCCTTTTTTGAGTGCCCCTCAGCCAGCAGCTTGCTACAGGGGGCACCCAAGCCGAGTCAGAGCTTTGTGTATCCATTCAGCCACGGAGCCCCGACATGGTCCTGCGCCCTCTCTCCCCCGATTTGGCTGACTAATTTGACTGACATGCGCGGGAGCCAATGATGCCGCTGCTCTGTCTCAGCCAATCGGGAGGAGGGTCCTGGATGGCTGAGGGGATCGTGGACATTGCTGGAGAGAGAAGGCTCTCAGGTAGGTGATTAGGGGTTCCTCGGGGGGGGGGGGGGGCAGCTGCTACACACGTGTGTTTTTTTTTTTTTTTTTAAGATAAAAAAAACCTTCTGCCTTTACAACTCCTTTTAAGATGTAGCAGCTACTTGGCTCCCTACCCACATTTCCCTCGCAAGAGTCTCTTGAACTGTTTATCTAGCTGTTGCACAACCATACACATTGTCCTTGTAGCCTTGGCAGCTTTGATGTGAGTACACAGTGAGACATAAAAGGAAGTGAAAGGAAAGCACCAGAACAAGTGCCCAAGATTTCTCCTCTATTCTTGTTGTGGTGACAGCTGCAGAGTTTTGGATTTGCCATCGTGGCAGTGGTCACCAGGACAAATGGAGAGCGTGACTCTATCCAGTAGGTACACAGACGGCGATAGGACTCTTTCACACTGCAGCTTGAAAAGGCTCAGTATAGCAGTTTATTTTATTTTTTACTGAACTTTAGTAACTTTGTTTGGCTGAACTTTGTTTACAATGTACCTATACACACAGGCACATAAACAAGTTCTATGTATTCTTAAGGCCCCTTTCACACTGGGGCGTTTTTCAGGCGGTACAGCGCTAAAAATAGCGCCTGTATACCGCCTGAAAAAATCTGGCCCCATTCACTCCAGTGTGAAAGCCGGCGGGCTTTCACACTGGAGCGGTGCGCTAGCAGGACGGCAAAAAAAGTCCTGCTAGCAGCCTCTTTGGAGCGGTATAGGAGCAGTGTATTCACCGCTCCTTCCCATTGATTTTGAATGGGGAAACCGCGGCAATACCTACGGCGGCGCTCTGCGGGGGGTCTTTAACCCTTTTTCGGCCGCTCGCGGGGGGTAAAACCGCACCGCGAGCGGCCGAATACCGCGGCTAAAACGACGGTAAAGCAGCGCTAAATATAGCGCTGCTTTACCGTCACCGTGGCTCCCGCCCCAGTGTGAAAGGGGCCTAAGAAAAAGGAAAATCCATGTTCCTGGTCAGTATTTTGCTCTAGTATATGCATATGAGCATAAATACAGTTGTGCTCATAAGTTTATTATGTATATTTATTTTGTGCTCAGAATTTATGATTTCTTGGCCATTTTTTCAGAGAATATGAATAACACAAAAACATTTCTTTCACTCATGGTTAGTGTTTGGCTGAAGCCATTAATTATCAATAAACTGTGTTTACTCTTTTTAAATCATGACAACAAAAACTACCCAAATGACCCTGATAAAAAGTTTACATGCACACAAGTTGACACAAAGGGGTTTGAATGGCTGTTAAAGGTAACCATCCTCACCTGTGATCTGTTTGCTTGTAATTAGTGTGTGTGTGTGTGTGTGTGTGTGTGTGTGTGTGTGTGTGTGTGTGTGTGTGTGTGTGTATAAAAGGCCAATGAGTTTCTGGACTCCTGACAGACCCTTGCATCTTTCATCCAGTGCTGCATTGACATTTCTGGATTCAGAGTCATGGGGAAAGCAAAAGAATTGTCAAAGGATCTGCGGGAAAAGGTAGTTGAACTGTAAAAAACAGGAAAGGGATATACAAAGATATCCAAGGAGTTGAGAATGCCAATCAATCAGCAGTGTTCAAACTCTAATCAAGAAGTGGAAAATTAGGGGTTCTGTTGAAACCAAACCATCTTTCTTCAAGTGCCTCCTTATTGTGCATCTTGAAACAGTCACAAAGAAAAACCCACGCCAAGTTGTGCATTCCAGCCCACTGGGGCTCACCCCATGCCCCAACTATCTCTGAATGGCTTACAAGAGTGGGGAGGATAGCCGAACTGGAGGAACTCATCCACATAGCTCGAGACACCCCAGACAAGTACTACCACACATGGGCTTGCTGGACCCACTTCTGTACCACAGAAAGATATAAATCCCTCATGAACTCGAACCGCCCTGATCTCCTGAACAGGACACAGAATACCTCTAGTACTCAGCCTTAGAAGACTACTTTATCAATCTGACCCACACAATGCCATACTCCCCCCCAGGAAAAGACTCAGTAAGGGAACCCCAGCACATACAGGGACTCTTTTTGCGAGTCCCTCACTACCCACAGAGCTCGGTGGAGATCAGGGAGGAGACTCTCTCAGATTAACCCCCCCCTCCCCTTCTCCGTGCTTTCCTTCCCACACCTCCCTAGGCCTCATGACTCCCGTACCCCCTCCCTCACCCAGCCCCAAGACTAACTCGACTCAGGTGTCTGACTATCCCCCCTTACTCCTAATACCCTCCAGGACAGATGACATTACTCTAAACCGGACCTCACCCTCTTGCAAAGATGCAACATACCACTACGAGACTTATCACAGACTAGACGGAAAACACGTATGATTACGCAACGTCCTCTAGATGGAGATACAGGCAGGAACTTTACCCAAGTCAGCTATGTAAAACTGTAATGCTAAGTTGTTTTATTCACTGCAGAGGCCACCGACCATCCGTCATGGAAAAAAAAAAAAAAAAGAAAAACCCACAAATAACTTCAGGTGAAATACAGAACTCTTCTAAAACATGTGGTGTGGCTGTTTCAAGATGCACAATAAGGAGGCACTTGAAGAAAGATGGGCTGCATGGTCGAGTCGCCAGATGAAAGTCATTACTACGCAAATGCCACAAAGTATCCCACTTACAATATGCTAAACAGCACAGAGAAAAGCCTCAAACCTTCTGGCACAAAGTCATTTGGAGTGATGAGAACAAAATTTAGCTTTTTGGCCACAACCATAAATGCTACATTTGGAGAGGAGTCAACAAGGCCTATGATTTAAGGTACACCATTCCTACTGTGAAACACGGAGGTGGATCGCTGATGTTTTGGGAATGTGTGAGCTGCAAAGGCACAGGAAATTTGGTCAAAATTGATGGCAAGATGAATGCAGTAAGTTATCAAAAAATACTGGAGAAACATTTGCATTCATCAGCCAGGAAGCTGCACATGGGACGTACTTTGACATTCCAACATGACAATGATCCAAAACACAAGGCCAAGTCGACTTGTCATTGGCTACAGCAGAATAAAGTGAAGGTTCTGGAGTGGCCATCTCATTCTCCTGACCTCAATATCATTGAGCCACTCTGGGGAGATCTCAAAAACATGCAGTTAATGCAAGACAGACCAAGAATTTACAGGAACTGGAGGCTTTTTGCCAAGAGGAATGGGCAGCTTTACTATCTGAGAAGATAAAGAGCCTCATCCACAAATACCACAAAAGACTTCAAGCTGTCATTGATGTTAAAGGGGGCAATACCCAGTATTAAGAACTGGGGTATGTAAACTTTTTATCAGGGTCATTTAGGTAGTTTCTGTTGTGAAAAGAGTAAACACAGTTGATTTGATAATAAATGGCTTCAGCCAAACACTAACCATGAGTGAAAGAAAAGTTCTGTTATCATTCATATTCTCTGAAAAATGTAATCATAAATTCTGCCAGGGTATGTAAACTTATGAGCACAGCTGTATGAATACAGTTTTCTGTAGCAATGTATTGTGCACGCAGATACACTTTTATAAATACGTACGAATATGTACAGAACAAATGCCTGAAATTACGTCCACAAAAAGCAGATACTCAAACATCAGTACCGTGTGCAAGAGGCCGTGAATACTTGAAAAATCTGATTAAAGGTACGCTTTTATCCCCTTGTCTACCGAGGTGCATCCTGGTATTCAAGGGCTTAAAACAAGCTTGGCCTTTGAACCAGGAAGCGCGCCCTCTCCTGCAATGCTGGGGGTGAGCACCTAACGTCTGAGAAGTCCAGGGGTAGGAATGTAAACATTTGGGAGTATTTTGGTCAGATTCTATGAGTGACAGAAAAGGACTACTGGTATAGCATTTGCATTAAAGCGTTTGTTAACCCCCCAAAAAAATGAGATTCTTCCCCCCCCATCTAAACTGTGGAAAAAAAAAACGAAACCTACCACTTCCTGTATGCCCTCTCTAAACAGACCATGATAACCAGGGCAGCTCCGCCCTGATCACTGTGGTCAAAGTGCCTCCCTCTGTGATAGGTGGGCTGCCTGCTCTCTGCTCTCCTTTTCCCCCCTCCTTCCTCCCTGTCGGCGCCCTCTCTGTCTCCGGCCCGGTAAGTGACTTTAAACGTGGCATGGTGGTTGGTGCCAGACGGCTGGTCTGACAATTTCAAAAACTGCTAAACTACTGAGATTTTCATACACCACCATCTCTAGGGTTTACAGAGAATGGTACGAAAAAGAGAAAATATCCAGTGAGCGGCAGTTGAGTGGACAAAAATGCCTTGAGGTCAGAGGAGAATATGCAGACTAGTTCAAGATGATAGGCAACAGTAACTGAATCGCTTGTTACAACCAAGGTATGCAGAATACCATCTCTGAATGTGCAACACATTGAACCTTGAATCAGATGAAACAGACCACACTGGGTGCCACTCCTGTCAGCTAAGAACAGGAAACTGAGGCTACTATTTGCACAGGCTCACCAAAATTGGACAACAGAAGATTGGAAAAACGTGGTCTGAGTCTCAATTTCAGCTGCGACATTCAGATGGTAGGGTCAGAATTTGGCGCAAACATGAAAGCATGAATCCATCCTGATTTGTATCAACAGTTCAGGCTGGTGGTGGTGGTGTAATGGTGCGGGGGATATTTTCTTGGCACACTTTGGGCCCCTTAGTACCAATTGAGCATTGTTTAACCACTTCAGCCCTGGAAGATTTTACCCCCTTCCTGACCAGAGCACAATTTGACACTGCGTCGCTTTAACTGCCAATTGTGCGGTCATGCAGCTCTACCCAAACATCCTTTTTTTTTTTTTTCTCCCACAAATAGAGCTTTCTCTTGGTGTGTGCTATGAATATGCACTGATTACTATGTAAATGTCACTGGTAGGGAAGAGGTAAACAATAGGGGGCGATCAAGGGGTTAACTGTATGGGGATAGGCCTGACTGGGGCCTACTTAGTAGGAACAAACGATATGTCTCTTCTCCCCTGACAGAACAGGGATTTGTGTGTTTACCCACACAAATCCCTGTGATGACACTCGTGCACGCTGGCACGTGGCCAATGGCAATCGCGCCCGCTGGCCACGCGCATCGGGGTCCCCCACCATGCAGCAGATGCGCGCGTGCGCCCTCTGGCGGCTCTTTAAAGGGGAAGATTTAGCCATATGGGGTATTGCCCAGCGGTGCCATTCTACCAAAGTATATACACGTGAGCCGACTGGGAACCGGTTAAATGCCACGGGCTACCTGAGTATTGTTGCTGACCATGTCCATCCCTTTATGACTACAGTGTACCCATCTTCTCATTGCCCCTTCCAGCAGGATAATGCACCATGTCACAAAGCTCAAATCTTCTCAACACTGGTTTCTTGAACATGACAATGAGTTCACTGTACTCCAATGGCCTCCACACTCACCAAATCTCAATCCAAAAGAGCACCTTTTTGGTATGTGGTGGAACAGGAGATTCGCATCATGGGTGTGCAGCCGACAAATCTCCAGCAACTGCGTGGTGCTATCATGTCATTCTGGATCAAAGTCACTGAGGAATGTTTTCAACTCCTTGTTGAATCTATGCCACAAAGAATTAAGGCAGTTCTGAAGGCAAAAGGGGGTCCAAGGTGCAGCTAATAAAGTGGTGTGTGTGTGTGTGTTACACATATATATATATATATATATATATATATATATATATATATATATATATATATATATATACATGTATGTATGTATGTATGTATGTGTATGTGTGTGTGTGTGTGTGTGTGTGTGTGTGTGTATAGATAGATAGATCTTATACGATTGGACATTCCGACAATAACATCCAAACTTGTCTTGAGTACACACGGTCACACAAATGTTGTCGGAAATGCCGAACATCAAGAACGCGGTGACGTACGACAAGCCGAGAAAAATGAAGTTCAATAGCCAGTGCGGCTCTTCTGCTTGATTCCGAGCATGCGTGACATTTTATGCGTCGGAATTTACGACAACGGATTTTGTTATCGGAAAATTTGAGAACCAGCTCTCAAATTTTGTTTGTCAGAAATTCAGCCAAAAAATGTCCAATGGAGCCAATTTCCGACAGCAAGCTCACATCAAACATTTGTTGTCGGAAATTCTAACCGTGTGTACGCGGCATTAGAATCACTTTAATAGAGTCTCTAAGAGCCTGCACATTGCCATTGAAGTGCTTCAGTAGCCATATCTATGTTGTCACAGGTCTTTGCAGGAAGGGTTAAGGTTTTTATTGCAGACCTGATCAGTGCATTAAATACATGCTACACTTGGAGGCATGATATACCATTGTACATCAGCTGGGTGGTGACCATTAATAATGGCAGCGTGTGTTAGTCATATATCTGTGTCTAGTCTCAGGACCACTGCTAGTGAGGTTCCTCACCTGTGTTGTTGCCATTTAGTGAAGTGTTTCTGTGTAAAGGTGGCAAACGCTCCTTGAATGTCATTGTGAAATCCTTTAATTTGAATGCCTGGCCTTTCTCTCACAAATCTTGATTTTCGGTATAGAACAGCATTTGAATCTGACTGGTGTTGCTTCTAGACGTACTGTGGCATTTAAGTGCCTGGAAATGTCTGAAACTGAAGAATATCAACTAACTAGAACCAGTCACAGCCATTGGCAGTGATCGGATATATTTTTAAAAGTTTTTCTTTTATTATTTCTTTTATACAGCCTGAAATCATTATTATATTGACACAGTATATTATAAATCATATGATGAGATGTATTATTATTATTATTTTACAGGATTTATATTGCAACAACAGTTTGCGCAGCACTTTTACAACATGAGGGCAGACAGTACAATTGCATACAGGGGAAATCAGAGGGCCCTGCTCGTTGGAGCTTACAATATATAAAAAAGAATGAATAAAAAGCATTCATACTTTATTCTCATGAATCTGTTTAGAATATAGAGGTTTATTAATGAGCTCGCTGACATTTCTTGATTTGAGTATAAAAGGTAAGCTGCCCAGAGTGTGCAGCTTTAGCAGTAGTGGGAGATGGCGTTGAGTGGGTAGTATGTGTGATGGGACAGGAAACCTGGGGGGGGGTTTGGAGTCGGAGAAATCACTCACTTTTTTATGGAGGCAGCAGAAATGCATAGACACCTACAGGAAGGTTTTAGAATAGAAATGCACACAAAGAGGAGGAACAAAAGAAAGAAGCGTGCACACACATAGTCATTCCCAGAGAGAGTCACACACTGACACTACCAATCATTTTAATGACTGGCAATTATACTCGTTAAAAAAAAAAAAAAGTCAGTTTCCCAGAACACATTGTACCTGTCACTGAGAAGAAGACTTGTGCTCCCTCTAGTGGCAGCTGAGAATGGAAGCCTACTGGTCTTTAACTCACTGTCAGCTTCTGGGTGAAAGGGCCAGGGCTGCAGGCTTGCGGTGTGCTCGGCTACACTTCTACTTTTATTATGTATATACAATCCCTGGCCACTTTATTAGGTACACCTTGCTATTAATGGGTTGGACCCCCTTTTTCCTGCAGAACTGCCTTATTTCTTTGTAGCATAGATTCAACAAGGCGCTGGAAACATTCCTCAGAGATTTTGGTCCATAATGACATGATAGCATTATGCAGTTGCTGCAGACTTGTCGGCTGCACATCCATGATGCAAATCTCCTGTTGCACCACATCCCAAAGGTGCTTTATTGGATTGAGATCTGGTGACTGTGGAGGCCATTGGAATACAGTGAATTTGTTGTCCTGTTCAAGAAACCAGTGGTGAGATGATTTGAGCTTTGTGACATGGTGCATTATCCTGCTGGAAGCAGCCATCAGAAGATGGGTACACTGTAGTCATAAAGGGATGGACATGGTCAGCAATAATACTTGGGTAGGCCGTGGTATTTAAACGATGCTCAATTGGTACTAAGGGGCCAAAAGTGTGCCAATAAAATATCCTCCCACACCCTTACACCACCGCCTCCAGCCTTAACCGTTGATACAAGGCAGGATGTGTGATGCTTTCATGTTGTTTACGCCAAATTCTGACCCTACCATCTCAATGTCGCAGCTGAAATTGAGACTCGTCAGACCAAGCAATGTTTTTCCAATCTTCTATTGTCCTATTTTGGTGAGCCTTTGTGAATTATAGCCTCAGTTTCCTGTTCTTAGCTGACAGGAGTGGCACCCAGTGTGATCTTCTGCTTTTGTAGCCCATCTGCTTCAAGGTTCAATGTGTTGTGTGTTCAGAGATGGTATTCTGCATACCTTGGTTGTAATGAGTGATTATTTGAGTTACTGTTGCCTTTCTATCTTAAACCAGTCTGCCCATTCACCTCTGACATAAACAAGGAATTTTCGCCCACACAGCTGCCACTCGCTGGATATTTTTTCTTTTTCTGACCATTCTCTGTAAATCCTAGAGATGGTTGTGCGTGAAAATCCCAGTAGATCAGTAGTTTTTTTGAAATACTCAGACCAGCCCGTCTGGCACCAACAACCATGCCACATTCAAAGTCACTTTAAATCCCCTTTCTTCCCCATTCTGATGCTTGGTTTGAACTTCAGCAAGTCGTCTTCACCACATCTAAATGCTTGAATGCATTGAGTTGCTGCCATGTGATTGGCTGATTAGCAATTTGTGTTACCAAGCAAATTGAACAGGTGTACCTAATTAAGTGGCTGGTGAGTGTATACTCCCCCGTTTGAGCCCTTGTTCACACTGAGGGCGGGTTCAGCTGAACTCGCACGATTTTAAAATTCATTTCAGTACAAATTCGGGGGCGATTGGACAGACATCTGTGTGGGTTCATGCACAGATGTCTATTGAAATCGCTTCCAAAGTCGCCAGAAGTAGTGCAAAAACTACTTTTGGGAGCGGCCCTGCAAAGTCGGCGTTGCACTGATTTCGGATGGTGCCATTGCCGGCAATAGGCTCCGATTTGGAATGCAATGTCAAATCGCATGCCAAATTGGCCCAATGTGAACGTCGGTGTAAAGTAAGGTTGAAAGCTCTTTATGCACAAGTCTCCTTCATCCTATAGAATAGCTTAATTTTTTTTAGCAAGATGGCTTTCAGTTGGGGAGACAGGAGCTGAAACTAAGGCAATATCTACCAGTAAGAAGTCCTATAAAGAATTGGGCAGGGCTGAGAAGATGAGGTCCTTGCCATCAAATTACTTTCATTAGAATAGTTAGAAACATTCATAACTTGACAATAGGCATTCGAAGCCTGCCCCATTACATAATCCAAGTAAAATAATGAAGACGCTTCCACAGTCCAATAGCAATAAGGAATTATATAATTTATTATACCTCCAGTCACATGGAAACACACTTCTACAATCCCTCCTCGGGTAGGACCTTGAAAAAATTAGCCAAGGAATGGTCATGGTAAATAGAAAGGAGGATGAATGAATATAAACAAGAAAAGGTGGCCAGATTCCATAACAAGTCAGTCATAGTATATATGAAAAAGTCACTTCTCCCCTTTGTCATGAAGGCTCCGTACCTAAAGTCTAATGTTTATTTATTTGTCTGGGTCGCTGTGATTTTACAATGGCACTGTACTATTGATCACCATTTTCTATTTTCTTACTATAGGGATCATTAATGGGAAATCTCCGAAGCCTACTGCAGTTTTTACATCAGACTCAGCCACACCCTGCTGGAGGCCTAAACGAGCTGCCAACACGACGACGTCCACCACGTCCTGTCAGACGCCTCCTCCGTCGGCTCAGGCGCTGGGGACTCCTTCCTCCTCGTACCCAAGGGACACAGACCGAGACCCATCAAAATCAGAATACAGGCTCGTCGCAGCTAGTGTCAGAGGGCAATGACCCTTCTTCAGCTCCACTACTTCCAGTCAAGACCCCTTTAGACACTCCTGATTTTTCTGTTTCCCAGACTGAGTCTGCCGTTTCTGTTTTACCAAATGATCCCACTGAGGATAGGAGTGGACTGATGATGGGAATGGTGCAGGTGGTCAGGGAAAGAATTTTACTCCCACTAAGTGGTGTGGAACACTTTGGTGCAGAAAGAGCTGAGTGTGGTGTGGCGATAGACAGGCCTGAAGAAGAGGATGAAATGCTGTTGCTACCACTGGCGGAAGGCTTAGACAGTGAGTCAGAAGATGTAAGCTTGATTTCATGTTAACACCGCTTTTTGTTCTATCCTCTCTATACACCTTTGCACAAAGTGGAGGGCTTTTTAATTCAGCCCACACTAATAACACACTCCTAACTACAGTGCTCAGTGGATCTCACCCAACCTCTTATCCCCGCCTCTCCTTGCAACATGTGATTCATGACAGCCACACAGATGAAGGGGGGGAAAAAAAACAACAGAAAACAGTCAAAAAGAAATAAAGGGATGTCTTCTTGATCTGGATATTGTTCCCAGGTGGTGGATGTACCTCTGCATCAAAGACTGAGCAGATGACCAATATATTGTTTTACTGTCTGTGTCTCATAGACTTTGGCAATGATGAAAAAAATGTAAGCCTAAGTGTTCCGTGGTGATTTAAGGATGTAAGGGGTCTGCTTCTATATTATTGCTCCCAGATGAGGCACATAACTATGCCCCGCCTGCAGCTGTTTACTGGGTTTAGAGTGTACATAAGTGTAAGTGTACACCTCTAGATTGTGAACGTAGGGCTCAGTTTAGTCGGTGTGGGGGCCAAGGTCTTATAGCATCTGATTTGAAAGCGTCAGATACAGGTAGGGAGCAAAGAGTGTGGTGCACTGCAAATGGTGTGGTGGCATAGTTAAAGCAAACGCTGAAGTGAACAAAAGGTGGATGGTGCTGCCTTCCAGTGTCTTCGAAAACAAAGATTGTCACAAGCACATCAAAAGCTCAGTTAAGAGACATTTATTGGTCACAAGAGAAAAAATAACTGCTACATTTCGGAACTTATAGCAGCTCTTCATAAAGCAAAGCCTGGCACCAGTACCACAATTCATGGATCATATATATATATATATATATATTGCAATAGGACCAATGGCAGAGAGTCGTAAATGCCCCACTTCTGCTCATATGTATAATAAAGCCTATGTATTTTTATCTTTTTAGCTCTATGTCCTCCCTTGGTATATTTGACCATGCCTCATATTTTGATCCGTTGCCTCATCGGGCTGCTTATATTGCTTAGGCTCTATCGCCGCTCCTTTGACTGCACAGATTTTTTTTATTGTTGTCTGGTTTCTTAGATACGAGGTTCTGCTCAAGGTGCTGATGGCACTTGGCAGAAGTAGGAGCTGCCAGGACAGTGGGATAGCAATTACTATGGGGATCCTTTTAAACTTCCTGCTGTAATAGCAATGCCATGGTTTGTATATACATTTTCAATGGTGATTTTTGGCATTCTGCTAATGTTTTGGATAATAGATATGTGACATGCACTGGGACAGGACACTGGAGCACAGACATACTTTGGCATATTAGTGATTGTTGAGTCGACAGTTTTATTTTTTTTTACTTTCTGATTGGTCCTCTTGTGACTAAATAAATAACGCTTAACTGAGCTTGTGATGTGCTGGTGATGTTCGATACAGGTAGGGTCCAGATGTCCTCACCTCAGCAGTGTACACCTTTTTTTTTTTTTTTAAAGAGATTTAGAACACAGTGCTAACTAATAAACAGAGCAGAGCTCTGCAATATCCAGCAGCAGTGCGAAGCTGAGTGTGACTGAATGCCTGAGAGGGCATAAAGCCTTTGGTGTAAAAATAGAAAGGTAGCGTGGGGAATTTCTAACTCCTATAGGGAAGACCATGCAGAACAGCTGTGTGCAGTGGTTGAGACAATTCTACCGGCTTCTCTGCTTTTAGATCAAGTGACATTTGCAGCTTCAGTGGGAAACCCTCTAGTTATCAGAAGTTTAAATTGCACTAATTAAAACCTTGCAGGTCCTGTGAATCGGTTTAAAGTAAAATGGTGAAAAATTTCACGCATGTATGCAGTGCATTAAAATAACTGGCATTATGGGTGAACATTAAAGTAAACCTGTTCAGATAGCAATTTGGGAGTTGCAATTGCTTGTTCTTAAAGATGTAGGCCCCTTTCACACTGGGGCAGTTTTCAGGCGGTACAGCGCTAAAAATAGCGCCTGCACACCGCCTGAAAAAACCGGCCCCATTCACTCCAGTGTGAAAGCCGGCGGGCTTTCACACTAGAGTGGTGCGCTAGCAGGACGGTAAAAAAAGTCCTGCTAGCAGCATCTTTGGAGCGGAACATATTTCAATGGGACACCGCGGTAATACCGCCGCAAAGCGCCGCTACGGCGGCGTTTTGTGGGGGTTTTAACCCTTTTTCGGCCGCTCGCGGGGGGTAAAACCGCCCCGCGAGCGACCGAATACCGCGGCTAAAACGACGGTAAAGCAGCGCTAAATATAGTGCTGCTTTACCGTCAACGCGGCTCCCGCCCCAGTGTGAAAGGGGCCTTAGGCTCTGGGGCTCTCATCCTAAATTTTTCTTTACCACCTGATGAATCGCTGACCTGAAACAAGTATGCGACCGGTGAGGTGTAAAAAGTCCAATTATCTATCTTGCCTATTTGTTCCAGGCGAGTGACTTTAGTAGCTGTTGAAGCAAGGTTCAGGACGAGAACCCTGGAGCCTTCACCTTTTAAAATCAAGTTGGCAATGACCGCCTCCATGTTGCTGTCTTCTCGGATTCCTGTTAAAGTAGTAGTAAAGTCATGATATATAAAAGTGGGGAATCTGATCTGAGCCGTACATGAGCAGCTCAGATCACATTTACGGCCCACTCTGTGTGCCGCAGTGATGTGACTGCCATGCGCATGTGCGGGAGTGATCTCGCCACAGCCCGGCCCTTCGAGTGGCAAATGAAACGAAACGCGGAAGGAAGACCGAGCAAAGAGGGAAGTACTGGGGGAGCTGTGATAGCACTGTGCTGGAGGGGGCTGTGTTTGCAGGTAAGTCTGTCCTAATGTACTAGTATGCAGTGCATACTAGTACATTATGACTTAAACCTGCAGCGGGACCAGCTTTTTATATTTTTAAGACAGGCGTTTACTACCGCTTTAATGAGTAATGTTACAAATCTAATGATAAATACGTTTTGTCAGCATTTGTACTGGATAGACCTCCCTTCCACACTGCCTTTAAAAAATCCCCCAAGTGTGTGTGTGTGTGTGTGTGTATGTATGTATGTATGTATATATATATATATATATATATATATATATATATATATATATATATATATATATATATATATATATATATATATATATATGTATGTATATGTATATATGTATGTATATGTGTGTGTATATATATATATATATATATACATACATATATATATATACATATATATACATACATATATATATACATATATATACACACATATATACATACATATATATATACATATATATACACACATATATACATACATATATAGTGTGTGTGTGTGTGTGTATATATATAAAATATATATATGTATATATATATACACTGGGGTTGATTTAATAAAGGCAAATAGACTAGAGTTTAGTAATGAGTTGAAGCTTCACTTTGCAAAGAATACCCAATCACATGCAAGTAATATAAAAACAAAACAGCATTTTTGCTTGCACGTGATTGGATGATGGAAGTCAGCAAATGTTCCTTTTATTTAGGCTTCATGTGCACAGGACGTTTTTACAGCCTCTCCTGAACGATTTAACTTGACAGATAGTAATCCACGTTTAAAACGTCTGTCATGCCGCGTTTGCGTTTCTAAAAAAAAGAAAACTTTTTTTTTTAAATGGCAAAAAACGGCTATAAACGAAACGTGGGTTACAGTGTTTAGCCTAGTTTAGACGCGTTTGGCGTCTGAAACATTGGAAACTTTGCCATCTGAACCCATTTTTTTTTTTTTGTTTGCTTTTGTTAAACACAACTGCATAAAAAAAACGTCAATAAACAAGACTGTGTACATGGTCACATAGGATAACATTGATTGAGTTCAGGGGCAGTTGAAAAAAGTGTCCAACTGCCTCTGAACGTACGTTTAGCAGCGTCCCGTGTACATGGGGCCTTACTAAGCTCTGGAGCAACTGCACTTGCAAAGTTAGTAAATCCACCCCATTGTATGGATGTATTTTGAAGCCGCTAAAGATGTGTGAATGTGTTCAACATATAAAAGTAAATCTGTGACAAAACCAAGCAGATACAGAACAGAAAGCTAAATAAAGATATGCAAATCTCAACTGTTTCCCACCATTCACTTCTCTTTGCTGCCTTGTTAGTTGTTGATCACAATAAAAAAAATCTATCAGTAGGGAAGTAAGAAGGGACGGGACCAAGCTTTGCTTTGGCCAAGTTGAGATTTGCATATAGCATCAATATCTTTAATCTCTGGTTGTATAAGTTTTCATGACACTTGTCTCTTACTGATAGTAACTTTAGCGTATGCATTTTTTTAAACTTGCCTTTTGGTTTAAATAGTTTGGGATTGTGCCAAGTATGCGTTAAGATTTTATTACATTTTTCCAACAAGCCTTTTCTGTTAATGCAATCCTAAAGTTGATTTAATATCATGTATCTTTTTTTTTTGGTGAAATCTAACATACACTGCTTGTCTGCTTTCACTTTGGTTCCTTCAATTTCCAGAAACGCAGTTTGTAGCGACAATCAGATGGTTGAAATTTTCTCTTTTTGATTTCCTCACTATCACTCCAAAAAGGAGATATTTTGAGCAGGTCTTCTCAAGGTTGTTTGTGTGGAAACAAATTAAACATATATATTTTTCTATCAAAAAAAAAAAAAAGTATTCCTTTTATCTTTTGTGAACCAGACATAATGAGGCCCACACCACATTGAAACAGCTTCCTGTCTGCAAATGGATCGTTCACACAGGAATTGCAGATCTACATTGCTGTGTTCACATATAGCCAACATACAAACAACTCCTCCTAAAATTGTATGATGTTCTGGCTGGCTTTCATTGTATCAAAGAATGCATTAATGATTGGTGTGGGATTGTATGCAGGGCTGTCTAAATTTTATTTATTTTCTGTGGTTATGTAAAAAAAGAAATAAATCTCTATAGTGCTAAAACATTTTGTGAGTTCTTCTTGACATGTTCTATATCAGCCGGCACAAAATGTTGTCTACAGTTAAAGCTGACATCTACATATAGTATTTGCCAACTGGTTCACCATTGTGTGTAGCCACTTTTGTGATCTGTACTCCTATGCCAAACATGACAGTCAGAAGGGCGACTCCACTTTCTCTGTGGCCTCTCATGTGGGCCTAGAGATGCGTCAAAAACAAGCATTTTACATGTGTTTTTTTTTGTTCTCCTGCACCACCTGCCAACACACACTAGGTAGTTAAAAATATGACAGGCGGGTGGGACAGTGCAAACGTGTGTTAGGGTGTCACATCAAGGATTCTAGGGCGTGTTGGGTTTCCTAGACTTTGTAGCAAGCTGCTGCCTCTATTGAAGTCAATTGCACATGCAGCACACATTTTTTGATGTGCTTGCTTCACCTTTTGAAAACCAGAGGTGGGGTTTGGTCAATGTTTATTAGCGCACCATTTAATGCATGTGAAACGCATCTTGAGCACACACAATGCTATAGCCTTGCTGACCCGCATGTCACATTTCTATGCCCATGTTAAAGAGGTAGAGGAAAGAAATACAGTGCGGTCACCTCCCTACCTACAGCCTGCTGACATCAATATGTTGCTGCTCTTTCATTTTACAGTCATCAACTTTGCTCTCTCTGCCTGTGAGCACATACTGTATGCATGCAGCAGTGCCTGATTGGCTACTAGTACTGCTCTGGCCTCTCCCAGTTTGACTGCTGCTATACAGGGGGTAACAGGGAGTGATGTGATGGCAGATTTAGGTACATATACTAGTTGTATACAGAAATACATTAAATTATGTTTACAGTAAGACCCCTTTCACACGAGGGCATTTTGCAGGCGCTATATCGTTAGAAATAGCGCCTGCAATCCGAGGGCTTTCACACTGGAGCGGTGCGCTGGCAGGACGTCAGGAAAAGTCCTGCCAGCAGCTTCTTTGGAGCGGTGAAGGAGCGGTGTGTTTTACCGCTCCTCCACCGCTGCTCCCCATTGAAATCAATGGGGCAGCGCTGTAATACCGTCGGCAAAGCGCTGCTATTGCGGGCGGTTTTAACCCTTTCTCGGCCGCTAGAGGGGGTAAAAGCGGCCAAATTGCGCCCCAAATCCGACGGTAAAACGCTGCGTGAAAGCCGTCTAACACACAAGTGCACTGGTGCATTGCAGTAATGTGGGATAAAACATGCACAATGTTCAGCAACACGCCATGCACGTGGTGATGTGCAGTGCCATTCCTTTTGAATGGCACTTCCACAAGCACCACAGTTTACAACATGAAATGTGCTTTGCACTGGAAAAAAAAAAAAGGATCATGCACTATACATACATTTGCAAACACTGCTGCTGATGTATCGGCAAAGGATGGTACAAGCGCTATAAAGCGCTCGTTCACATTGAACACTGCTTTGAAATCGTGCTACTTCATCTGAAATTGCACGATTTCGAAGCCACATTGTCGGGTCCGACTTGATAGACATCTATGCAGCTTCATGTCTATTGAAGTTGCACCCGAAATTGTCAAATGTAAATCAGCGCGGTGTCGCACCGATTGGAATGGTGCCATTGCCGGGAATAGGCTGCAACTTGTCATGCGATTTGACCTGTTTTTACATGACAAATCTCTGCAATGTGAACGAGGGCTAAGGCCTACAATTCTCAAACACTACTAGAAGAATCACTGAATGAAAAACGTGGCTCCCATGCCCTTAATTACAGTCTACAAATACCTCTGTTCCAGCAATGCAACATTCGTGGGCTCCTTAACTTCTTCCAAGTGTGAGGTCTTTTGACCATTTTGATTGGCTGTTGTGGGATGATGTAACTCCTGCACATGGGCATGGGAGCTAATGCATCCTAACACCTGGCAGATGCTGGAATTGTACACTGAGCTATGCATACACACATAGAAAATTGTGAGGAGGAAGCTATGAAGTTTTTTTTTGCAGAAGAGACATGGTATGTGATAGTATGTCTGTCTGTCGGTCTAATAATAAAATACCTTCCAGTTTGCAATTTTTTGTTTTAAAGGTTACAGTTCCACTTTAAATTTGGCTTGTTCACTGAGCTGTTGGGTGCTCACACTGGAAAGGAACTTGGCCTGGCTCCAAGGAAAGGCCACAATCAAAAGACCAACTGCACAGTTTCCAGCGTGGTAAAATCTTTATTGTACTAGACAAATACAACGTGAAAATCTGCTTGGGATTTCTCTGAGATGTTTCACCCACAAATGGGTTTAATTGTAGAGACAGATTAAGCCCATTTGTAGGAGATCCCAGGCAGGGCTCCATGTTGTGTCTATCCAGTGCTATAAAGCTTTTACCACGCTTGAAACTATGCATCCTAGTCCTGTCTTGCTTTTGGACTACTAGAGGAACCCTTTAGTTAATGTTTTGGGATGCGGACCAAGGCTTAGACTATGGGGTTATAGTGCGAAAGGAGTTGAGACTAATTAGGACAAAAAAAATCTTCATTGAGCTTGGTAAATTTGGTGAAGCTCTCTCTACAATAAATATAACATTCTTGCAAAAAAAAAAAAAAAGTTTCTTTATAGTCTACTGAGGGACACAGGAATTCTGAAACTGATTATACTGCCATGGTTGGGACACTGGCAAAAAAAAAAAACGTGGAAGCCAGTCCCCATATAAACCTGCCCATCACACCTCTTTTGCTAGTGTCTTAAGAGGGTGGGACCTTTTTGGGGATACTACACCATGGTAAACATGGCCCTGTTCCAACTTTTTTGAGATGTGTTGCTGCCATCAATTTCGAAATTCCCTATTTTTTCATAAAATGGTAAATTTTCTCAGTTTTTACATTTGGTATGCGTTCTATTTTCTATTGTGAATAAAACATGGTTTATGAGATTTGCATTCTGTTTTTATGTATATTTTACACAGCGTTTTTGGAATTGGGGTTGTACATCTATCCAGATCAACGTATCCTCACTAACCGCTTTGAAGGCCATACCCAGACGACACTAGACTGGAAGCTTGTGAGGCTACCCTAGAATGTGACTTTCAGGCATTGGGCTCTGCAGTGTGGTTCTTTCAAGATTGATCCTGTGTTCCTGATAAGTAGGAACATGGATCTCTGCGTCCCCCTGGTACAAGCACCTTCCACAGTTTAGTAATGCACAGGCTAAGAACACATTTAACCCCCTAGATCGCCCCTGATATTAACCCCTTTCCAGCAATTGTCATTAGTGCAGTGACTGTGCAATTTTTTTTTTTTAGCACTGATCACTGTATTGGTGTCACTGGTCCCAAAAAAAGTGTCAAAAGTATCAGTAAGTGTCCCGACTGTCTGCCGCAATATCACATAAGTCACTGATCGCCGCCATTACTAGTAAAGAAAATTTAAAAAGTTAAAAATTTAATTAAAATATCCCATAGTTTGGTTTACGCAATAGTTATAGCGTCTACAATCAATATACGCTTATTGTGATTTTTTTTTTTTTTACCAAAAATATGTATCAGAATACTAAATTGATGAAGAAATTTAGATTTTTTTTTTATTGGATATATTTTATAGCAGAAAGTAAAAATAATTGTTTGTTTTTTTTCAAAATTGTCGGTCTGTTTTTGTTTATAGTGCACAAAATAAAGAGCGCAGAGGTGATCAAATAGCACCAAAAGAAAGCTCTATTTGTGTGGAAAAAAATACATACATTTTATGTGGGTACCATATTGCATGACCGTGTAATTGTCAGTTAGGCCCCTTTCACACTGGGGGTGTTTTTCAGGCGGTACAGCGCTAAAAATAGCGCCTGTACAGCGCCTGAAAAAATCCGGCCCCATTCACTTCAGTGTGAAAGCCGGCTGGCTTTCACACTGGAGTGGTGCGCTAGCAGGACGGTCAAAAAAGTCCTGCTAGCAGCATCTTTAGAGCGGTATAGGAGCGGTGAATACAACGCTCCTATACCGCTTCTACCCATTGATTTCAATGGGATACCGCGGCAATACTGCCGGAATGCGCCGCTACGGCCGAATCCCACAGGGGGTTAAAACCGCACCGCTAGCAGCCGAATCCCGCAGCTAAAACGACGGTAAAGCAGCGCTAAATATAGCGCTGCTTTACCGTCGCCACGGCTCCCGCCCCAGTGTGAAAGGGGCCTTAAAGTAATGCAGTGCTGTATCGCAAAACATGGCCTGGACAGGAAGGGGGGTAAATCTTTCAGAGGTCAAGTGGTTAAAGTCAGGTTTCTTTTTAACCTGAGTAGGTTTTAAATAACAAACATGTCATACTTACCTGGTCTGTGCAGTAGTTTTGCACAGATCGGTCCCGATCCTCCTCTTCTCGGGTCCCCCGACGCTCCTGGCTCCACCCTCCTACCAAGTGCATCCGGGCAGTCTCGCTCCCAGGCTGCTGCTCTGCATGTCCATTCAGACATAGAGATGCACCTCGGCCGGCCACACCCCCCTTTCTTCTCATTGGCCCACTGGCTGTGATTGACAGCAGTGGGAGCCATAGTAGTTTATGCAAACAAGATAATGTTTTTGCTTTCAGTATATTTTTCAGGAAGTTACAAGGGCAACTTCTGGAAACATCAACAGGTATTTTCTGTACTTGCTGAAAAAGTTCTTAGTCTGAAAAATGAACACTAAAGCAGCCACCACATCTAAAGAACTAGTACGGTGCAATATATTACAATTTTTATTCTTGGGTGAAGTTATTCTTTTAGGACTGCATTAGTGATGAATATACCAGGCAGTCTGAGCATGGAAAGTGTCATGGCTTCAGTAGAATGAAATCAGTAAAGCTGCAATGTGGGCTAATAGCCATACTTGTATCAAACACTAATTATCCAATGGTTGCAAAGTCCTGACAGCTATGGTTCTTCCACAAATATTTCACTCTGTGCCTGGGCTGAAACAACAGAGGAGGATGTGGAAGTATGGAAATATTTTAACTGGTAACACTTTTCAATGACTCTTCTACAATAGGCACCTTTTCCCATCTACAGTAATACCTTGGATTGTGAGCATAATTCGTTCCGGAAACATGCTTGTAATCCAAAGCACTTGTATATCAAAGCGAATTTCCCCATAAGAAATAATGAAAACTCAGGTGATTTGTTCCACAACCATTTATTCATAGGTCCTTTAGTTTATAGTCCATATAAAAAGATTATAGCAATGCGTTAGGTTGTGTAACCATAAAATGTCCATCCACAAATGGAAGTTTCCACAAGGGGATTCAAAGTAAAATCCAGCAGGAGCTACAGAGTATAAAAGAGACAAGAGGCGCCTCTCAGTGTAGCAATATGGTTACATTTACTGAAGGTACAATATTTAGCAACTCACATGGTTAATGATTAAAACGGGCATATCTAAATATGCAGGCATCCGGGGTAAAGCTGTCTGCAATCGTGACCGGAAAGACTACCCTGCAGTAGAGTGATCTGAAAGCGAGGCTTGAATCGCTCGTGGAAGGGACAACGTCAATGGCGGTGCGGAGGAAGGTCTATGTGGACAGCTTTACCCCACATGCCTCCGTACTTAGATGTGCCTGTTTTAATCATCAACCATGTGAGTTTCTAAATGTTGTACCTTCATTAAATGTAACTGTATTGCTACACTTAGAGGCGCCACTCTTCTCTTTTCTACTCAGTTGTGCGTGACACTACTTGTATATCAAGGAATCGCTTGTATGTCAAGTCAAAAGTTATTAAAAAATGTTGCTTGTCTTGCAAAACGCTCTCAAACCAAGGTTTTACTGTATACAGAATCGTGGTGCATTGATGTGTGTAAGACCATTTGTAGTTCACTGAGCGAAAGTGAGTAGGGAGGGGGCTTTATTTGTTTTTTCCAGTGTGGTTCCTGTCTGCACTGTGGGAAGGATTAACCACTTCCCGACCGGCGCGCGACGATGTACGTCGGCAGAATGGCACAGACAGGCAAAAGGGCGTACAGGTACGTCCCTTTAAGATTGCCGCCGTGCCATCGCATGCGCGCCGGTCGGGACCCCCGTGAGTCCGGTCGCGGGTCCCGCGGACTCGATCGTCTCATGGGAAGGCTGAACGGGGAGATGCGGAAGTAAACAGCATCTCCCCATTCTGCCTAGCAACTAGTGACACTGATCTGATCTCTGCTCCCTGTGATTGGAGCAGAGATCAGTGTTCACTAAAACACAGCCACGCCCCCCCCCACAGTTAGTAACACGCCGCTAGGAACACTTAACCCCTACACTGCCACCCCCTGGTTAACCCCTTCACTGCCAGTGTCATTTACACAGGAATCAGTGCATTTAAATAGTACTGATTACTGTATAAATGACAATGGTCCCAAAAATGTGTCAAAAATGTCCGATGTGTCCATAATGTCGCAGTCACAATAAAAATCACTGATCGCCGCCATTACTAGTAAAAAAAAAAAAAATAATAAAAATGCTTTAAAACTATCCCCTATTTTGTAAACGCTATAACTTTTGCGCAAACCAATCAATAATCGCTTATTTGCGATTTTTTTTTTTACCAAAAATATGTAGAAGAATACGTATCGGCCTAAACTGAGGAAAACATTTTTTTTTTAAATATATTTTTGGGGGATATTTATTATAGTAAAAAATAATGAGTTTTTTTTTTTTCAAAATTCTCTCTCTTTTTTTGTTTATAGCGCAAAAAATAAAAACCGCAGGGGCGATCAAATACCACCAAAAGAAAGCTCTATTTGTGGAAAAAAAAGCACATCAATTTTGTTTGGGAGCCACGTTGCACGACCGTGCAATTGTCGGTTAAAGCGACACAGTGCCGAATCGCAAAAAGTGGTCAGGTCTTAAGCCAGCAAAATGGTCCAGTCTGAAAGTGGTTAAAGCTCTCATGGATGAATTGTAGAATCCATAAAACTGCGTAATGAAGTCATACTTTCTATGAGATTTTTTTTATTTTTTTTTTTGGATGTTCTGAACCTTATTATACTTTATTGGTTAACCACTTGCTTACTGTGCACTTAAACACCCTTCCTGCCCAGACCAATTTTCAGCTTTCAGCGCTCTCGCACTTTCAGTGACAATTGAGCGGTCATGCAATGTTGTAACCAATTGAATTTTTTATCATTTTGTTCGCACAAATAGAGCTTTAGTTTGGTGGTATTTATTCGCGAAAACATAGCGGAAATTTTGAAAAAAAACTATATTTTCTCCTTTCTTTTTTAAAAGAAATCCAATAAAATCTAATTTTGTCATAAATTTAAGCCAAAATTTATCTGCTACATGTTTTTAGTAAAAAGAATTCCGTTAAGTTTATAATAATTGGTTCGCGTGATCACGGACATATGTACGCAAATGATCATGTACAGATGTGTGCAGGTGATCACGGACATATGTGTGCAGATAATCATTGGCACATGTTATTTTACTGGGACATATGTGAGGGACATGTGTTTTTATTATTTGGGGACATGTGTTTTTATTTGGGGACATGTGTTTTTATTATTTGGGGACATGTGTGGGGACATGTGTGTTCTGCTGTGGGGACACTACTGGTGATCAGTGAGTAAAAAAAACAGCTAATACTCACTGATCACCAGCCGGCTGCAGCGATCCGCTCTCCTCTCCTCACCGACGACTTCCGTGTGAGGAGAGGAGGGCCGATTGCCTAGCAACCGGCTGTTTGTTTACATCACATGACAGCTGTGATTCGACACGGGCGTCATGTGATCAGGAGGGCCAATCACCGAGCCCTCCTGCCGATCCGAGATGCGCCGTGTCCGGGTGACACGGCCGCATCGGGATCGCGCCGCTGCGCGGGCACGCGCGCGCACGCGCGCGCACGATCCCTCTACTTCTGAAGGACGTTCCGGAACGTCCGATCAGAAGTAGACGGCTCCCACCCGGCCAATGTACATATACAGCTGGGTGGGAGCCGTCTAAGTGGTTAATAGGCAAATGATCCAGTTTACAAAAGATGAACAATATGCTAAAACGGGCATAAGGTGGAGGGTTAAAGGATAAGTTCACTTTTGTGAAAGGATAAGAACAACAAGCAAAAAACTGGTGTACTTCAGCCGAATGCGGTGTAACCTGTCCTAGGGTCAAACGATTGGATGGCTGATGCCTTTCAGGGGATAAGTCCTCTTCTTCCGAGCTTAGCTCTGAGGAAGGAGGCTTGTCCCCAAAAAGGCGGCGGCTATCCAATAACTTAGTCCTAAAACAGGTTACACTGCATTCGGATGAAGTACACCAGTTTTTTGCTTGTTCTTATCCTTTCACAAAAGAAAACTTATCCTTTAAGCCTCCACCTTTATACCCCAAAGTAACTCTTTCAATTCCATGAAACAAATGATGCCATATTCCCTCCATGTACCGTATAGAAGCATTGAATGATTATGTAGCTTCTACAATTTTTAAATAGTGGTGTAGCTTCTACAATTTTTAAATAGTGGGTCTACACTGTCTTTTTCATAACCCTCCTATCTGTTTCCATGTCCTTCCATCTCTATTGCTTCTCCCTAGTTTGCCTGTAATTTCATGCGAATTAGAGCATGATTTTGTTGTTTTTGCTAATTGTCTAATTATTTTTTGTTCCCAATTAGTGATAGGAGACAGTCCTTTAAGTAAACGAGCGTGAGGTACTTAAGCACCTGTGAGACACTAAAGTCAAATTAACTAAGCAGATAGCACATATTTGTTGATCGGTATAAAACATTTTTTTCACACATTGCTGAAATCACCACATGATAATGACAGTAGCACTGTGACAATGTTGCATATATTTGTTTTAAAAAAAAAAAAAAAAAAAAGCATTTATTTTTTGCATTTCAGTAGTCTTATCATAATTCCAGTCCTTTATTCTTCGTGCAAAATGAGCAAGGTAATTTATTTTAAATGACATCATTTAGTTTTAAGACCATGCCATTTAAAATTCACACAGACATGAAAGGGAAATATTGTACCTTGTAAGACAAAAAGTAATACTTCATGCAACTGTACATGAACCTGCAATTGCCTAAAATTGTAAAGATAACAGTTCTGTTATTATTCAGTAACCCTTTGAGACCTTCAAGTATTTGTTTTAGTGTTCAAATCCTAGGCCCCTGTGGAGATCCTGGACCCATGCATGTACAGCCCTGGCCAAAAGTTTTGAGAATGACACAAATATTAATTTTCACAAAGTCAGCTGCCTCCGTTTTTATAATGGCAATTTGCATATACTCCAGAATGTCAAAAAGAGTGATCAGATGAATTGCAATTAATTGCAAAGTCCCTCTTTGCCATGAAAATGAACTTAATCCCCCAAAAAAACATTTCCACTGCGTTTCAGCCCTGCCACAAATTGACCAGCTGACATGATGTCAGTGATTTTCTCGTTAACACAGGTGTCAGTGTTGACGAGGACAAGGCTGGAAATCATTCTGTAATGCTGATCAAGTTAGAATAAGACCCCTTTCATGCTGAGTCAGTTTTTAGGCGCTTTAGCAATAGAAATAGACTCTGAAAACCGACTCCCATTCATTGCAGTGTGTCTTTTCACACTGGGGCGGTGCGCTTGCGGGACGTTATGAAAAGTCCTGCAAGCAGCATCTTTGGGGCAGTTTGGGAGCGCTGTAAATAGCACTCCCAAAACGCCCTGCCCATTGCACCTTAGAAGCGATTTGAAAGCGCTGCAAAACTGGACTTTTTACAATTTTTTGGGGTAAAAAAACACCCCGCTAGCGACCCAAAAGCGCCGCTTAAACAGCGCTAGCAGCACAGGAGCTCAGTGTGAAAGGAGTCTTACAGACTGGAAACGTTAAAAGGAGGGTGGTGCTTAAAATCATTGTTCTTCCTCTGTTAACCATGGTTACCTGCAAGGACACAAGTGCAGTCATCATTGCTTTGCACAAAAAGGGATTTACAGGCAAGAATATTGCAGCTACTAAGATTGCACCTAAATCAACCATTTATCAGATCATCAAGAACTTCATGGAGAGAGGTTCAGTTGTGAAGAAGGCTGCAGGGCACCCAAGAAAGTCCAGTAAGTGCCAGGGCCATCTCCTACAGTTGATTCAGCTGCAGGATCGGGGCACCACCAGTGCAGGGCTTGCTCAGGAATGGCAGCAGCCAGGTGTGGGTGCATCTGCATGCACAGTGAGTTGAAGACTTTTTGAGGACGGCCTGGTGTCAAGAAGGGCAGCAAAGAAGCCACTTCTCTCCAGGAAAAACATCAGGGACAGACTGATATCTTGCTAAAGGTACAGAGATTGGACTGCTGAGGACTGGGGTAAAGTCATTTTCTCTGATGAATCCCCTTTCCGATTGTTTGGGGCATCCAGAAAAAACCTTGTTCAGAGAAGAAAAGGTGAGCGCTACAATCAGTCCTGTGTCATTCCAACAGTAAAGCATCTTGAGACCATTAATGTGTGCGGCTGCTTCTCAGCCAAGGGATTGGGCTCACTCACAATTTTGCCTAAGAACACAGCCATGAATAAAGAATGGTACAAAAACATCCTCCGAGAGCAACTTCTCCTAACCATCCAAGAACAGTTTGGTGACAAACAATACATTTTCCAGCATGATGGAGCACCTTGTCATAAGGCAAAAGTGATAACTAAGTGGCTTGGGGAACAAAACGTGGAAATTATGGGTCCATGGGCAGGAAACTCCTCAGACATTAATCCTATTGTGAAATTGTGGTCAATCCTCAAGAGGCAGGTGAACAAAATAACCCACAAATTCTGACAAACTCCAAGCATTATTTATGCAAGAATGGACTGCCATCAGTCAGGATGTGGCCCAGAAGTCGATTGACATCATGCCAGGACAAATTTCAGAGGTCTTGAAAAAGGATGGTCAAAACTGCAAATATTGACTCTTTAAATAAACTTAATGTAATTGTCAAAAGCTTTTGACACTTAAATGCTTGTGATTTTACTTCAGTATACCATAGTAACATCTGACAACAAGATCTAAAAACACTGAAGCAGCAGACTTTGTGAGAGCTAATATTTGTGTTATTCTCAAAACTTTTGGCCAGGGCTGTACATAGTACCAAGCTGACACCAATCCCCTGCTCCCTGCCATTCAGCTGCCAATGGCTAGAGCCTCTAATGGTCCCTGAGGATCTGGCATTTGACAGTTGAATGATGAGGCTGGACTAATATGTAGGTTGAATCCTTATGCACAACCTTGACCTGGTATAACCCTGACATTGGGGCAGGGTTATTTATTTGCAGGCTAATATAACACAGGTACTTGCAAGCACTAAAAGGTACCCACACTTAGCAGTACGTACTCTTACCTTAAAGGTACTTTAGGCAATTTTATTTTTTTAAGCTAAGATATTTTAATGAAGATTTTAAATGAATGTTTTGTCATTATGTGAATAAAAATTTTTTTGGGCTGGGTTCTATATTAAAGTGAAGTTGTATTCTATTTAATCTTCATGAAGTTAAAGTCCTGCCCTAAGAGCAGGCACATCAACATATGCCCTTTATTAACTAGAAAGACCCCTTATGTGCTCCTCCCCTATGGTCACAGCATACTCTTTCTTTTTAAACTATCAGCATTGTAATAACAATACAAACAATAGTTATTTTTGACAATCTAAAATAAGCTTTCTTGAAAAAAATCGAATTTCATGTTGTGAGTGCTACCTGTTTACTTTCAATTTCTAAGGACTACATATCCTATGGTACCTTGCTGTCTGCAAGCAGTGATTTCTGTACTAACTCTGCCTCCTGAAGCTCCTCCTCTCAACACGTCTGTAGTTCAGAAGACAGGCTCTAGGAAAATTGGGAACACAACGCCTATCAATAGGCCATAGTGAATAAGTGTCAAATAATTTAAAGAGGATGTAAAGTCTTCCTCTTTAACCACTTGCCGACCAGCCGCCGTCATTATACGGCTCTCCTGCACGAATTGCCGTAGCTGTAAGTCAGCTCGCGCAGGTGCAGTTGCACGCTGCAGGAGCAGCCGCCGAACCACGATCGCCTAGTACAGAGGCAGAACGGGGATCTGCCTATGTAAACAAGCAGATCCCCATTCTGCCAGATGATATGTCAGAGATCTTCTGTTCCCAGTGGTCCCTGGTAGCCCACCCCACCTACAGTTGGAACACACTTAACCCCTTGATCGCCCCCTAGTGTTAACCTCTTCCCTGCCAGTGTCATTTTTACATTGATCAGTGCATTTTTATAGCACTGATCAATGTAATATACTGTCACTGGTCCCCAAAAACTGTAATTTGGGGTCAGATTTGTCCACTGCAATCCCGCTAAAAATCACAGATCGACGCCATTACTAGTAAAAACAATAAAAAAAAGTCCCTAAATCTATCCTATAGTTTGTAGACGCGATAACTTCTAGCAAACCAATCAATATACGCCGATATATTATATCGATATAATATATTGAGATTTTTTTTTTTACAAAAAATACGTAGAAGAAAATATATCGGCCTAAACTGATGAATAAATGTGTTTCTTTATATATATGTTTTTGGATATGCATTATAGCAAAAAGTTATTTTTTAAAAACATTTTTTCAAAATTGTCGCTCTTTGTTTATAGCGCAAAAAAAATAAAAACTGCAGAGGTGATCAAATATCACCAAAAGAAAGCCCTATTTGTGGGGAAAAAATTATGTGAAAAAAATGCATTTTTGCTTGCATGTGATTGGATGATGGAAGTCAGCAGAGCTTCTGATCATTTACTAAGCACTGGAGCAAATGCTCTTGCAAAGTCTGACTATTTCTTTTATAAAAGTCTTTGCCGTGTCTGCAGCAGATGGTGTACCCATCATGGGCAAAATGTGTGCCATTTTGGACAGATGATTCACGACTACCAGGATTGTTGTAAACTCTTCTGAGGGAGGTAGCTCTACTATGAAGTCCATTGATATCCCTCTCCATGGTTGCTCTGGCAATGGATGTATCAAAACCCCTTATTCCGCTGACAGGTAGTGCAGGAGCTAACATATTCCCTGCAGTCAGATTTCAGAGTAGGCCACAAAAAGGATCGTCGGACCAGCTCCACTGACTTTCGCACCCCGAAGTGTACTACAAGTTGGTGGTCATGCAAAGTCCTTAGGATCTGGATTCTGTCTTTCTGCCGGACAAAGATTTTATCCTGATACCAAAGGAACCCATCCAGGTTTCTTAGGGAAGATGCCTCTAGTTCTGAGCATTGGGAGGAAGCCTGTTTAAGTGAGGAGCTTAGATCGGGTTAGATCATGAGGAAGTTTTGTGGTGACAGGATTTTGCTGGGAGCTATTTCTTTGGGAGTATCAGAAAACATCCGGGACAGAGCATCAGCCTTCCCATTCTTGGACCCAGGGCGGTAGGGTATGTGGAAATGAAACCTAGCAAAGAACAGAGCCCACTGAGCATGTCAGGGTCTTAACCGCTTAGCAGTGCAAAGACACTCTAGGTTCCTGTGGTCCGTGAATATCATAATAGGCCGAGAGGCACCTTCAAGGAGAGATCGCCAATCCTCCAGAGCAGTTTTAATTGCCAAGAGTTCTCAATCACTGACGTCATAATTATTTTCTGACTGGCTCATCTTCCGTGAAGGGAAGGCCACGGAGTGCAGTAACGACTTGGGCCCCTGGTGTTGAGACAAAACTGCCCCTGTGGCTACTTCAGAGGCGTCAACTTCCAGGATGTAAGGCAGAGCGGGATCAGGATATTGTAGGATTGGGGCAGAGGTGAATAAAGATTTCAGCTTGTCAAAGGCAGATTGAGCTTCTGGAGACCATAGCAACAGAGCATGGAGACGGGTTACTTGGGTGATAGGTGAAATGATGGAAAATCTTTGCACCCCCTTCTTGTCTGATGGAGTTGGCCAATCTAGGATTGCCTGCACCTTTTGTGGATCCATGGCTACACCACCAGTGGAGATGATTAGCCCCAGAAACTGTATTGATTCCTTTTCAAAATCACACTTTTCTGCTTTCACGTAAAGTCTGTGTTTTCTCAATGTGTGCAGCACTGTCTTCACGTGTGTTCAATGAAGCTCCAGGGTAGTTGAGAATATGAGGATGTCATCCAGGTAAATGATAACAAAGTAATCTAGATATTCTCTGAAAATATAATTTACAAAATGTTGGAACGTGGCTGGGGCGTTACACAGTCCAAATAACATTACTAAATACTCCAAATGTCCGAAGCGTGTTCTGAACGCTGTCTTCCATTTGTCACCCTTTCGGATGCGAACGAGATTATAGGCCCACCGTAGGTCAAGCTTGGTGAATATCCGAGCAGTACGGAATCTCTGGAAGAGTTCAGGGACTTGAGGAAGAGGGTAGCGTTTTTTTTATGGTGGTTTTATTAAGCTCCTTGTCTTTTTTCTCAACAAAAAAGATTCTGGCACCAGCAGGAGAGGAAGAGGGCCGGATGATGCCTTTTTCAAAGTTTTCATCGATATATTGTCACAGTGTTCCTAATTCCATCTCAAAGAGGGGGAATATACATCCAAACTGAATTTTGCCACCAGGGAGTAATTCAATCGGACAGTCATATGGCTGATTTTGGCCCATTCTTCCACACAAACAGTCTTCAAATCTTGAAGGTTCCGTGGGCCTCTTCTATGAACTCTGATCTTTAGTTCTTTCCATATATTTTATATTGTATTCAAGTCAGGTGATTGTCTGGGCCATTCTAGCAGCTTGATTTTCTTTCTTTGAAACCAATTGAGAGTTTCATTGGCTTTATGTTTTGGATCATTGTCAGTTTGCCAGTACCGTATGCTGAATAACAGCCCCACACCATAGTTACATAGTTACATAGTAGGTAAGGTCGAAAAAAGACACAAGTCCATCAAGTCCAACCTATGTGTGTGATTATATGTCAGTATTACATTGTATATCCCTGTATGTTGAGGTCGTTCAGATGCCTAATAGTTTCTTGAAACTATCGATGCCCCCCAGTGAGACCACCGCCTGTGGAAGGGAATTCCACATCCTTGCTGCTCTTACAGTAAAGAACCCTCTACATAGTTTAAGGTTAAACCTCTCTTCTTCTAATGTTAATGAGTGGCCACACGTCTTGTTAAACTCCCTTCCGTGAAAAAGTTTTATCCCTATTGTGGGGGTCACCAGTATGGTATTTGTATATTGAAATCATATCCCCTCTAAAGCGTCTCTTCTCCAGAGAGAATAAGTTCAGTGCTCGCAACCTTTCCTCATAACTAATACCCTGCAGACCCTTTATTAGCTTTGTTGCCCTTCTTTGTACTCGCTCCATTTCCAGTACATCCTTCCTGAGGACTGGTGCCCAGAACTGGACAGAATACTCTAGGTGCGGCCAGATCAGCGTCTTGTAGAGCGTGAGAATTATCGTTTTATCTCTGGAATTAATCCCCTTTTTAATGCATGCCAATATTCTGTTTGCTTTGTTAGCAGCAGCTTGGCATTGCATGATCATCTACTAGGACCCCCAGGTCCTTTTCCATCCTAGATTCCCCCAGAGGTTCTCCCCCCAGTGTATAGATTGCATTCATATTTTTGCCACCCAAATGCATTATTTTACATTTTTCTACATTGAACCTCATTTGCCATGTAGTTGCCCACCCCATTAATTTGTTCAGATCTTTTTGCAAGGTTTCCACATCCTGCAGAGAAGTTATTGCCCTGCTTAGCTTAGTATCATCCGCAAATACAGAGATTGAACTGTTTACTAAGGATGAGCCCGGTGTTCGATTCGAACCCATGTTCGAATCGAGCACCGGGTGTTCGCTCGCTCGGCGAGCCCAGAACTATTGGGACCGCTCGCATCAAATTCGTGTGATGCGAGCGGCCCCGCAATGCATTGCGGCCCGCGCAGTGCAATGCTGGCTGATGATTGGCCAAGCATGCACTGTGACCCCGCATGCTTGGCCAATCACAGCGCCGGCAGCGAGGAGAGCCATAATTGGCTACAGGCAGGATGCCTGTAGCCAATTATAGCTCAGGGGCTTTAATACACGCCCCACGGTATAAGAGGCCGCCGCGGCGGCGGCCTCGCATATTATGTTTCACTCACAGTGTCAGCGTGTCAGTGTGCTGCTGACTGCTGACAACAATATGTTCTTTATTTCTGGGGATATGTGTGTGCATGCTGTTAGAACAGCATTGCAGTATCACATCTGGGGGGTGTCTATAGGTAGCCTGTGAAGGAGGGCAGGTTTCCTGTGCTTAGAACTTTCCCTGCAAAAAAGTGTCATTTTTGCAGGAAGAAAGCTATTTAAATCACTCGCGGCTAATGAATTGATGGCTCCTGTAACACAGAGAGCTGTCATTCATTAATAAAAAACAAAAAAAAAAGCGTAGGGGTCCCCCCAAATTCAATAACCAGGCCCTTCAGGTCTGGGATGGATATTAAGGGGGATCCCAGCCAAAAAAAAAAAAAAAAAATGGCGTAGGGTCCCCCTCAAAATCCATACCAGACCCTTGAGGTCTGGTATGGATTTTAAGGGGAACCCTAGCCAAAAAAAATGGCGTGGGGTCCCCCTCAAAATCCATACCAGACCCTTATCCGAGCACGCAACCTGGCAGGCCGCAGGAAAAGAGGGGGGGACGAGAGCGGCCCCCCCTCTCGCCTGAACCGTACCAGGCCACATGCCCTCAACATTGGGAGGATGCTTTGGGGGTCTAAGACCCCTAAAGCACCTTGTCCCCATGTTGATTAGGACAAGGGCCTCTTCCCCACAACCCTGGCCGGTGGTTGTGGGGGTCTGCGGGGCGGGGGCTTATCGGAATCTGGAAGCCCCCTTTAACAAGGGGACCCCCAGATCCCGGCCCCCCCCCTGTGTGAAATGGTAAGGGGGTACAAAAGTACCCCTACCATTTCACCAAAAAAGTGGCAAAAATGGTAAAAAGGACAGGAGACAGTCTTTGACAATTCCTTTATTAAAATCTTCTTTCTTCTTTCTTCATCCTTCGGTTTCTTCATCTTCTCCTTCCTTCATCTTCTTCCATCTTCTTCTTCCATTTTCTTCTTCCTCCGATCCGCTTCTTCTTGCGCTGGTCTTCTCGTCCTTCTCGTCCGGCATCTTCTTCCGTCGGCGTCGGCGTCGGTGTCTCTGTCTCTTCTTGGGCCGCTCCGCGCAATGGGAGGCTCCCGCTGTGTGAGGCTCCGCTCCGTCTGACAGGTCTTTTATAATGGAGGGCACCTGGTGACCCCGCCCCCTCTGACGCACAGGGACGTCATGGGGAATTCCATGATGGCTTTCCCCATGATGTCAGAGGGGGGCGGGGTCACCAGGTGCCCTCCGTTTTAAAAGACCTGTCAGATGGAGCGGAGCCTCACACAGCGGGAGCCTCCCATTGCGCGGAGCGGCCCAAGAAGACACCGACACCGACGCCGACGCCGACGGAAGAAGATGCCGGACGAGAAGGACGAGAAGACCAGCGCAAGAAGAAGCGGATCGGAGGAAGAAGAAAATGGAAGAAGAAGATGGAAGAAGATGAAGGAAGGAGAAGATGAAGAATCCGAAGGATGAAGAAAGAAGAAAGAAGATTTTAATAAAGGAATTGTCAAAGACTGTCTCCTGTCCTTTTTACCATTTTTGCCACTTTTTTGGTGAAATGGTAGGGGTACTTTTGTACCCCCTTACCATTTCACACAGGGGGGGGGCCGGGATCTGGGGGTCCCCTTGTTAAAGGGGGCTTCCAGATTCCGATAAGCCCCCCGCCCGCAGACCCCCACAACCACCGGCCAGGGTTGTGGGGAAGAGGCCCTTGTCCTAATCAACATGGGGACAAGGTGCTTTAGGGGTCTTAGACCCCCAAAGCATCCTCCCAATGTTGAGGGCATGTGGCCTGGTACGGTTCAGGCGAGAGGGGGGGCCGCTCTCGTCCCCCCCTCTTTTCCTGCGGCCTGCCAGGTTGCGTGCTCGGATAAGGGTCTGGTATGGATTTTGAGGGGGACCCCACGCCATTTTTTTTGGCTAGGGTTCCCCTTAAAATCCATACCAGACCTCAAGGGTCTGGTATGGATTTTGAGGGGACCCTACGCCATTTTTTTTTTTTTTTTTTTTGGCTGGGATCCCCCTTAATATCCATCCCAGACCTGAAGGGCCTGGTTATTGAATTTGGGGGGACCCCTACGCTTTTTTTTTTTTCATTTTTTTTTTTTTTTTATCAATGAATTTTTTTTATGAATGAGTTTCAATGAATCACTGTTCTCTGTGTTACGGGAGCCGTGAATTAACATTAGCCGCGAGTGATTTTAAATAGCTTTTTTACTTTCAAAAATGACACTTTGCGCAGAGACAGTTCTAAACACGGGAAACATGCGCCCCTTTACAGGCATACTATAGACACCCCCCAGGTACGAAATTTAAAGGAATATTACACTTTTATTGTTTCAATTTAAGCATTATTAAAATCACTGCTCCTGAAAAAACGGCCGTTTTTAAAAAAAATTTTTGCATTGATACATGTCCCCTGGGGCAGGACCCAGGTCCCCAAACACTTTTTATGACATTAACATGCATATTAGCCTTTAAAATGAGCACTTTTAATTTCGAACGTTCGCATCCATTATAACTAATAGGGTTCTAAAGCTCGCACGGACTTTAGGTCCGTTCGCGGGTTCTGGTGCGAGCCGAACGGGGGGGTGTTCGGCTCATCCCTACTGTTTACCCCATCCTCCAGGTCGTTTATGAACAAATTTAACAGGATTGGTCCCAGCACAGAACCCTGGGGGGACCCCACTACCCACCCCTGACCATTCAGAGTACTCCCCATGTATCACCACCCTCTGCACTCTTGTAGCCAGTTTTCAATCCATGTACTTACCCTGTGGTTCATGCCAACAGACCTTATTTTGTACAGTAAACGTTTATGGGGAACTGTGTAAAAATGCTTTTGCAAAATCCAGATATACCACGTCTACGGGCCTTCCTTTATCTAGAGGGCAACTCACCTCCTCATAGAAGGTTAATAGATTGGTTTGACAAGAACGATTCTTAATGAATCCATGCTGATTACTGCTAATGATACCTTTACTAAAATCTTGTATATAGTCCCTTATCATCCCCTCCAAGAGTTTACATACTATTGATGTTAGGCTAACTGGTCTGTAATTCCCAGGGATGTATTTTGGTCCCTTTTCAAATATTGGTGCTACATTGGCTTTTCTCCAATCAGCTGGTACCATTCCAGTCAGTAGACTGTCAGTAAAAATTAGGAACAATGGTCTGGCAATTACTTGACTGAGTTCCTTAAGTACCCTCGGGTGCAAGCCATCTGGTCCCGGTGACTTATTAATGTTACGTTTCCCAAGCCTAATTTTAATTCTGTCCTCTGTTAACCATGGAGGTGCTTCCTGTGATCTGTCATGAGGATAAACAGTGCAGTTTTGGTTACTGAAGCCCCCTGATTCCCTCGGGAAGACTGAGGAGAAGAATAAATGTTGGACTACAAGGCCTGGCTCACAGTCTCCACTCTAATTCATCCCAAAGGTGTTCTATCGGGTTGAGGTCAGGACTGTGTGCTGGCCAGTCAAGTTCCTCCACCCCAAACTTGCTCATTCATGAACCATCCAAGTTCGTGTGCGTGTGTGTATGTGTGTAAAGGTGTCCCAATACTTTTGGTAATATAGTGTGTATATATATATATATATATATATATATATATATAAAGAAGGCCAGTATGGTGGCCTTTCTATCACTGAAAGGTTAAGTGAATTCCTGGGGTGACACCTGCACCCCTATGTAATTAATTTAGCCAGTTACATACGTGACACCATGCAACTATTGCAAAACATTGATGGACTGCATTCCCTTCATGTCAGTCCTGGTAGCTATAGACGTGGAGGCTCTGTACAGTTCCATCCCACATGATAGAGGTTGGCCTGTATTAAGCACATTATTTTTCAGAACAGCCGTTTTGACAAAAAGACCAATGACTTTCCTGTGTGTGCCCTGGAGTTCATACTTCACCACAATTATTTTGTCTTTAGTGGTTCCCACTTCCTCCAGGTACAGGGTGTTGCAATGGGGACCTCTTGTGCCCATATTGTACGCCAATCTGTGCCTGGGGGAGTGGGAATGCATGATTAACCTATCAGAGGAAATGACCCCCTTCATGAGCAATATTGTGATATGGTATAGATATATATCGACAACATTTTCCTCGTGTAGGATGGATCCATTGAGCTATTACAACCGTTTTTTTATAAACTCAATCAGAACAATTTTAATTTAAACTTCACCATGACTTGGGATCAGTCTTTCATTACATTCCTTGATGTAACCACCCACAAGGATGAAAACGGCCTATTGAGTAGCAGCCTATATAGGAAACCTACGGCAAGTAATTCTATAATACAAGCCAGCATTTGTCATCCACAGGCATTAATTTCGTCCATTCCCTATAGCCAATACCTGAGGATCAGGAGAAACTGCTCAGATAATGAAGTGTTTAAGAGAGAGGCTGACCTACTGAAAGCAAGGCTTTTGGCATGAGGCAACTCCAACACATGCCTGAAGAAGGCGTTTAATAGGGCCTGCACTAGGACTCAGAGGGACTTGCTCTACAATCCCTCCTCAAAAACAAATAAGAAGAATCTGATTTCCATCATAACGAAATTTTCAAATCAACATAAGAAAATTAAACGTATTGTAGAACCACCGCACTGACCTTCAAGGTGCTGATCACCAGGGAGGAGGAGTATGATCCATGCAAACGTGCAGGAACTTGTAATTATTGCCAGTTCTTTAATACATCGAAAAATCTCCTACTACCCAATGGTGAATGGTACAAACCGCAACATTATGCCAATTGCAAAATGCCTGGGGTGGTGTATCTCCTCCTCTGTGAATGTGCATGCTTCTACGTAGGCAAGACAATACAAGAGTTCTGGCGAAGAGCTTATTGCCACATTGCCTAAATGAGGACATATAATCCAAGCTTACCCCTTGGCAGACATGTTACCGACATACACGATGGAATTTTTCCCAGAATCTCCTTCCTGATCCTCGACCGAATACATCCTGGTATACGAGGAGGGGATTGGAATAAGATTCTGTTGCAACATGAACATAGGTGGATTTTCCACCTCAATGCCACTCAACCACCTGGACTCAATGGATCAGTTTCCTTCAGACCCTTCTTGGAGGGTTTCACCTCGGGGGGATCTGAATGGGAACCGATTGATCCTATTCGAATAATGAGAGGCACCATCTGGGGAATAAACAAAATACCTCTTGTGGTCCTTTGAAATAGAATACTTTTGAGCCTGATTGAGTCTGATTCTCTATGTCCTTTTGGCCCTCCTCCCTGGAAATGCCGTACACAACCCTCTCAATGTTTACAATATGTAATATATAAGTGAATGTATGTTGGGGTTTGCATACTTATATGATTTGATGTTCTTTAAAATTATGTCATCATTTTCTTTATTGCTGATTTATTAGGACATTTGAGGTGTCTTCTGCTTCTCCTTTGTTTCCCCTTTTTTCTGTGGATTTTTTGTAGATACTGACACTTTTGTCCCTCCTGTGGCTCTTTTTCCCCCCTTTTTACGGTCTAGGAGTCTTGCCTGTGCCTTGGCGCATGCCCAATCACTCGGCGCACGGGGGCCGCTCAAGCCTGTAATGACGTGTTCAGCCTTTCCTTTACTGAAGTGTGACAATCGGATGTTATCCGGTTGCCATGGCTTCGGACGTGCGCCACGGGAGGATGATGCAGGACAGCTTCACATATGGCATCTTGGTGCCGGTTCTAGTGACGTGGCCACGTCTGGCGTCGAAGAACGCTGAATGCCTTCCACCATTCCCACGAGATGGCGTGGCTGAGGCGTTGTTCGCGTGCCGTTGTCTCGCGGGGCGCCCTGTTAATCCTGCCCCTCCTTATACCTACATTTAGGATTGGTCAATAGGTTCCACCCACCTCTTTTTTTTATTTTTTTCAATAGTCTTTTTATTTCTTAAAAAATAACATTTGTTTTCCATTCCATTTAACCACGTTGCGTAAGTCATATACATTTCATTATGCAACAAAAGTGAAACAACAGTACATAAAATGTAACCACAAAATTAGAAACAAACCGTACTCTCTACATTAATTTGTGAGGGGGAGAGTGAGACCTTAGGTCCTAGTGCCAGGACCCATTTCCATTGCTCCTGTGTTATTATCCCCACATCTTTCTCCCACTTACTCCTATTACCGGGTTCCACCTCTCCTTCCTGTCCTGCTTCCGTTATATGCTTATACATATCTGATATTAGCCCTTTGGATGTTCTGGCATTTACCAGTTTCCTTAGGAGAGTCATTTCACCCCACTCTGATTTCTTCCCACTAAATTGTTTATCTAGGGCGTGCCTGACCTGTAAGTATCTATAAAATAGTCAGTTTGAGATCTCATACTCTCTACTTATTTCCTGAAATAATTTCAGTGTCCCTCCTCTATATAACTGTGCTAGGTAATGGATGCCTTTCCGGTCCCACTCCCCTATTTTCCCCATTACCTTAATTTCCTTAAAATTGTTGTTATCCCATAGAGGGGAGAACTCAGAGAATCCACAATAGCCCAACATGGCCTTGATGGATTCCCAGATCATCACCATTAACTGTGTAGTTGGACATCTAGATCTAAAGGAGTCCGCTTCCACTGCCCCCACTACTGTACTATGTCCGGCGTCGTTCAACAGCAACCCGTTTCCTGCCTCGTTTTCTTCTAAGTTGCTTCCCCGCATATACTGAATTTGTGCCGCCAGATAGTAATGCCTCGGGCTTGGCAATGCCAGGCCTCCTGCCTCTCTCGGCTGCTGCAGCGCCTGCAAGCGAATCCTAGCCGCACCGTTCTTCCAAATTAACTCCCTGAAAACACTGTCTAGTTTTTTAAACCAATGTTTTGGAATCCATACAGGGGAATTATGTATTACATATAGTATTTGCGGCATCCACACCATCTTGATTAAGTTACACCGCCCAACCACCGAGAGAGGCAGGCGGCTCCACACCCTACTCTTCTGCTTCAGTTTTGCCATAAGTTGAACTACATTTCCTGCTATGAATTGTCCTGGATCCCTTGTCATAGTTATACCCAGGTATTTCATTTGGCCAACTACCCTAATTTGGGATACCTGTTGCAGGAGTGGTTCTGTTAGAGTGGTTCTGTTAGAGGGTCTATTGGGAGGAGTACCGACTCGAAACACATTGGGTATCTCTGTTGTTCCCATTTTCAACAGATAATTGGTTGTTGTCAACTGTTGTATCATTGCATATCTCTGTATCTGCATCCGGTATATTCTATGTATTGTACATGTTACTACTCTTTTAACTTTAATCTATTAAAAACGTTATATTTTTATACTCCTGTGTGACCCAATAGCTGTTCACTGTGCTTTCAAAGTCCCACTCAGAGGACAAATAGTCTTTAACCACCTCACTACAGTGCATTTTCACCCCCTTCCTGACCAAGCCATTTTTCAGCTTTCAGCGCTGACACACTTTGAATGACAATTGCGCAGTCATACGACACTGTACCCAAATGAAATTGTTATAATTTTTTCCCCACAAATAGAGCTTTCTTTTGGTGGTATTTGATCACCTCTGCGTTTTTTCTTTTTTGCGCAATAAACAAAAGAAGAGCAACAAATTTAAAAAAAAAAACTATATTTTTTACTTTTTGCTATACTAAATATCCCCAAAAAATATATAAAAAAACTTTTTTTTTCCTCAGTTTTGGCCGATACGTATTCTTCTACATATTTTTGGTAAAAAAAAAATCGCAATTAGCGATCATTGATTAGTTTGAGCAAAGGTTATAGCGTTTACAAAATAGGGGATAGTGTTATAGCATTTTTATTAATATTTTTTTTTTTACTAGTAATGGCGGTGATCAGCGATTTTTATTGTGACTGCGACATTATGGCGGACACATCGGACATTTTTGACACATTTTTGGCACCATTGTCATTTATACAGCAATCAATGCTATTTAAATGCATTGATTCATGTATAAATGACACTGGCAGTGAAGGGGTTAACCACTAGGGGGCGGGGAGGGGTTAATTATGTTCCCTAAGAGTGATTCTTACTGTGGGGGGAGGGGACTCACAAGGGGAGGAGACCGATCAGTGTTTCTCTGTACAGAGAACACACCATTGGCTCCTCTCCTCTGACAGGACCGTTGATCTGTGTGTTTACACACACAGATCCACGGTCCCGCTGTGTTACTGGGCAATCGCGGGTGCCCAGCGGACATCGCGGCCGCTGGGCACGCGCATCGGTTGCCCAGTGACACGGCGAGAGCGCACGCGCGCTCCCGGCGGCGCGCGCGCGCTCCCTGCAGTGCACAGAAGGGGAGGACGTCATATGACGCCCTCCCGGAACGAGAGCTGCGCCGCCTGGCCGTCATTTGACAGCCGGCGGTCGCAAAGTGGTTAAACTGTTTAGTTCAGGGATATGGGTCAGTTAGCTTCTGCTCTTTGACAATTAGCACCATGCAAAATAATTCCTGAATTTATGGGAGGAGCCCGGAGATTATATAAGCAGCCCACTCGCCCATGCTCTTTGTCGGTTCAGTTCCCGATACTACATGTCACTGGGTCGACTATTCCCAGCTCACCTCATGTTCGTGAGTCTGTGCATTCGATCGCAAGTGCATTGCGACTTCTCCGTTTGTGGTCTTCATGTGCGTTTCCTGCTCACTGTCGCAGGTAGTATTCAAACCTTTTCGTATCATGTGCAATCTTGCAATTCGTTATGCTTCCTATCCTGCATCCCTTTTGTAAAAAAACTGCCTCCGAGTTGTCGCCACTCATGTCCTGACAGCATTCGGCACAGGCGTAGTACATTCGTAAGTTCCTTCTGCCAAACATACGATTCATTTGTAAATCCAAGCCTCCGAGCCGCTGTCGGTCGTTGTCCAATATCACTCGCCATAGGCTTCACTGGTTATAAGATTCACTATCCATGGGGTTGCTGTCTCATCCATTTGGATATGAGCATGTATTGTTTGTACGGGTTCTGTGGCTGATTGAGGTGGTAATTAGACCCACCTGGTGCCTTGTCTGCACTTGATTAGCCTGGGGGGGTTTGGTGGTTGGTAGGTGTTCAGTTTCAGAGCAAGGGGTGGCATACACTCTTCAACCAATTCGTATCAGATTAATTTAATACTCCTTACTACCGATTCGTATCAGATTCATTTCATACATTTTACGACCATTTCTTATCAGTCATTTCTCTTTATAACCAGTTCATATCAGATACATTGCATACGTTCTACCGTTGCCATTTGTTGTTTCCCCCATGCTGTGTGTTTTAGTTCCCACAGCGGAACTTAGGAATCGTTTGTATGCGGTTCTTCTCTCATTTATTTAGCAAACCAAAGTTATTTTCTGTGCGTGCATGGCGCCACATCACACTCTTCGGATGTGTTGCACACCCGCTACAGTCCAATGCGAACCCAGTCGCACGATCACTGTCGCAGGTAGGATTTGTTACTGTGTTCGTCATGTAAAAATTTGTGGCCACTCGCGGTGTCGCCTGTACCATGTGTTCGGTTCTTGCAGTGGTACTTACAAATTATTCATATGCATTTCTCGCCTTCTATTTTCTACACCAAACCTTATTGTTTTGTCTCATGCATGGCATCACACCACACCTTCCCGATATGTTGCACTCCAGCCACAGTCCACCGCGAACTCACTTGCATGGCCCACTGTCACAAGTAAGATTTGTTACCACATTCTTTATGTCCTATCAATTCGTTCCCATTCGTTGTCTCCCATATTGTTCGTTAGTGGCCCCTATGGAACCTACGAATTAAATGGACATTGTCCTTATCCCTTATACTGCATGTGTTTCTATCCTTTTCTCAGTAACCCAATTCTCATTCGTTGAGACCCTTGCAGCCATGCAAAACCGTCTCTGCATCCTGTCATTCTCGTTGAGACCCTTGTAAAACGTAATATCGTCTCAGCTATCACTCACTCATTCAATTTTATTTAAAAATAAATAAATAAATAAAAATAATAATATATCATAAACTTTTACCACCACGCAACCTCGGCCCAGCAACCTGACACCTGTTGAGACTCTTGAAACCATGCAAAATCATCTCAGCAGCCTGGCACTCTTGTTGAGGCCCTTGCAAAACGCAACATCGTCTCAGCAAACCTCTCACTCATCAAAAAAACAAACAAAATAAAAACAAAAAAAGAAAACCCTTTGCCACAACGCAATCTCGGCCTAGCAACCGGACACCTGTTGAGACCCTTGCAACCATGCAAATCGTCTCAGCAGCCTGATGCCCTTGTTAAGACCCTTGAAAAACGCAACATCATCTCAGCAACCTCTCACTTGTCAAATTAATACAAAAAATTTAATAAAATATAAATAAATAAATTAAATAAATACCCCCTTTGTCACCACGCAATCTCGGCCCAGCAACCTGACACCTGTTGAGACCCTTGCAAATACAATACCGTCTCAGCAGCCCCACACTCATCGAGACCCTTGCAACCACTCAATACCGTTTCTAGCAACCTCCCACTCATCAAGACCTTTGTGACCACGCAGTCTCGCCTAAGCAACCTTGCATTTATTGAGACCCTTGCAGCCAGACAAATCGTTTAGGCCTCATGTACACTACTGCTGGTAAACAGACGTTTAGGAGCAGTTGGTCATTTTTTTTCAGCAGCCCCTGAACTCTCCTCTATGTTATCTTATCAGTACATATACACAGGGTCGTTTATAGTAGTTTCTACGTAGTTGAATTTAGAAGCTTTTTGAAACGCAAAAAAAAATAAAAAAATGGGTTCAGACAGATGCCAAATGCCAAATGCCTGTAACAGCTTGTAAACGCTGCTAAACGCGGTAACTCATGTTTAGCAGCGTTTCATTTACAGTCGTTTTAATTTTAACAAAAAAAAAAAAAAAGTCAGGCAAAAAGTCTCAGCAGCTTGACACTCATTTGAGACCCTTGCAAAACGCAATATCATCTCAGCAACCTCACACTCGTCTAGACCTTTGCGACCACGCAATCTCGTCTCAGCAACCTAACACCCGTTCAGACACTTGCAGCCATACAAAATCGTCTCAGCAGCCTGACACTCATTTGAGACCCCTGCAAAACGCAATATCGTCTCAGCAACCCCTCACTCGTCGAGACCCTTGCAACCATGCAACTTCATCATAAAAAAAAAAGAAAAGAAACTTCATACTCATCGATAGGGATGAGCCGAACACCCCCGGGTTCGGTTCGCACCAGAACCTTCGAACCGACCGAAAGTTCGCGCGAATTTTCGAACCCTATACGTTATAATGGACGCGAACGTTCGAAATCAAAAGTGCTAATTACAACGGCCAATATGCATGTTAATGTCATAAAACAGGTTTGGGGACCCGGGTCCTGCCCCAGGGGACATATATCAATGCAAAAAGAACTTTTAAAAACTAACGTTTTTTCGGGAGCAGTCATTTTAATGATGCATAAAGTGAAAAAAAAAAAGTGAAATTTTCCTTTAAATATGGTACCTGGGGGGTGTCTAAAGTATGCCTGTGAAGTGGCATGTGTTTCCCGTGTTTAGAACTGTCCTTGCACAAAATGACATTTGTAAAGGAAAAAAAGAAGCCATTTAAAACCACTTGCGGCTTTAGGTTTGTTCTTAAGTAGAATCTGAACAGGTACATTATGAAGTGTAGCTCCATCCCAAAAAAATATATTTTTAAGCTTTTTGGAGAACATAGGGAGGGGTTATCACCCCTGTAACATTTGCTGTCTTTGCACATCTGTTCAGAACATGTCACCTCACTTTCCGTCCCAATGACAAATGTTTTTGGAAAAAGTGGGGTTTTAATTGAAACAAGGATTGGTGATAAAGTATCAGTAGAGAGGAGATACCTTTTCCCAAATTAAATCTAACAGGATAGAATTTCCCTTCCTAGGGGTAGATTTCCTCTCACTTCCTGTTTTCTCTTTCCATTTGCAAGTAGGAGTCGTTTGTAAGTTGGATGTTTGAAAGTAGGGGCCTGGCGTATATACTCTGCAGAAATTTGCCCTATTAGATGTTGGTGTAGCCACAAGACTGGTGGGCACAGGAATGGGCCCTGCTGTGAGTTAATAGATCAAGATTTGTAATTGCATGCACCTGTTGAACAGGGCAGAAAAATTGGGGGTGGTGGTGGTGGTGGACGGTGTTGCCACAAGACTGTAAGCTCTCACAGTTACTCTTGGTGGGCGCAGGAATGGGCCCTACTGTGAGTTATTAGATCAAGATTTGTAATTGCAAGCACCTGATGAACAGGGCAGAAAAATTGGGCCTTTGGCGGTGGTGGTGGTGGACGGTGTTGCCACAAGACTGTAAGCTCTCACAGTTACTCTTGGTGGGCGCAAGAATGGGCCCTGCTGTGAGTTATTAGATCAAGATTTGTAATTGCAAGCACCTGATGAACAGGGCAGAAAAATTGGGCCTTTGGCGGTGGTGGTGGACGGTGTTGCCACAAGACTGTAAGCTCTCACAGTTATTCTTGGTGGGCGCAAGAATGGGCCCTGCTGTGAGTTATTAGATCAAGATTTGTAATTGCAAGCACCTGATGAACAGGGCAGAAAAATTGGGCCTTTGGCGGTGGTGGTGGACGGTGTTGCCACAAGACTGTAAGCTCTCACAGTTACTCTTGGTGGGCGCAGGAATGGGCCCTGCTGTGTGTTATTAGATCAAGATTTGTAATTGCAAGCACCTGATGAACAGGGCAGAAAAATTGGGCCTTTGGCGGTGGTGGTGGACGGTGTTGCCACAAGACTGTAGGCCCTCATAGTTACTCTTGGTGGGCGCAGGAATGGGCCCTGCTGTGAACTATTAGATCAAGATTTGTAATTACCCGCCCCTGTTAAACAGGGGCTGAAAAATTGTGCCTTAGGCACTGGTGCTGGTGCCACAACACTGCAACCCCTCACAGATACTGTACTTGGAGCACAGCAGTCACACGTGTTGCGAAGCATTTTTTTAAAAAATTGTAATTACCCGCCCCTGTTAAACAGGGGCTGAAAAATTGTGCCTTAGGCACTGGTGCTGGTGCCACAACACTGCAACCCCTCACAGATACTGTACTTGGAGCACAGCAGTCACACGTGTTGCGAAGCATTTTTTTAAAAAATTGTAATTACCCGCCCCTGTTAAACAGGGGCTGAAAAATTGTGCCTTAGGCACTGGTGCTGGTGCCACAACACTGCAACCCCTCACAGATACTGTACTTGGAGCACAGCAGTCACACGTGTTGCAAAGCATTTTTTTTAAAAATTGTAAGTACACGCCCCTGTTAAACAGGGGCTGAAAAATTGTGCCTTAGGCACTGGTGCTGGTGCCACAACACTGCAACCCCTCACAGATACTGTACTTGGAGCACAGCAGTCACACGTGTTGCGAAGCATTTTTTTTTAAAAAATTGTAAGTACACGCCCCTGTTAAACAGGGGCTGAAAAATTGTGCCTTAGGCACTGGTGCTGGTGCCACAACACTGCAACCCCTCACAGATACTGTACTTGGAGCACAGCAGTCACACGTGTTGCGAAGCATTTTTTTATAAAAATTGTATGTACACGCCCCTGTTAAACAGGGGCTGAAAAATTGTGCCTTAGGCACTGGTGTGGTGGCATGGATCATTGAGGAGGAGGAAGAGGATAGTCAGTGAACATAAGAGGACAGTCACTCAGCATCAGCATAGGCAGTCTTGAAGGGATGTGATATTAAAAATTATTCGGTTATATCCACCTCAGGTGCCTGGTAGCTGGTGGTGATCCAAGACTGATTCATTTTGATGAAGGTCAGTCGATCAACCGAGGCGGTGGACAGGCGCACCCTATGATCGGTGACAAATCCTCCAGCAGCACTGAATGTGCGTTCGGAAAGAACGCTGGAGGCAGGACAGGCCAGTAGCTCAATTGCATACTGTGCCAGCTCTGGCCAGTGATCCATCCTCAGGACCCAGTAAGCCAGAGGATTTTCGGTGGGAAAGGTGTTCAAGTCTGACCTTGCCCCAAGGTATTCCTGCACCATGTTTATCAGACGCTGGCGATGGTTGCTGGAACCGATCATACCTTGGGGCTGCGGACTAAAAAATTGTCTGAACGCATCGGTCAGACGTCCACCTTCCCCACCGCTCCTTCTGCTACTGACCGAAGCCTCAGCAACTCGTCGCCCAGGACCAGGAGTTTGTAGCCTCCCAGTTTCTGGGAACGCGTTGCACAGACCTTTCTGCAAGGCCTCCCTGAGATGTCTCATCCTCTGCTCCCTCTGCGGCGGCAAGATAAGGTCCGCAACCTTACCCTTGTACCGCGGATCAAGGAGAGTGGCCAGCCAGTAATGGTCCCTCTCCTTGATCCGAAGAACACGAGGATCCTTCCGCAGGCTTTGCAGGATCAGGGAGGCCATGCAGCGTAGGTTAGCTGAGGCATTCGGTCCGGAGTCTTCTGGGTCACTGAGGATGACATGATCGCCAGCCACCTCCTCCCAGCCACGTACAAGTCCACTGGTTTGTTGGGACTGTACATCATCCCTAAAAGACTGCTGCTGCTGATGCTGAGTGCCAGGCTCCACCTCCATGCTCACACAATCCTCCTCCTCCTCCTCCTCCTCCTCCTCCTCATCCTCTTCCTGTGTGATGGGTGGGACAGAAGGAACACTGTCCAGATAAAGGGGGCCTTGAGAGGCAAGGAAGTCCTCCTCTTCCTGCCTCTGTTCTGCCTCAAGTGCCCTGTCCATTATCCCACGCAGCGTATGCTCCAACAGGTGGACAAGAGGGACAGTGTCACTGATGCATGCACTGTCACTGCTCACCATCCTCGTGGCCTCCTCAAATGGTGAGAGGACAGTGCATGCATCCCTGATCATGCTCCACTGACGTGGGGAAAAAAAACCAAGCTCCCCTGACCCTGTCCTGGTGCCATAGTCGCAAAGGTACTCATTGATGGCCCTCTGCTGCGTGTGCAGTCGCTGCAGCATGGCCAACGTTGAGTTCCACCTGGTGGGCATGTCACATATTAGGCGGTTCTTGGGCAGGTTCAGCTCCTTTTGCAGCTCAGTCAGCCGAGCACTGGCATTATAAGATCGGCGGAAATGCACACAGACTTTCCTGGCCTGCCTCAGGACATCCTGTAAGCCTGGGAACCTGCCCAAGAACCGCTGCACCACCAGGTTGAGGACGTGAGCCATGCAGGGCACATGGGTGAGCTGCCCCTGTCGCAGGGCGGAGAGGAGGTTGGTGCCATTGTCAGAAACGACCATTCCTGGCTTAAGCTGACGTGGCGTCAACCACCTCTCGGCCTGCCCCTGCAGAGCTGCCAGAACCTCTGGCCCAGTGTGGCTCCTGTCCCCCAAACACACCAGCGCAAGCACGGCATGGCATCTTTTTGCCTGCGTACTTGCGTAGCCCCTTGTACGCCTACGGAGCACCGCTGGTTCCAAGGACAGAGCACTGGAGGAAGAAGAAGAGGAGGGGGTGGAGGAGAGAGGTGTGTCACAACCAGTAGCAGTAGTAGCGTTTTGGAGGCGTGGTGGCGGAACAACCTCCAACACTACTGCACCTTGTCCTGCATCCCTCCCAGCTGCCAATAGAGTGACCCAATGGGCCGTGAAAGAATGGTACCGTCCCTGTCCATGCCTGCTGGACCATGAGTCAGCGGTAATATGCACCTTACCGCTGACCGCCCTGTCCAGCGAGGCATGGACATTGCCCTCCACATGCCGGTAGAGAGACGGAATCGCCTTCCGTGAGAAAAAGTGGCGTTTGGGAACCTGCCACTGAGGAACCGCACATTGAACAAACTCACGGAAGGGGGCCGAGTCTACCAACTGAAAAGGCAGCAGTTGAAGTGCTAGCAATTTAGCCAGGCTAGCATTCAACCGCTGGGCATGTGGATGGCTGGGAGTGTACTTCTTTCTACGGTCCAGCAGCTGGGGCAGGGAAATTTGCCTGCTGCAATCGGACGTCGGTGTACTGCAAGTACTTGGTTGTGACACACCTAATTCTACACCTTCAGTCCTCTCAGAGCAGCTTTCAGAGAGGACTGAAGGTGTAGTGGGGATGGAGATCCCAGCTGAGGAGGAGCAAGGAGAGGTCCGCTTAGTTCTTTGGTGTGGGTCTTTTATGTGTGCCTGCCAACGAGCTGCATGGCAGGTCGCCATATGTCTGGTCATGCTTGTGGTGCCCAAGCGGCTGATGTTTTGGCCACGCGAGATACGCTTGAGACAAATATTGCAAATAGCAGTGGTGCGATCTGATTCACTCGTCTCAAAAAAGGCCCACACCAAAGAACTTTTCTGATAACGTGCAGAGGCAGCGCCCTGCACAGGCGGAGCTCTGCGGTGTTGTACAGTTGCTGTGCTGGCCTCTACCTGGCCTCCAGGGGGCATCCTGCCTCGTTGGACATGTGACGCCGCATCCTCCTCCTCCTCGTCCTCCTCCTCATCCTCTCTCCCTTCAGGCACCCACGTGGAGTCAGTGACCTCATCATCCCCTCCCTCTTCACCACTAGAGCAAACCTGGCAGTAAGCTGCAGCTGGTGGAACAGTACTGCCAGATTCCTCAAGCTGGGTATCATCATCCGAGCCTTCGAATCGTTGGGCATCCTCCTGGAGCATGTACCCAACACTGTGCTCAAAGAGTTCGGGGGACTCCTCAGGAGGACATGGTGGGTCTAGGGAAGGGGTGGCTGATGATGCTCTGCCAGTACCCTGAGCCTGGGTGAGAGAGGATGAGGAGGATGAGGAGGGCTTGGTCATCCATTCTACCAAGCCTTCAGCATGATGCGGCTCCACATGTCCAGCTGCCGAAAACAAAGACGCGCGTGTCCCATGGCCACGTGCTGATGACGATGCACGACCACGTCCACGGCCACGGCCACGTCCACTAGAAACAGAGCCTGCCTGCCCTGTGTTCTTGGCTCTGCACGCTCTGCCTCCCCTTGGCGGTCTTCCAGCCATTGTAGTCGGTAGTCCTGTGGGTGCTGCTGAGAAGAATATATAGGAGCTCTGTGTGATGCCACTAACACACTAGAAGTCCTATGGGTGCTTCTGCAAAGAAAATAGAGGAGCTCTGTGTGATGCCACTAACACACTAGAAGTCCTGTGGGTGCTGCTGAGAAGAAAATATAGGAGCTCTGTGTGATGCCACTAACACACTAGAAGTCCTATGGGTGCTTCTGCAAAGAAAATAGAGGAGCTCTGTGTGATGCCACTAACACACTAGAAGTCCTGTGGGTGCTTCTGCAAAGAAAATAGAGGAGCTCTGTGTGATGCCACTAACACACTAGAAGTCCTGTGGGTGCTGCTGAGAAGAAAATAGAGGAGCTCTGTGTGATGCCACTAACACACTAGAAGTCCTATGGGTGCTTCTGCAAAGAAAATAGAGGAGCTCTGTGTGATGCCACTAACACACTAGAAGTCCTGTGGGTGCTTCTGCAAAGAAAATAGAGGAGCTCTGTGTGATGCCACTAACACACTAGAAGTCCTGTGGGTGCTGCTGAGAAGAAAATAGAGGAGCTCTGTGTGATGCCACTAACACACTAGAAGTCCTATGGGTGCTTCTGCAAAGAAAATAGAGGAGCTCTGTGTGATGCCACTAACACACTAGAAGTCCTGTGGGTGCTTCTGCAAAGAAAATAGAGGAGCTCTGTGTGATGCCACTAACACACTAGAAGTCCTGTGGGTGCTGCTGAGAAGAAAATATAGGAGCTCTGTGTGATGCCACTAACACACTAGAAGTCCTATGGGTGCTTCTGCAAAGAAAATAGAGGAGCTCTGTGTGATGCCACTAACACACTAGAAGTCCTGTGGGTGCTGCTGAGAAGAAAATATAGGAGCTCTGTGTGATGCCACTAACACACTAGAAGTCCTATGGGTGCTTCTGCAAAGAAAATAGAGGAGCTCTGTGTGATGCCACTAACACACTAGAAGTCCTGTGGGTGCTTCTGCAAAGAAAATAGAGGAGCTCTGTGTGATGCCACTAACACACTAGAAGTCCTGTGGGTGCTTCTGCAAAGAAAATAGAGGAGCTCTGTGTGATGCCACTAACACACTAGAAGTCCTGTGGGTGCTGCTGAGAAGAAAATAGAGGAGCTCTGTGTGATGCCACTAACACACTAGAAGTCCTATGGATGCTTCTGCAAAGAAAATAGAGGAGCTCTGTGTGATGCCACTAACACACTAGAAGTCCTGTGGGTGCTTCTGCAAAGAAAATAGAGGAGCTCTGTGTGATGCCACTAACACACTAGAAGTCCTGTGGGTGCTGCTGAGAAGAAAATATAGGAGCTCTGTGTGATGCCACTAACACACTAGAAGTCCTATGGGTGCTTCTGCAAAGAAAATAGAGGAGCTCTGTGTGATGCCACTAACACACTAGAAGTCCTGTGGGTGCTGCTGAGAAGAAAATATAGGAGCTCTGTGTGATGCCACTAACACACTAGAAGTCCTATGGGTGCTTCTGCAAAGAAAATAGAGGAGCTCTGTGTGATGCCACTAACACACTAGAAGTCCTGTGGGTGCTTCTGCAAAGAAAATAGAGGAGCTCTGTGTGATGCCACTAACACACTAGAAGTCCTATAGGTGCTTCTGGGAAGAAAATATAGGTCTGTGTGATGGGACTAACACACTTCAAGTCCTATAGGTGCTTCTGGGAACAAAATATAGGATCTCTGTGTGATGGGACTAACACACTTCAAGTCCTATGGGTGCTTCTGGGAAGAAAATATAGGTCTGTGTGATGGGACTAACACACTTCAAGTCCTATAGGTGCTTCTGGGAACAAAATATAGGATCTCTGTGTGATGGGACTAACACACTTCAAGTCCTATAGGTGCTTCTGGGAAGAAAATATAGGTCTGTGTGATGGGACTAACACACTTCAAGTCCTATAGGTGCTTCTGGGAACAAAATATATGATCTCTGTGTGATGGGACTAACACACTTCAAGTCCTATAGGTGCTTCTGGGAACAAAATATATGATCTCTGTGTGATGGGACTAACACACTTCAAGTCCTATAGGTGCTTCTGGGAACAAAATATATGATCTCTGTGTGATGGGACTAACACACTTCAAGTCCTATAGGTGCTTCTGGGAACAAAATATATGATCTCTGTGTGATGGGACTAACACACTTCAAGTCCTATGGGTGCTTCTGGGAAGAAAATATAGGTCTGTGTGATGGGACTAACACACTTCAAGTCCTATAGGTGCTTCTGGGAACAAAATATATGATCTCTGTGTGATGGGACTAACACACTTCAAGTCCTATAGGTGCCTCTGGGAAGAAAATATAGGTCTGTGTGATGGGACTAACACACTTCAAGTCCTATAGGTGCTTCTGGGAACAAAATATATGATCTCTGTGTGATGGGACTAACACACTTCAAGTCCTATAGGTGCTTCTGGGAACAAAATATATGATCTCTGTGTGATGGGACTAACACACTTCAAGTCCTATAGGTGCTTCTGGGAACAAAATATATGATCTCTGTGTGATGGGACTAACACACTTCAAGTCCTATAGGTGCTTCTGGGAAGAAAATATGGGTCTGTGTGATGGGACTAACACACTTCAAGTCCTATAGGTGCTTCTGGGAACAAAATATATGATCTCTGTGTGATGGGACTAACACACTTCAAGTCCTATAGGTGCTTCTGGGAACAAAATATATGATCTCTGTGTGATGGGACTAACACACTTCAAGTCCTATAGGTGCTTCTGGGAACAAAATATATGATCCCTGTGTGATGGGACTAACACACTTCAAGTCCTATAGGTGCTTCTGGGAACAAAATATATGATCTCTGTGTGATGGGACTAACACACTTCAAGTCCTATAGGTGCTTCTGGGAACAAAATATATGATCTCTGTGTGATGGGACTAACACACTTCAAGTCCTATAGGTGCTTCTGGGAACAAAATATATGATCTCTGTGTGATGGGACTAACACACTTCAAGTCCTATAGGTGCTTCTGGGAAGAAAATATAGGTCTGTGTGAGGGGACTAACACACTTCAAGTCCTATAGGTGCTTCTGGGAAGAAAATATAGCTCTGTGTGAGGGGACTAACACACTTCAAGTCCTATAGGTGCTTCTGGGAACAAAATATATAGGAGCTCTGCCTGCCTGCCACGAACACACTACAAGTCCTATAGGTGCTTCTGGGAAGAAAATATAGGAGCTCTGCCTGCCTGCCACGAACACACTACAAGTCCTATAGGTGCTTCTGGGAACAAAATATAGGAGCTCTGCCTGCCTGCCACGAACACACTACAAGTCCTATAGGTGCTTCTGGGAACAAAATATAGGAGCTCTGCCTGCCTGCCACGAACACACTACAAGTCCTATAGGTGCTTCTGGGAACAAAATATAGGAGCTCTGCCTGCCTGCCACGAACACACTACAAGTCCTATAGGTGCTTCTGGGAACAAAATATAGGAGCTCTGCCTGCCTGCCATGAACACACTACAAGCCCCTCTTTCTAAATCAATCTTTCTAAATGAATCTATCTAACTCAATCTCTCTAAGTAAATCTCTCTAACTAACTAAATCCAGCAGAGTGTCACAGAACTATCCTGCTCTATCTGCGCCGGAACAGCATGTGACCGGCGCTGACGGCGTGGCGGCGTGTTATAGGGGGGGGCGTGTACTAAAGCCCCTGAGCTGTAACTGGCTACAGGCGTACTGCCTGTAGCCAATTATGGCTCTTCGAGTTTCCGGCGCTGTGATTGGCCAAGCATGCGGGGTCACAGTGCATGCTTGGCCAATCATCAGCCAGCAATGCACTGCGCCGGCCGCGCCGGCCGCAATGCATTGCGGGGGCCGCTCGCATCACATGAACGTGATGCGAGCGGCCAAAATAGTTCTGGGCTCGCCGAGCGAGCGAACACCGGGTGCTCGATGCGAACATGGGTTCGCATCGAGCACCGGGCCCATCCCTACTCATCGAGACCCTTGGAACCACGCAATATCACCTCAGCAAAACCAGACTGAGTCCCTTGCAACCAACCAGGCAATGTCGTCTCAAAAAACAAACCTTCATACTAATCGAGACCCCTGCAACCACGCAATATGGTCCCAGCAACCTGACATTCACTGACACCCTTGCAACCACGCAATATCGTCTCCAGTAGTATAAAACACTTTGCGGTACGCACCTACCTGCAAACCTGCATACAAACTAACTTGAAAACACACCTCAGTGACAAACAATCAGTAACACGCAGCGGCACCCAGTTGGTCATTCATCTCCAGTGGCACGCGGGCCACTCATCTTTTCTCTGTCCTTTTCCCTGAGGTTAGTTCAGGTTTCCATCCGGTACCAGGTTAGACTTTATCTACACAGATAAAAAAATAAAATAAATAGGAGGGGAAAAACATACAGTTCGCATCTTCACCAGGGTCAGTCACATGACAGGGGTGAGACAGTTAATTTCAGGTAAAGTCACACCAGGCCCACCGTCAGACGGTTATCTACCACCTTGATGACTCCCTGCTCACTGAACAACCAGGTACACCACTGGCAGATCTAGACAGGTTGAGGATAGTGTTCAGCAATCTTAATGTGCCCATAGCTGAGCATACAGTGGAAGGCCCGGCACACTCTATCACCTTCCTAGGTGTCACTCTGGACATGTGTGCCATAGCTTCCCCCCCCCCCCCCCCGACAAACTAGCCCATACCAGGACAGTTATCAACAACTTAACCCGGTCACAAGAGTGCACCAGGAGGCAGTCGCGATCCTTACTAGGGATGCTGAACTTCACGATGAGGATTATTCCTCAAGGACGGTCCTTTATATCACAGCTTTTAGTTTTTCTCAAACCAGTGCAAGATCCAGACCAAGTTCTCAATCTAGAGCAAGCAGCAGTAGCAGACTTAGCTGTGTGGGACAAGTTCCTCACCAGCTGGAACAGCATTTCAATGTTCATCCTGGCAGTGCTAGCCAAGCCACCATGGTGGTCACCGATGCCGCTGCCTCAACGGGCTTTGCAGCCTTTTTTTTGGTCGCCACTGGTTTGCCAAACCTTGGCCCCCAGAAATTCTCTTAAATTTCTGCTTTGCCCAGTCTTCATCACTCTTCGAACTGTATCCCACCATGGCAGCTGCCCAGGTCTGGATCCACACTCGAACAGGACAGACTGTGCTCTTCACCACGGATAATCATGCCACAGCTGACATCATCAATAAAGGTAGATCCAAGTCACTCCCCATCATGTCCTTCCTGCGCAGGCTTGTGCAGCTGTCACTCCGTCACCAGTTTAATATCTTCTGTAGACCTATTCCAGAAAAATGCAAAATCGCAGCTGATGCGCTGTCCCATTTCAATCTTACTTTGTTTTTCCAGCAGGAGCCTGGAGCCAACTCATCAACTACTCCTGTCCCACCCTGTTCGTTGCTGGCGATGTACTGAAGTCGCACCTCGCCAATGCAACCCAGCTCATTAACCACTCCTTGGCACGCAACACACTGAAGGCCTATCACATTGCTTGGAACACTTACTGCAAGTTTTTTGGCCTCTTTCCCCAGAGCAGCGATAGGCGACGTTAGACAAGTCCTAGCCTTCATATCGTATTGCCACGCGCAGCTGGCCCTTTCTCACAATACTATCACGCAATACCTAGCCGGCGCCCAGCATTTCCTGTACTTACAGGACCCCAGTAAACCTTCAGTATTCTCAGCCCATGCAGTCAAGTCCCTCCTACAGGGCATACAGAAGCACCAACCTGTAGTCAGTGGCAAACGCCTACCTATCACGAGTGCCCTCTTCAGGGACATGTCTGAAATCCTTACTCGTTCTCTGTTTGGGGCTTTGCTCCGCCTAGTCATCCAGGCCTTCTACGGTTTCCTAGGACCTAGTGAATTTACTGTCAGCGGCTCCGGCAGTCAGACACTGCTCCGACGCCACCTGACTAGCTTTCCGAAGCATTACACCCTTCATCTCACAGTCTGCAAAACGCAACAAACCGTCTCGGGGGCTGACATCAACCTGTTTCAGACTAACAACGCCTGGTGCTCAGTGATGGTGCTCGACCAACTACTGTCCCATCTACCCAGCCAATCTTATGGTAGCTCATTGCTACCCTTTCTAACCAGCCCCCTGAGTGGCAGTCAGTTTATCAAGCATGTCAGCATTCTCCTAAGCAACTAGTCCTCTGGACATTCCTTCCGGATCGGGCAGCCTCAGCTGCCTCCCAACATGGAGTACCAGACCACGTAATCAAGAAACTAGGTTGATGGAAGTCCGCTTGTTTTGCCACTTACATCCCAAATCCTCAGGAAGAAATGGCACAAGCCTTTACCAAGCTGGCTCAAAAAAACACAAGAATCAATTAAGAGTTATTCCCCTATCTGAGTCTTTTGCCCCCTTTTCTTGGCGGACCACCAAGGCACACTTCAGGTCAACAAAGTCTATCTAATGGACAAATATGGCTGCCCCATATCATGTAGTGCTACAAAAGCCTTAGCATATTTTAAAGCACTCACGCGTTACAGTATATTATCAATAGTTTTTATTAATCAAACTTCCAAGTACGTACAGTCAACAAAAAATAAAATGAAAAGAAAATATATTTTGTCCTCTTTGGTATACCTGCATGCAGATTCTGAAAGGTACTCACATGGCAGGTTGTTCCAAGCATCCTGGGGAATTCTACTGTAGACTTTGTTTTCTTGTCTCTGCAGCTGACTGACTCATTATGCTAGTCTGAGCTCTGCTGTACACAGGATTGCAGGAGGCTGATAACAAGTCAAATCCAGGTATTTACACAACTTGCTATTAAATAATATTACATATGTATATGTGTGTCTTTTATGTTCTGTTTCAAACATTAGCGGCCTGTAATGCAGGGCCCCTGCTGCCCCCCTAATCCATGCGTCTGGCCCCCCAATCTACATGTGGGGCGCCGGACGCATGGATTCCAATGTTTTTTTTTTTTAAAAAGCATGTGATTAGAGCCAGAGGCTCTAATTGGCTTCAATAAAGGGTGGGCTCGGGGCGCAGAGCACTGCGCCCCGAGCCCACCCAGTTGTGTGACAATAGCAAATATTCGCTATTGTCTTCCTGATTCACCTCCCGGCCAATCAAGAAGCGGGTCCTGAGACCTGTCCCCCGATTAGCCGAGAGGCAAAGCCTATTGGCTGCTGAGGAAGAGGAGGGAGGAGACAAAGATTGTTTTCTGACCCCACAAAAAAATACCACCAGCCGCCACTGGTTTCAAATGCCACTTTACACACTGACATATCTCCTTAGACCCAGTCTGTCCAAACTGTATGGCCCCCTGCTAACTTGGCACTATACACAGGCAGCTTAACTCTTCAATAAGACACAAAAGTTAAATCTAACACAATTTTGCTTAGGTGCTCTTGGCTACTCCTCCCTCCCAAGTGCCCCATAGCAAGCCAGTAGCTATGGGGGCAGTTGCGCGGGCTCAATCCGAAGCTGAGCTGTGTGTGCCTTTTGACACACACAGCATGGCTTGGCCCATCCCCTGCTCCCTCCTCACAGGATTTTGAAATGAGCAAGAGCCAATGGCTCCCACTGCTGCCTCCATGTCCAGTGAGGAGAGAGTAGCACCGCTGCTAACGGGGACAACACTGGATTAAGATCGAGCTCAGGCAAGTATTTAGCAGGTGCTGAGGGGGGGGCTGACCATGAAAGGTTTTTTACATCAATGCAGAGAATGCATTAAGGTAAAAAAAAAACTCCAACCTTTTAAAGTGCACTTTCGAAGAATTCTTCTTAGAGTCAACAGATGTTCGCTGATCTCCCTTTCTTCTACCCAACTATACCTGCCATGCTGGTCCTGGGTCCACTGATGACATTGGGGGGCCTGGCAAACAATGTGGGGATGCTCGGGGGGAGGGAAAATCAGCTTTTACCGGGGTGTGTGAAAGAGATCGAACAGCTGTACAGCTGACTGTCGGCTTGTCATATTTACACTTTCCCAGCTGCTGTAGCAGCCTGTAGTGTTTGTAACCCCCCCCCCGCTGCTGCTGACTTGTGGCATACTACAGTGCAGGGAAAGGTCTAAGGCCATTTATTGCATGTCACTGTAATTGACGTTATACATAGAAAGGTTAAATGAGTAATAAATCTGACGTAAATACGTGTATACATCGAAATACATGTCAGAAAAACTCCAAGTACATCTACATCCACATATTGTCCCAAGGAAGAGGAATGCAGTCAGGGAGGAAAAGACAGGGCATGCATAAGCAGTGGCCTTGGTGGCATTATGGGACATATAGTCCCAAGAAGGGGAAACACAGGGAGGAAAAGACCTTCATGGGCAGTGGTCGAAGTGGCATTATGGGACATGAGTTCACTTTGCCAGACTAACGCATGTCCAGACCAGGTGGAGGTCTGGGACCTTGTTAATCAAACTTTGATGGGGGAGAAATGTGACAGACCTAGCCAGGACAGAGGCTTTTGGAGGGGACTGAATGCTAGCCTCTTGCCTAACGATCATGGGCCCTGACATTTGGGGGAACGGTGCTCTTTGTGAGCTGTATTCCTGGGGACCCTTGAGGTGGTGTTACTTTGGATTCAGGTCGGTATCCCCCCAAGACACACAGACTCTGGGAACCCTGTATATGCCATATTAGAAATAGTGACTGATTCATACTGTTGGGGCACATACTGTTAGATGCTAATGTCATCAACTCCAGCCACCTGTCTGTTGTCTTCTATAATGTAAATAAGTCTAGTCTGGCTTGCCACAGCTTCTAAGAGTCTTTCACCCATTGTTGTTTGTGCTAATTAACCCTGCAATTGTGTGAAGGAGTTCTGTGTTGAGATGTATGATAATGTGTAGTGTAGTTAGGAAATCACATTGGCTGCTTTAACCGCTTCCTGACCGCCTAACGCAGATATACTGCGGCAAAATGGCACGGGCAGGCAAAATGATCGTGCATGATCGTGCCTGCCTGTGGGTCGCGCACGCGCCGCCAGCGGCGCGCTCGCGACCCGGTCGGGAGCTCTGTGACCCCGGCCGCGGGACCAGCGGACCCGATCACCGATGGTGTCCCGCGATCGGGTTACGGAGCTGAAGAACGGGGAGAGGTTTGTGTAAACAAACCTCTCCCCGCGCTTCCTACACTGACTGTCAGTGATCGGCTGTTCCCTGTCATCGGGAACGCCGATCAATGACGTCAGACGTACAGCCACGCCCCCTACTGTAAAAAAAAACACAACACGTCACACTGACTCCTCCCCGCCCCCTAGTGGTTAACTCTTTCACTACAACTGTCATTTACATAGGAATCAGTGCTATTTAAATAGCACTGATTGCTGTATAAATGACAAATGTCCCAAAAATGTGTCAAAAATGTCCGATGTGTCCGCCATAATGTCGCAGTCACAATAAAAATCGCTGATCGCCGCCATTACTAGTAAAAAAAAAATATTAATAAAAATGCTATAAAACTATCCCCTATTTTGTAAACGCTATAACTTTTGCGCAAACCAATCAATAATCGCTAATTGCGATTTTTTTTTACCAAAAATATGTAGAAGAATACGTATCGGCCTAAACTGAGGAAAAAAAAAATGTTTTTTTATATATTTTTTGGGATATTTATTATAGCAAAAAGCAAAAAAATATTGCATTGTTTTCAAAATTGTCGCTCTATTTTTGTTTATAGCGCAAAAAATAAAAACCGCAGGGGCGATCAAATACCACCAAAAGAAAGCTCTATTTGTGGGAAAAAAAGAACGCCAATTTTGTTTTGGAGCCACGTCGCACGACCGCGCAATTGTCAGTTAAAGCGACGCAGTGCCGAATCGCAAAAAGGGGCCTGGTCCTTTGGCTGCCAATTGGTCCGGGGCTGAAGTGGTTAAGGGATTAGCTCATGTTAATTCTGTTTCTGGTTACAGGTGTATTGTTAGAGTAATATGAGCAGGAGGTAGGAACCTCCTCCTATTTAACTGTATATTAGTCATGGGAGCCGTCAAAAAATTTGTTTAGTTTCATTCCGTTTTATTTCGTATTCAAAAAAATTCGTATACGGAATTTAATTCGGATTCGTACGAAATTCGTACGAATCGTTACAAATCGTTAATATCGTTTCGAATCGGTTCGAATCGTTACAAATCATTACGAATCGTTACGAATATCGACACTTTACGAATAATAACGAATTATCCGAAAACGTATTAACGTTACAACTCTATAGTATGTCTGTGAAGCGGCGCATGTTTCCCGTGCTTAGAACTGTCCCTGCGCAAAGTGTCATTTTTACAGGAAAAAAAGCTATTTAAAATCACTCGCGGCTAATGAATTGTCGGCTCCCGTAACACAGAGAACAGTCATTCATTGAAAGTCATTGATAAAAAAAAAAGCGTGGGGGTCCCCCCAAATTCAATTACCAGGCCCTTCAGGTCTGCTATGGATATTAAGGGGAAAACCCCGGCCAAAAAAAAAAAAAAATGGCGTGGGGTCCCCCTCAAAATCCATACCAGACCCTTATCTGAGCACGCAACCTGGAAGGCCACAGGAAAAGAGGGGGGACGAGAGTGGCCCCCCCCCTCCCTCCTGAACCGTACCAGGCCACATGCCCTCAACATTGGGAGGGTGCTTTGGGGGTCTGTGACCCCTCAAAGCACCTTGTCCCCATGTTGATAAGGACAAGGGCCTCTTCCCCACAACCCTGGCCATTGGTTGTGGGGGTCTGTGGGCGGGCACCCCTACCATTTCACCAAAAAATTGACAAAAATGGTAATAATGACAGGAGACGGTCTTTCACAATTCCTTTATTAAATTCTTCTTTCATCTTCTTTTTTCTGGTCTTCCTTCTTCCTTTCTTCATCCTTCGGTTTCTTCATCTTCTCCTTCCATCTTTTTCCATCTTGTTCTTCCATCTTCTTCTTCCTCCGATCTGCTTCTTTATGCTCTGGTCTTCTCGTCCGGCATCTTCTTCCACGGCGTCAGCGTCTCTTGTCGTCCCCGCCCCCTCTAACATCATAGGGAAAGCCATAGGGAAGTCCCCATGACGTCACCGTGCGTCAGAAGGGGGCGGGGTCACCAGGTGGCCCTGCCCTCCGTTAACAAAGAACTGTCAGACGGAGCGAAGCCTCACACAGCGAGAGCCTCCCATTGCGCGGAGCGGCCCAAGAAGAGACGCCAACGCCAGGAAAGAAGCACCAATGGCCAGGGTTGTGGGGAAGAGGCCCTTGTCCTCATCAACATGGGGACAAGGTGCTTTGAGGGGTCACAGACCCCCAAAGCACCCTCCCAATGTTGAGGGCATGTGGCCTGGTACGGTTCAGGAGGGGGGGGCACTCTCGTCCCCCCCTCTTTTCCTGTGGCCTGCCAGGTTGCGTGCTCGGATAATGGTCTGGTATGGATTTTGAGGGGGACCCCACGCCATTTTTATTTTTTTTGGCCGGGGTTCCCTTAAAATCCATCCCAGACCTGAAGGGTCTGGTATTGATATTTAGGGGGGACCCTATGTAATATTTTTTTAAATGTGAAACCTGAAGGTCCTGGTAATGGAATTTGGGGGGACCCCCATGCTTTTTTTTTATCAATGACTTTCAATGAATGACTGTTCTCTGTGTTACGGGAGCCGGAAATTCAATAGCCGCGATTATTATTCGTAGAGTGTCGATATTCGATATACTGAATCTCAAATTCATTCGAATCATTTGTTATATCCGCTATAATAATTTCTTTCGTATTAGTTGAAATTCAATATTTGGTAGTTGGATTCGAATAATTTGGAGCCGAAATTCGTAAACGGAATTTCGTGTTCCCTACAGAATTCGTATTCGAAAAAATTCGTACTTCGGATTCGTACGAATGTACGAATTTTGAAAAATTCGTACGAATTTCCGCACATGTCTACTGTATATAAGACTTGTATTCTGGTTCTAATATGAGTCCATATTCAGTAACTAAACAAGTATCGTCTTGTTTTGTGCCTGTGAGCCGTTGGAATATCTGATATCTATATTCAGACTGGGAGGAAGTGGTATATGACGAAAGCACTCAAGCGGAGTGTGGGACGTTTCGTTACATACAGTATCTCACAAAAGTGAGTATACCCTTCAAATCTTTGTAACTATGTTATTATACCTTTTCATGTGACAACACTGAAGAAATTACACTTTGCTACAATGTAAAGTAGTGAGTGTACAACTTGTATAACAGTGTAAATGTGCTGTCCCCTCAAAATAACTCAACACACAGCCATTAATGTCTAAACCGCTGGCAACAAAAGTGAGTACACCCCTAAGTAAAAATGTCTGAATTGGGCCCAATTAGCCATTTTCGCTACCCGGTGTCACGTGACTCGTTAGTGTTACAAGGTCTCAGGTGTTTTATCGCTCTCACTCTCTCATATTGGTCACTTGAAGTTCAACATGGCCCCTTATGGCAAAGAACTCTCTTAGGATCTGGAAAAAAGAATTGTCGCTCTACATAAAGATGGCCTATGCTATAAGATTGCCAAGACCCTACAGCACAGTGGCCAAGACCATACAGTGGTTTAACAGGACAGGTTCCACTCAGGACAGGCCTCACCATGGTCGACCAAAGAACTTGAGTGCATGTGCTCAGCGTCATATCCAGAGATTGTCTTTAGGAAATAGATGTATGATTTCTGCCAGCATTGCTGCAGAGGTTGAAGGGGTGGGGGGTCAGCCTGTCAGTGCTCAGACCAAAATGCCGCACACTGTATCAGATTGGTTGTCCCAGAAGGAAGGAAGCAAGCTAGGTGGTGGGAGTGTCACGGTCTGGGGCTGCATGAGTGCTGCTGGCACTAGGGAGCTACAGTTCATTGAGGGAACCATGGATGCCAATATCTACTGTGACATACTGAAGCAGAGCTTGATCCCCTCCCTTCGAAGACTGGGCCGCAGGGCAGTATTCCAACATAACGGCCCCAAACACACCTCCAGGACGACAACTGCCTTGCTAAAGAAGCTGAGGGTAAAGGTGATGGACTGGCCAAGCATGTCTCCAAACCTAAACCCTATTGAGCATCTGTGGGGCATCCTCAAACGGAAGGTGGAGGAGCGCAAGGTCTCTAAGATCCGCCAGCTCTGTGATGTTGTCATGGAGAAGTGGAAGAGGACTCCAGTGGCAACCTGTGTAGCTCTGGTGAACTCCATGCCCAAGAGGGTTACGACACTGCTGGAAAATAATGGTGGTCACACAAAATATTGACACTTTGGGCCCAATTTGGACATTTTCACTTAGGGGTGTACAAATTTACACTGTTATATAAGCTGTACACTCACTACTTTACATTGTAGAAAGTGTAATTTCTTCAGTGTTGTCACATGAAAAGATATTATAAGATATTTACAAAAATGTGAGGGGTGTATTCACTTTTGTGAGATACTGTACTCCTGAGGAGGAGGAAGGCAGCCAGGGAGGAATATATGAAACATGCATGTGCAGTGGTCAGTGGCATTATGGGAAATAGTGGTCATGGTGGTATTATGGGACATGTACTCCGGAGGAGGGGCAACACATCCAGGGAGGAGTATATAGGAGTATATAGTAAGGCATGTGCAGTGACCACAGTGGCATTATAGGGCATATTATCCTGAGGAGGGGCATATTATACAGTGGCTGTGGTGGCTGTGGTGGCATTATCTGATATTTACTCCTGAGGAGGGGAACTGTCATGAAGGTTCTGCCAGTAACTAGCGCCATGAAGATCCTGCCAGTAACCAGCGCCTCAGCATCCCTGGTACCCGTCCGCGGGGGCCATTGCGCATGCACGTGCGTGCGCGCACGCGCCCACAAACGAGAGCGCGCATGCGCGGGCGAGTGCGCGCTCCCATTGGCGCCAATGAGGCTATTTAAATCCGTCTGTCACAGACGGTCCCCGCTGTCTGCTCTCTGCTCTATAGCGTTCTGTGCCTGAAAACCCGATCTGAAGTCTGTTTACCAGTGTTTGACCCGGCTACCCTTGACCTCCCGTTTTCTACCTGCACCCGACCTTGGCTTGTCTGTGGCCTCTCTCCTGCCTTACCCATCTGTACTGCGCTGCCAGCCTGATACCCGACTCGGCCTGCCTGACCATCCAATCTGCCTGCTGTCTCCAGTCTGCCTGTTGTTCCAGTCTGCATACAGTTCCAGTCTGCCTGTTGTTCCAGTCTGCATACAGTTCCAGTCTGCCTGTTGTTCCAGTCTGCATACAGTTCCAGTCTGCCTGTTGTTCCGGTCTGCCTACAGTTCCAGTCTGCCTGTTGTTCCAGTCTGCATACAGTTCCAGTCTGCCTGTTGTTCCAGTCTGCATACAGTTCCAGTCTGCCTGTTGTTCCGGTCTGCCTACAGTTCCAGTCTGCCTGTTGTTCCAGTCTGCATACAGTTCCAGTCTGCCTGCTGTTCCAGTCTGCCTACAGTTCCAGCCTGCCTGTTGTTCCAGTCTGCATACAGGCCCTCCTCTGCTAACCAGACTCATCGCCACCAGGGGCGTAACAGTAGCAGACAGCCATGTCTGAGTCTGAGCAAGGGGTCTCCCCCATGGAAGAACTGTGCCAGCACCTGGCGGGACTGACCGAGGCGGTGAAAAATCTTCAGCAGGGATACACCCGGTTGGAAGAACGGGTGTTAATCCTATCCAATCCGGTCGGCCCCTTGGGACCTTCACTTCCACCAGCACCCCCACCCGGGGCAGGATCAGGTCCGACGGTGGTAATGCTTCCCCCAGAGCCACGGGTCCCAATCCCTGAGAAGTTCTCTGGGGCCCGCAACCTTTTTCGGGACTTCCGCAATTCTTGTGAATTATTCTTCGCATTACAGCCACGGACCTTCTCCCTGGAAGCCACCAAGGTGGGCTTCGTGATCTCCTTGCTCTCTGGAGATCCACGGACCTGGGCTTATCGTTTAATGGAACAGAAGGACCCTGCATTGACCAGCCTCGCTTCATTCTTCAACGATATGGCCCAACTCTGTGAGGACCCCCAACTCTCAGTGACTGCAGAGACCACTCTGCGCACCCTCAAACCTTGGACACCTTGGTCAACTTGGCCATTCAGATTGACCGGCGTCTGAGAGAACGCAGGGCTGAGCGAGCCTCCAGTTTTTCCCGTCCTACCTGGATGCTTCCCAAGGCCCCAAGCCATTTGCATCCTGTTTCTGCCCACCGGCCTGTACCTCTCTCTGATTCTTCTGAGCCCATGCAGCTGGGGCTCCTGAGGCCTTCCTTAATCCCGGAGGAGCGTCAATGACGCCGGACCAATAATTTGTGCCTCTACTGTGGGGAGCCTGGGCATTATGTGAGGAACTGCCCAGCCAAGGCCCGTAAGTGCCCCCTCATGCCTGCCAACCTTCTGGACCCATTAACCCAGATTTCCTCTCACCTTGCTCTCTCTGTCTCTTTTCAGCTCCCGGGAAGAACCTTCCAGGCACCCGCCATTATTGATTCTGGGGCATGCAGCTGTTTCATGGACTCTTCATTTGCTACCCAACATCAGATCCCTCTCCAGTCCAAGGTCCATGGATTATCAGTTTACCTGGCTGACGGTTCCTCCATCCGGTCGGGCCCAGTAACACAGGAGACCACCCCATTGCCCATGACCATCTCTGTCTGTGAATGTCCAAGTTAAGCCATTGACTGGATCCAGGATCAACTGTACCCATCGAGTTTTCTGACCATTAAGCCTTTGAAGACTTAAGTGGTATATGCCCCTTCAAGTCATTGACATATGGTAAGCCTCTTCTCTTATCGGTGGTGGTGCCTTCAATCACATTGTCTCCATTTGGAATATTACACCTGGGTTGGATATTCCTGAGTCTTTTTTTGGATTATTCCTTACAATCTTGGACTTCCCCACAGCATGATGCTGCTAACACCATACTTCACTGTAGGGATGGTATTGGCCTGGTTTCTTCCAGACATGACGCTTGCTATTCAGGCCAAAGAGTTCAATCCTTGTTTCATCAGACCAGAGAATTCTGTTTCTCATGGTCTGAGATCTGAGAGTCCTTCAGTTGCCTTTTGGCAAACTCCAGGCAGGCTGTCGTGTGCCTTTTACTGAGGAGTGGCTTCCGCCTGGCCAGGGCCGGGACAAGGGGTGGGCGGAATGGGACGGTTGCCCTGGGCGCAGCGGTTTACTGGGTGTATGACCCTCTATGCTTGCACATTATGAACAGGGGAGGGGGGCACCGTTTGGCATCTTGCCCTGGATGACCTTGTCCCAGCACTGCGTCTGGCCACTCTACCATACAGGGCTGATTGGTGGAGTGCTGCAGAGATGGTTGCTCTTCTGGAAGGTTCTCCTCTCTCCACAGAGAAATGCTGGAGCTCTGTCAGAGTGACCATCTGGTTCTTGGTCACCTCCCTGACTAAGGCCCTTCTTCCCCCTTCAATGCTGCAGAAATGTTTCTGTACCCTTCCCCAGATCTGTGCCTCGATACAATCTTGTCTCAGAGGTCTGGAAACAATTCCTTGGACTTCATGGCTTGGTTTGTGCTCTGACATGCACTGCTAACTGTGGGACCTTATATAGACAGCTGTGTGCCTTTCCAAATCATATCCAATCAACTGAATTTACCATAGGTGGACTCAAATCAAGTTGTAGAAACATCTCAAGGATGAACAGTGGAAACAGGATGTGCCTGAGCTCAATTTTGAGTGTCATAACAAAGGTTGTGAATACTTATGTACATGTGATTTTTCTTTTTTTATATTTAATAAATTTGATTTAAAACAAACTTCTTTCACGTTGTCAGTATCGGGTATTGCTTGTAGAATTTTGAGGAAAATTATTCATTTAATCCATTTTGGAATAAGGCTGTAACATAACAAAATGTGGAAAAAGTGAAGCATTGTGAATACTTTCCAGATGCACTGTATGGTCCTAAGGAGGGGGAATGCAGTTAAGGAGGAATATGCAAAACATGCAGTTGCAGTGGCCATGGTAGCATTTTGGGGCATATAGTCCCAAGGAGGGGGAAAGCAGTTAGGAAGGAAAAGACAGGGCATGCATGCGCAGTAACCGTGGTGGCATTATGGAACATGCACTAAGGAGGGGGGAACGCAGCCAGGGATTAAAAAAAGGGCTGCATGTTGAATGGTCACCGTGGAATTATGGGACATGTAGTCCAGAGGAGGGGAAAATGCAGGACTTTCAATGAAATGATAAGTGCATGTTGCCTACCAGAATGCACTTAAAACTGATACAATATACCAAAGTAAAACATTTTTTACAGATAATTGCAGGCAGCATATTAATTCCCAAGGTCAGTTATAAAGCAGCCATAACTTTTTTTTATTTTTTTTTTAGATAAAGTAACGGAGGGTTTTAACCTCTGCCTTTTTTTGCAATCTGTGTTCCATTGGGGAAATTTCCATTCACTGCCTCTATAACTGGAAAAGAGAGGAAATCCCTCCAAAGTGAGGGAATCCCTGATTGCCCCCAGGGTCACCAGAACTGTCAGTTCTACTTTACGCAAATAATTAAAAGAAATTGGTTTATTTTTTAAACTTAATTATTGCATTTATAGTTTTCCTTATGGCAGGGGACCTGGGCAATCACCCCCTTTGCCCCCCCCCCCCCTTATAAATATGCACTGTATATATATATATGTGTATGACGAGTGTGTATGTTTATACAAAAAAATAAAGATTTATCCTGATATGCGAAAATTAGTTTGCAGCTCAGAGAAGAAACTTTGATGTGGAGCAGCAGGGGTACAGGCTGGGTTATAAAGGATATTACTTCTGTTTCAGCACATACTGTACATGAAAAAAATAGCAATTCCAGCTTAACACAGGCTATTATGGAGCTGTAGGCAGCAGTGGTCAGGTTCATACAAATTCCAACCTTTCTGCCAGAGCAGATTTCTCAGTGTGCACTAAGCAGCTGTACCCCCAGTCACATCTGGACAGCTGGCAGGAAAGGTACCCAGCACAGGGCTAGTGCGGGGGACAGGGAGCATCATGTGGTGTGTGGAAGGGAATCCCTTTGACATCACTGCCTGATTTCCATATATATCATCAGCAGAGGGAGGGTCTCCCCAGCCCATGGTGTGTGTCTAGTGGGGAATATTTAAAGGGATGGGGAGGGACAGAGCAGATGGAGGCGAGCATCTGTCACAGAGAAGACCCAGGCAGAAGACAGGGCTTTGGTGTCAGAGCCAGGGGGAGAACATTGAGCAACACAGGTAGGTGGCACAGATATATTATAGAAGCATATGTAGTGAGACAGTGCCAGTTGGTGTTTGCTGGGCTTGCTGTGTAATCCCTGAGTTAATCTAATTTTACAAATCACCGTAGACTAAGACTAAGTCTACACATTCTTTGCATACAGAGTTTTGCATCAACCTAAACCTGATCAATATAGAACATCTAAAACATTGCATGCAATAGTGTACAAAAGACACTTTAAAGTTAAAGGATGCTCATTGGGCAAGTAAGGGGTTAATGGCTGCCAGTCGTTCTAGGCGATGTGATTATTCAGTACATCCCTGGGAAAGAGATGTATGTGACAAAAGCGTAAATTGGAGCAATTTTTCTTCCCAGGCATCATGGCTGATCAGCATTGTTGGGTTTTGTGACATAGAAATAGTTTGCAACTCTAATAGCAGGGATTAGTGCCAGACTATTGTAAAGAGTGGCATGATGATCTATACAATATCTCCATTAGAAATGATAGATCCTCACAGCTGGAAATGTATTAAACACTGTAATCGTTGGATGTCTAGCATAGAAGGGTGTAGCTGCCTAATCGGCTATAATGTGCTCAGGCAGCGAAGTAGTTAATGATTGCAATTATTATTGCACGATCTGTTTAAAGACTGTGCCTTTCATCAATGCTTTTACCATAGGAGAGGGAAATGTGCATGTCAATAAGCCTAGCAATGGTATGCAGAGCACTCCCAGGATAAGGATAGTTTTAGTAAATGCTTGTGGCAAAGAATCAATTATCCACCAGTTTGCAGATTCCTTAGGGGAAACTGGTCCTCAAATTCTATTAACCGATGCTCCCAAAGGAGCCAAGGCTGATGCAGAGCCTAAGGTCCAACACATTACATCCTGGCAATACAATTAATGTACAATCAAATTTTAATTTACCAATCGTATGGAATATGAGGCTCTAACCAATCAATTTGTATACAATTAGACAGGCATCTGCACCACATAGTTGTTGGTTGATCCAAAGAAAATTGTACAATCAGATTGCAACGTATGTGGTGAGTTTAAGGGGCAACTCTTGCTAACTTTTAGACACCATGTAGTCAATGACATCGAGTCGCACATATCACCTCCGTTCCATCGAAAGGAACATATTTGACTAAATGGCTGAGTGGCACGACTGACAGTGCTGCTGCTGCAGAGATGTGAGCTGTCACATGCACAGAACACGTTGACTTGGCAGGTGCCCACCCTTAGCATAATTGCATATTGAAAAGAGACCATTTATGGACTGTGGATGGACCATGATCACCTTAGAAGTATGATACCTGCTAAATGTTGTGAATTTTATACTGAAAGGGTGGAAGCAACAATGCAATGTTCCTCCCACCCTATAAAAACGATATATATATATATATATATATATATATATATATATATATATATATAAATACTTTCAATTTTAAAATAATTTGTTATTATTATACAGGATTGCGCAGCCTGCGCAGCCTGCGCAGCACTTTACAAGAGAGATGGTAGAGTTACAACACAGTTTGAGATAGGAGGGCTAGGAGGGCCCTGGTCGTGACAGCTTAGAATTTTAAAATAATTTGTTATTATTATACAGGATTGCGCAGCCTGCGCAGCACTTATACTCAGAAATAATCCACAGAACATTCAATAAAATTTGATTGATAAGTATTTAAAATCTCATACCCTAAAAAAAAAGGGGGGGGGGCAGAACATTGCTTACCAAAAAAGTATATTCTTCAACAGCAATTGTATTAACAGAAAAAAATTGAGATCAAAAGATCAAACAACCGCTGTGGTTGTTAAAATTACCTGTATCACTAATAGAATGGTCTCATAACACATTATATTTGACTGTTTAATGGATGCCCAACATTAAAAACAGCAGTTCTGATGCAACGGTACCATTACAAAATATTGTATTTTCAAAAATACAAAAATGATGCTTCCCTCAAAATAGATACCCACTAAATTTATAGGATTGGAGTATGTAATCTCTGTTTGTCCTGGATACTGATTGGAGATCATCCTGGATTAAAAGGAGGCAGAAGTGTGATTATATAATTCTATGGTATTACAGTAATAGTAAGGAATAGTTAGTCTGTAGATAACATTATTAGCAGAGTGCACAATATTCCTTATCGGGGTATTTCTTCATTACAAGCTTTGAACAGCTAAAACTAGAATTTACGATAATGGCATTTTTTTAAGATCAATGTGCATAAAATATCTTTTTAACATACTAGCTTATTAGAGTTCCCCACCAAGTGTTTTCTCAAAGATAATGACAAATCTCATGGGTGGGAAAGTAAAAATATATGGGGTAACTTATATCTACTAAATGTATGTATTTTAGTGAAAAAATGTGTATTCTGATAACTGTATGCAGTTAATGCATGTACAGTATATGTATTATATTTATATATTCTGTCTATAGATCTCCTTTATATTTAACATTCCTCTATATTTTTCGGAAAACATTGACATGCAGACCAAAACGGTTCAGGAAAAGTGACAGGGGCTGGGGACTAACTATGCCCTGGCAGATATGCTTCCTGCGGTGACCTTTTTATTCCAAGTTTCATTTTTTTAAACACTCTTGCTGCAACACCCCAGAAGTGTATAGTTTGTGCCAACCCCCTGTCAGCCCTTGCTGAACAGCTTGGCATGGATATCAGTGTGGAGAAAAATAAAGCAAGGGATTCCTATAACTCTGCGCTGTCGAGAGAAAAAAAATTTCCAAGCTTGTGTTTCAGGTGACAACAAAATATTGTTGCAGTGGTGATGCAAAACATACACATGGCCTTTAGAACATTTGGAATGAGTAGCAAGGTTTTTTTTTTTTAACACAGTGCGTTTCGTTATGTAAAACTCCAAATGAGAGCAGATTGTTGTCAATACCAAGATACGCTGATAGATTCTTAGCTGTCACCCTAGAGTTGTCACTCATTTGAAGATGCTTTTGTACTGATCTTTGCTAGATGTCAGCTTCCAGTGTGAGTGACAGTGGTGCTAAATATCTTCCGTTGTAAATGATCTGGAGATTGACTGAGACCCAAATTTTATGACATTTTTTTTGTAACCTTTCCCAGCTTCAACAACTCTTCTTGGATCAGGCTAAATATGACACTTCAACCGAATTCTGTTGTAAAAAGTAGGTACACCAAAATGTGTTTTCTTGTGTAGTTTCCTAAATAAGGCTATACATTATTATGACAAATACTAAGGTCATATCGTGCGTAAATGCAGAAAAGTGTTCTGAAAATGTTCCATATAACAGTATGAAACATAAAGTCAACCTTTGTCCATGATATTTTTAAAGGGTAACTCCACTTTTGTTGAAAAAAAGTTGATTAAAAGAATATATCATATGCAATTCCTACAGAAGTCATGTTGTCAGTTAATGTTATTAAAACTTACCTTTCCTTTTCAATCTGTATTTTTTTTTTTGTAAAATTCAATGCAACCTGGGGAACTTCCCCAACAATGTAATTTCCTGCTTGTGTGATTGGCTTGTGTGATTGGCTCACTGATTTTCCCAAAGGTCAGCACTAAGATACAAGTGAGATTTTCGGCACCCCCTGCAAAATAAATTTTCGTTTCTGTAAGATACTCCCCAAAGGTTAATCAATTCTACAGGAATGCAGACCCTGCAACTTTCCTCATTAGAACACAGAAAGTGTTTACAGTTACATAGTTATTCTGGTTGAAAAAAGACACAAGTCCGTCTAGGTCAACCTATAAAAGGGGGAGGGAATATATCACACAATCCCATATACACAATCCTATACCCACAGTTGATCTAGAGGAAGGCAAAAAACCCCAGCAAAGCATGATCCAATTTTCTCTAGCAAGGGAAAAATTCCTTCTTGATTCCTCAAGAGGCAATTGGATATTCCCTGGATCAACTTGACCTATACATTTTTGTATCCAGTTATAATAAATATGTACATTTTCAGAAAGAATCCAGACCTTTTTTTTAAAGAGAGCTACTGAGCTGGCCAGAACCAGGGAGTCTATTCCACATTTTCACAGCTGTTACTGTGGAGAAACCTTTCCGTATTTGGAGATTAAATCCCTTTTCCTCCAGACGTAAAGAGTGCCCCCTTGTTCTCTGTGATGACCTTAAAGTGAACAACTCAACATCAAGTTCACTATATGGACCACTATATGTATTTATACAGTACATATTGATCATACCCCCCCCCCCCCCCGTACTAATCTCCTCTTCTCAGATTGACATTGGATTGGGAAAAAAAACATTTCACACATACGGAATGGGGCCAGTAGGGTTCCATCCATTTGTTGTTACATTGTTTGCCTGTAGTATTTGTACTCGCTGGCTCTAACGTTTGAAGTTGCATGCACTGTGTATGTCACTGGCTGACTACAACCTAAGTTGTGAAATTTGGCTTGCAATTGCTTTTTCTTCCCTTTTATATGATGTTTTCTTTATTTCTTGCTCTTTCTATGTATGCGGGACAACTGTACTTATGTGTCGATTCCACTATGTTTTGTATAACCCCCTCTGTTTTTGTAATGGAAAAATAATAAAAAATTATTGCAAAAGAACACAAGTGCATTATCTGATTAATAACAAACCAGTCACTTCCATTTTAAAATGAGTATGTGATCAGTCTGGCAAACAGATATTTTTTACAGCAACCAAAGGTAGGAATCTGCTGCAAAGTTTGTAAAATCTCTGCAATGTACATTGATCACCCAGAGGGGTTTGTTTTTTCTCAACAAAAGTTTAGTTACTCTTTAAGGTGATATTAAGGCTTCCGTTTTTTTCACATTAAAATAACAAACGTGTCATAATTACCTGCCCTGTTCAGTGGTTTTGCACAGAACAGCCCAGATCCTCCTCTTCTCCTTTCCTCTCATTCCCGCTGAGTTCCCCCAGAGCAAGCAGCTTGCTATAGTAGTACCCAGGCAAGCCCCGCCTCTCTGTCTCCTCATTGGCTCACTGGCTGGCTGTGGCTCTGGCTGCTGTCCCAGCCAATGAGGAGGGAGAGTCCCCGGAGAGCTGAGTCTCTCGTGCATAGCGCTGGAGGAAGATCAAGCTCAGGTAAGTATTAGGGGGGCTGCTGCACAGAGAAGGTTTTAGACTGCATGAAGGTAAAAACCTTGAGCCTTTAGAACCACTTTAAGTATTTGTATGGCCTTATCTAAATAGCACCAGCTTCATGCCACATATGAGTTGGAAAACATTGGTTGGGGACCAGTGCAGTATACATTATCCACTTTAATGCCATCAATTAAGCTATTAACTTTTAACATTTTTAATATCTTAGATACTATTACGCAACTCTTGACCAGCTTCTGTGGTCAAAAACTCAGGCCCACTTACTCTCACGTTCCCCATAACTATAATTGACCTTAAGGTTTAGTGGAGTTTAAGGCATGAAACTATTTTAATTTTGACATGCTAGTTTTTTTTTTGCTATGTTTTTTTAAGCATTGGTTTGGTAATTTTGTTATACTACTAATGATTTGTTTTGTTGATTTGATTACAGGCCCTATCATGACACTAAACAAAATAGAGAAGCTGGGTGGTCTACGGCAACATCGAGGAAGTCTTCCAATTTCTGTAGACTCTCACCGGCGTGGCAGTATGCCCCTGCCCTACAAACACCAGCTGAGACGTGCACAAGCTGTTGATGAGCTTGACTGGCCAAGTGTCCATTCAGGGTCATCTGACTCTGTAAGGTCCTCAGACAGTAATCCAGAGCCTGGAGCCTACAAAGTTATGTTGGTTGGTGACACTGGAGTAGGAAAGACAACCCTTGCTGGGATATTTGGAGGCCTAAAAGATACTTTCCCACACGAAGCTGAACATCCAGGTGATTTCTGGGAAATGTTATTGGGGTGTGGGTTAGTGTGTTCTTGACCTGATATGATTGTGAACAGATCTTCTTGTCATTTCCAGAGGATACATATGAGATAGATCTGATGGTAGATGGAGAAAAGACAACATTAATTGTATATGATATCTGGGAACAGGTAAGAATTTTTTCAAAGATCTAATATTCTTCCTTAAAATGTTGCAGTCTAATTTCAGAAAAGTAGTGCTGGTTGTAAACTTACTATATCAAAATCACAATGTTTTTTTTTTTTAGTCATAGTGGTCTTTATCTTCTCAGGCAGGTCCCCACACTTGGATGCAAGAAAGCTGTCTAGAAATGGGGGATGCCTTCCTTCTAATTTTTTCAGTGACAGACAGAAGTAGCTTTCAGCATCTACCTGGTCTTCTTCTGAAACTGCGCTCTGCTCGTCCACACCGCCACATTCCAGTCATTTTTGTTGGCAATAAGGGAGATCTAGCTCGCTCCAGAGAGGTCAGCATGGAAGGTATTGATAAACAGAGTTAAAGTGATACTAAACAGAAAAGTGATCATTGCCATAATTCATTCACATAAATCACGTATATCATGGCACTGTATTATTTTTTTTGTTAAATCCTCTAAGTACCTTATTTCTGCAGCACTGTTATGTGGTCACATGATCTTTCCTTGTTCTTTGGATTCTGCAGGGAAAGATCCTTGGGGGAATTCTACTCTGCTGATGTATGCTCTCTACAGTGTGACTCTGTGTCTGGCCAGCCATGATTGGTGCTGTGCCTAGTTTCAGAAGAGTAATTCAAATTCGATTATAAATGTCAAATAGCTGATTTACAGCTCCCAATCAATCTTTATTGAACATCAAATGTGTATTTTTGTGCATTAATATGGTGTAGACGGAGTCAGAGATAATTGCTACTAGCTTCAATTTTGTTCAAACGGCATCTACATCCAAGGCTCTTTTTTTACTTTAGCGGTATTAGCAATTACATAAAATATATTTAATACTGATCTATATTAAAACTATGCTTTTTTGTGAGTTTCTTAGTAAATGTGATTAATCAGCATTCTAAATTCCACACCCATAGTGTTTAGCAATAGAAGGACATGGAGGAGGAGAGAGGGAGGGGAGTGTCATTTACTACTGTGTATACGCCCACATGTGTGACTCTATAGTTATGTGGGCTGCACAGATATGAAAAAGGAGGAAATGAGGGAACTGAACCTGAGCATACTCAGTAGAGGACACCAGCTGGTCTACACAATCTAAACCTGCAGCGAGGACACAGGGAATATGGGAGGGACAGCTGAAGGCATGATCAACCAGGTATATTTCACTCTACACAAAACTAATGCTTTAGTGGCTTTGTGAGTATAAACATAGCATGAAAAACATGTAATGAGAGTTTTTCATAGTATGGATTTAATGACACTTTAACATAAATACCCATTAGCCTAGGAAAGAACATGTGGGTGCAATAAGGGTGTTTTAAAAAATATCAGTATGGATCCTGGTGGTTATGAGTACATTACATAGTAGTGCTCCAACAATACCTAGTAAACAAAAATTTCTCAGGGCCGTGCATCATCAGTATAAGCTCTCATGCCGCGTACACACGGTCGGAATTTCCGATAGAAACAGTCCGATTGGAGCTGTTCATCGGATTTTCCGACCGTGTGTATGCCCATCGGTCTTTTTCTGTCGGAATTACCGACGGACTTTGGATTGAGAACCTGTTCTTAATTTTTCCGACGGAAAACCTTTCTATCGGATTTTCCGATCGTGTGTATGCAATTCCGACACGCAAAATTCCGACGCATGCACGGAAACAATTTGACGCATGCTCAGAAGCATTAAACTTCCCTTTTATAGTGCAGTCGAACGTGTTGTATGCCGTGGTGTTATTGACCGTCGGAATTTGGTGTGACCGTGTGTAGGCAAGACAGTTTGAGCGAAATTTCGTCGGAATTCCGACGGGAAAACCATCAGAGCTTTTTCCAACGAGAATTCCGACCATGTGTACGCGGCATCAGAGTACAGCTGAGATTAGTGATCTAGTAGTCCAGTTTCACAGTGACATAGGAAGCCAAAACAGTGGGCACCCCTAATTAGTGCAAAACTAGCCTTACTATCAGAATGCATAGAACCATTATATTTGCTAAAATAAAGTACATGTAAGATACACATTTGATGACTATATGATACCTTTAACATCAACAAGTTTGGATGATAGCAGGGCCATTTACTGGTAAGAAAAAATTACAGCAACCTCCAACATTGACAGATTAAAAAAAGATCAGAGCTATTTTGTATAAAAAGTGTACAGAACATGCATGCTCGTTGAATGTTTTTATTTCTACATTAGGGGGGAAGTGGACCTTTTTGATGTTGAATAGCTTGTGAAGTTTAGAATGCCAACTACTTAAAGTGTCTGTTTGGGCAAAATAAAAGTTATTGTATACATTTAATGTACAGTACATGCACGTTTCCCATGTTTTATCCCTGTACAAATGCTTGTTGATCTGCAAGACGTCAAGTGAGCTTCTAACTTCCTGTAGAGAGATGCTAATACTGACTTTGCTTTTTATCCACTTTGAGAGAGGCAGCTGTTCTGGCCTTAGATAGTACGGTTTCCCTGTCTCTGTAGTTGAGAAGAAGGAACAGGAAGGTTCTTGGTGGCGCTCCCTGCGGTGGGGGACACGTTGGGACTCTATGGGCTCTCTCAACTACAAACATAGGTGAAAAAGTGTCTCGCCCAAAAGTGTCAGCTAGCCATGCTTTAATAAACGCCACAGGGTTCTTGCCTTCTGCTTTCTCAGGGATGCCTACCGCACGCACGTTGTTTCTGCGAAGGTGGTTTTCCATGTCCTCCAACCTAGATGCGTTAGCAGAGGCCACAGAATGAACAAATTTAACATCTCTCTGCAATGGCTGCCAGTCATCCTCAAGCGTGCTAATACGCCCCTTCACAGCAGAAGTACACTCACGCAGCCTTTGCATATCCTCCCTTACAAAAGACATTTCCATCTTCATACCTTTCACCTCCCCTGTAAGATCTGCAATCGAGGAGTTACAGACAGTGACAGCAGCTAGTATATCTCTAAGGATTGGCTCAGGGTCGGTGCTGACATGCTAGCTAGATGCCGCCATATCAGAGGCCTGTGGCTGTGTGAGGCCCAGAGTCACAGGGGACAGAGGACTTTGCTTTTTGTTTGTAAGCTTGCATGGGAATTTTTCCATAGCTTTCTGAATGTGACGAAAGTTCTGTTTAGAAAGAATCAAACGCAAGGGAAAAAAAATATTATTTTTGTTTGCACATGACTGGATGATAGCTTCACCTCATTCACCAAGCTAAGTGAACAGCCTAGTTGCCTTTAGTAAATCAACCCGTGTGTAAGCAAAGGGCTCATGAGAGATGTAGTTCTAGGGGTGTGCCTATGCCATTAAGCACTGAGTTTATAGCAGCTGCCCCTGCAAGAAATTTTCAAGCCTGGCGATGATGTCATAGGTTATTATAAAAGCTGTTTCTCGGTACAGGAACAAGGTTAAATAAAAAGAGGGTTGGAAATGTTCTAGATCTGGGGAATCAAACTCAATTTTAACAAGGGCCATATCAGCATTATGGTTGCTCTCAAAGGGCAGGTTGTATCTTTTGTAGCAGATGATGCAAGTCTGAAAAGGAGGGATGCACACCGCTGGTATCATCCACAAGAAACTTTATTGGAGACTGCTCAGACATAATGTTGTTCTGCCATGGTGTTCTGTCTGAGCAGACTCCTATAACGTTTCTTGTGGAATCTGTGGATGGTGCCAGTAGAGTGTGACCCTCCTTTTCAACTGGAATAGAATTGTTTTGTTCTCCTAATAACCATAATCAGATGTCCAGAGCACCCCACCCTCCCCCTTACATCAGATGTCAAGAGTCCCTTTCCCCCACCATCAGAAGTCAAGAGTCCCCCCACCCTTCTTTGCATCACAGTGTAACCTCCTTACTTTGTGCTGCTGCTGAGAAGAAGCTGGGGGCAGAGCTCGGAGACAGAAAGTGCAGGCTATAGAGGAGGACAAGAGGAGGGCTGGAGTCAGCTGCAGGAGTCTGCTAAATGCTGAGGCCAGGGGAGGCGGAGATGAGGGGGTGCTGCGACTGCACAGAGAGGTGCAAAGTCTGTAGAAGGCATAGTTCTGTCCTCCTCTCTGCAGTTGCCTGCTGACACGGGGGGGGGGGGCAGAGACAAGCCTGTCTGCGGCTGCACGAAGAAGCACAGGATCTGGCAGAAGAGTTCTGTCCTCCTCTCTCCTGCCGACTGCTGAAACAAGGCGGAGGGGGAGACAAGGGGGTGCCGCAGCTGCAGGAGAGGTACAAGGGCCACATAAAATGGCCTGGTGTGCCGAATTAAGCCCATGGGCCTTGTATTTGACACGTGTTCTAGAGTGTTATAGGGGGGTTTGGAAGTATATTTAGGTGCTGCTTGGACATACTGTTTAATGACATCACCTTGAAAAAGCCAAAAAACCTGCATGCTCTTACATTTGCTACTTCTTTTTGAGATGAATGCTGTGCTATTTAACTTTTATCCATTAGGTTACATTTGCAGTGAAGATTATAACCGGTGCGAATAACAGCGGCAGAAATCTTCTGACTCTTGTAGCTGTTTGAGGGACATGTGTGTGGCTAGCTGTGGCTACCAAGCCATCCATGGCTGTCCGCCTAGCCATCGATTACCTGTGGTGATCACTGCGTGCATGTGTGCTTCCAGCAGCGATCACCACAGGTATTTGCTGACTGGGTGGACAGCCACAGATAACTGTGGCCACCGCCGACCTGCCATTGTAATGTACAGGGCTCAGTGGCCGCAGATAGCTGCTCACTGGTGACTGAAACAGCTACAGGAATCAGAAGGTTATTGCTGTTATCATTCGCACCAGCACTAGTGATCTGTGCAAATGTAGCTTAAAAACAGAATAAATCAACTGTCTTTTAAAGATAGCATCTGCTTTTTTAGGAAAAGTGTACCTCTGTTTCAAGGGCACCACTGTGGCTTAGTGTTAAACGACAAAGGAGAAGGGGTTTAGGGACTTTTAGGAAGCCAGAACCTGGTAAGGTTACGTATTTCCATCCCTATGGGACTTTAAATGAAAACATGGCCCGGTAAGGTCGTGTATTTCCATCCCTAATGTATCAAAGGAGGGAGAGCAAGGAAAGTGGGACTTTATATGAAGCACTTGGTAGCGAGAAGATAATTAAGCTGAACAAAAGGAATTTTATTCATAAAAACTTGTGAACATACATATAATATTCGTATCAAGGTAAAAATGCAAACACAATAACAGCGGTAGCCATGATGATAACATAAATGTCTCAAAATGTAACAGCTGATGTCAATGATAAGTTATGCATGATAATAGACAATAGGCAGAATAATGGCAATAATGTCTAGAATAAGACCATAAATAAAATTCCATAATGCAGCAATATAAGGTTGGGTAAACATGTAATAACGAGGTAATGCCTGCAGGACCTAAGCCATCACTGAACCTGTAGAGGTAGGGATTGCATAATAGCTTAAAAATCTGGGTATAGAAAAGTGGAAACACGGAATCAGGTAGCTCTATGCGTTGCACGTTGTAATCTAGAATAAAAGTGATATAAAGATAATCGATCATCATTGGGGACATAGATGGGGTAGGGTAAAACCCCAAATAGCACCAAAGTGCGTACATACTAATTGAGGTTCGTCGGTTGATGGTGTGGAGGAGGGGTACCAGAAAATATCGGGGAACACCTCCAACCGGGAGCCGTGTTGGACAGCCCAGTGGGGACGACCAAGCACAGACCATCAGGGCGGGCATGGGACCACGAGGCATTTCTGTGGGGGAGTGAAGGGTAGTTGAAAATGGGCTAGGAAATACGCAGGTGGCTTGAAAGTGAAGATAGTTGGGGAGGAAGCCCGTGCTGGGGAGGAAGGATGTTGCTGAGGTGTAAACTGGCGACCCATGGCCGCCAGGGGGAGTGGTGACATAAAGTCCGTCTGGGCGGTCCTGGTACTCGAGGCTCCCTGCACATCTGACTTCACACAGCTTGGAATCCTTCCTTTCTTTTTGGTTCCTCGTCCTACTGCACCTTCTCCCACTGGTACTACAGTCTAACTATCTTATCAACTACCTCACCCTTACTTTATGTCACCACTCCCCCTGGCGGCCATGGGTCGCCAGTTTTCACCTCAGCAACATCCTTCCTCACCAGCACGGGCTTCCTCCCGAACTATCCTCACTTTCAAGCCACCTGCGTGTTTCCTAGCCCATTTTCAACTTGATACGAATATTATATGTATGTTCACAAGTTTTTATAAATAAAATTCCTTTTGTTCAGCTTAATTATCTTCTCGCTACCAAGTGCTTCATATAAAGTCCCACTTTCCTTGCTCTCCCTTCTACTGTGGCTTAGTGGTTAGCTCTGCCTAATGGGGTCCTTCTAATCTTAGCCAGGATAATATCTTCATTTTGTGTGGGTTTCCTCCCACACTCTAAAGTCATAATAGTATGTTAATTGGTTCCTACATAAATTGCCCCTGATATGTATGTACAAATTGGGTCTTTATGCCAGTTCCAATTCCAAGCAATTGGGAAGGGTTGAGGAAAGATATTGTGACCTACCTACTGTAGGTCACAATAAGAAAATTCTATGAAAAAAATGCTTTCAAGCGTAACAGTCATAGTGCTCGGAAGTTGGTCTATAGAATCACCAAGAGTCAGAAATTACTGAAATTATGTATACATATAGAGTATATACATATGACGTTTCAGGTTCTACATGTAACATAGCATGGTTCCAACACTGGCCTTCTTGGTGATAGCAAGGTCACTGAACATCACTAAACAAAGCCAATATAGCAGCCTATCAATGACAATATAAAGCTTTACCATGATATTACATTGACATGGATGGGTTTAGTCCTTCGCACAGTGTAGACACAACAACAGGATAAGAGCCCAACTGTTTGTTAGATTTGATAGAGAGGGCACTGGGTGTAGCTACATCTGGGAAAATAATTATTTGATCCCCTGCAGGTTTTGTAAGTTTACCCACAAAGAAATGAAGAGTCTATCATTTTTATCAGAGGTGTATTTTAAATAGAGACAGAATATCAACCAAAAATCCAGAAAAAAACACATAAAACAAATGCTATAAATTATGTTGCAGTTCAGTGAGTAAAATAAGTATTTGACCCCCAAGCAAAACATGACTTAGTACTTGGTGGAGAAACCCTTGTTAGCAAGCACGGAGGTAAGATGTTTATTGTAGTTGGTGACCAGGTTTACATACATCTCAGGGGGGATTTTGGTCAACTCTTCTTTACAGATCTTCTCTAAATCCTTAAGGTTTCTTGGCTGTCTCTTGACAACTCGAAGTTTCAGCTCCCTCCATAAATTTTCTATAGGATTAAGGTCTGGAGACCAGGCCACTCTATGACCTTAATGTGCTTCTTCATGAGCCACTCCTTTGTTGCCTTGGCGGTATGTTTTGGGTCATTGTCATGCTGGAAGACCCATCCATGACCCATCCTTGTTCTAGCTGAGGGAAGAAGGCTCTCATCCAAGTTTTTACAATACATGGCCCCATCCATAGGTCCCTCAATGCGGCAATGTCAGCCTGTACCTTTAGTAGAGAAAAAGCTCCAAAACATTGTTTCAACCTCCATGCTTGACTGTAGGGTTGGTGTTCTTAGGGTCATAGTCAGCATTTTTCTCCCTCCAAACATAGCGAGTCGAGTTAATGCCAAAGAGCTCAATTTTGGTCTCAGCTGACCACAGCACTTTCTCCTAATCCTTCTCTGAATCATTTAGATGTTCATTGGCATGACTGTACATGAGAACATTATCTCTACAGTCAAGCACGGAGGTGTAAACATTTTTCTTTGGGGCGGTTTCTCTGCTAAAGGTACAGACCAACTTTGCCGCATTGAGGGGCCAATGAATGGGGCCATGTATTGTAAAATCTTGGATGAAAACCTTCTTCCCACTGAAGATGGGTAATGGATGGGTCTTTCAGCATGACATTGACCCAAAACAAAGTGCCAAGGCAACAAAGAGTGGCTCAAGAAAAAGCACATTAAGGTCATGGAGTGGCCTAGCCAGTCTCCGGACATTGATCCTGTAAAAATGTATGGAGCGAGATGAAACTTCGAGTTTGCCAAGTGACAGCCAAGAAACCTTAAGGATTTAGAGAAGATCTGTAAAAAAGAGTGGACCAAAATCCCTCCTGAGATGTGTGCAAACCTAGTCTTTAACTACAAGAAACGTCTTACCTCTGTGGTTGCCAACAAAGGTTTCTCCACCAGGTACCAAGTCATGTTTTGCTTGGGGATCAAATACTTATTTTACTCACTGAACTGCATCTCAACTTATAACATTTGTACCATATGTTTTTCTGTATTTTTGGTTGATATTCTTTCTCTATAATTTAAAATACACCTATGATAAAAAATTATAGACCCTTCATTTCTTTGTAAGTGGGTAAACTTACAAAATCTGCAGGGGATCAAAACAATTACTTTCTCCACTGTATATACTGTATATCACTCTTGAACATCTTTCCTATCAGCTGATTAGCTATACACATGTAAATACAGCAATATAATAAATGGTGATAAGAACACATCTAACCCCAAGAACAAAATGCAATACAATAGTCAGCTATAACTTTATGACCACTGACAGGTAAAGTTAATAACATTGATTATCTTATTACAATGGCATTTAAAAATCGGTGGGGTACATTATACAGCAGGTGAAAATTTGGCCAAATTGTAATGGACTGGGTCAGAGCAACTCCCAAACTACAGCTCTTTTAGGATGTTCACGGTCTGCAGTGGTCAGGATCTATCAAAAGTGGTCCAAGGAAGGAAAACCATTGAACCAGTGACAGGGTCATGGCTGACCAAGGCTCATTGATGTATGTGGCGAGCGAAGACTGGCCCGTCTAGTCCAATTCAACAGCTCAAATTGCTGAAAAAGTGAATGCTGGTTCTGGTAGAAAGGCGTCAGAATATACAGTACATCACAGTTTGTTGTGTATGGGGCTGCATAGCTGAAGATTAGTCAGGATGCCTATGCTGACCTGTGTTCACAGCCAAAAGCACCTACAATGGGAACGTGAGCATCAGAACTGGACTATGGAGCAATGGAATTAGGTTGCCTGGTCTAATGAATCATGTTTTCTTCATGTAGATGGCCAGGTGTGTGTGTCACATACCTGTGGAAGAAATGGCACCAGGATGCTGCAAAGGGGAGGCAGTGTGATGCTTTGGGCAATGTTCTGCTAGGAAACCTACCAAAACATTGTTGCCAATCAAGCACACCCCTTCAAGGAAATGGTATTCTGTGATGGCAGTGACATCTTCCAGCAGGAGAATACCACACTACAAAAATGGTTCAAGAATGGTTTGAGGAACACAAAAATGAGTTTAAGTTGTTGACCTGGCCTCCCAATTCTACAGGTCTAATTAAAATCGAGTATCTGTGGAATTTGCTGAAAACACAAGTTTGATCCACAGAAACCCCACTTCGCAAATTAAAGGGCTTAAAGGATCTGCTACTGACATCATGGTGCCAGATACTACAGCATACCTTCAGAGGTCTTGTGGTATCCATGCCTCGATGGGTAAAGGCTTTTTCAGCGGAAAAAAAGGGGAACCAACTCAATATAGGGTGGGTGCAAAGAGTTACAGTATCTCACAAAAGTAGTAGCGTACACTCCTCACGTTTTTGTAAATATTTTATTATACCTTTTCATGTGACAACATTGAAGAAATGACACTTTGCTACAGTAGTGAGTGTACAACTCATATAACAGTGTAAATTTTCTGTTCCCTCAAAATAACTCAACACACAGCCATTAATGTCTAAACCACTGGCAACAAATTGAGTATACTCCTAAGTGAAAATGTCCAAATTGTGCCCAAAGTGTCAATATTTTCTGTGGCCACCATTATTTTCCAGCACGGTCTTAACCCTCTTGGGCATGGAGTTCACCAGAGGTTCACAGGTGGCCACCAGAGTCCTTTACCACTCCTCCATTACGACATCACGGAGCTGGTGGATGTTAGAGACCTTGCACTCCTCCACCTTCCGTTTGAGGATGCCCCACAGATGCTCAATAGGATTTAGGTCTGGAGACATGTTTGGCCAGTCCATCATCTTTACCCTCAGCTTCTTTAGCAAGGCAGTGATCGCCTTGGAGGTGTGTTTGTTATCATGTTGGAATACTGCCCTACGGCCCAGTCTCTGAAGGGAGGGGATCATGCTCTGCTTCAGTATGTCACAGTACATGTTGGCATTCATGGTTCCCTCAATGAACTGTAGCTCCCCAGTGCCGGCAACACTCATGCAGCCCCAGACCATGACACTCCCACCACCATGCTTAACTGTAGGCAAGACACACTTGTCTTTGTACTCCTCACCTGGTTGCTGCGACACGCTTGACACCATCTGAACCAAATAAAGTTATCTTGGTCTCATCAGACCACAGGACATGGTTCCAGTAATCCATGTCCTTAGTCTGCTTGTCTTCAGTAAACTGTTTGCGGGCTTTCTTGTGCATCATCTTTAGAAGAGGCTTCCTTCTGGGATGACAGCCATGCAGACCAATTTGATGCAGTGTGCGGCATATGGTCTGAGCACTGACAGGCTGATCCCCCACCCCTTCAACCTCTGCAGCAATGCTGGCAGCACTCATACGTCTATTTCCCAAAGACAACCTCTGGATATGACGCTGAGCATGTGCACTCAACTTCTTTGGTCGACCATGGTGAGAGCGATAACACCAAATTTAACACACCTGCTCCCCATTCACACCTGAGACCTTGTAACACTAATGAGTCACATGACACCGGGGGGGGAAAATGGCTAAGTGGGCCCAATTAGGACATTTTCACTTAGGGGTGTACTCCCTTTTGTAGCCAGCGGTTTAGACATTAATGGCTGTGTGTTGAGTTATTTTGAGGGGACAGCAAATTGACACTGTTATACAAGCTGTACACTCACGACTTTACACAGTGTAATTTCTTTAGTGCTGTCACATGAAAAGATATAATAAAATATTTACAAAAGTGTGAGGGGTGTATTCACTTTTGTGAGATACTGTATGTCTGATCAGTGTATATTGTAGCTTACCAGTCCTTAGATTTGTTGGCTGCATTCATTTTCTTTTTTTTTTGCTTATTTTCAGCTGGTGATTCTGCCAGTAACATATTCCTGTCCTAGGATGACAGTGCTCAATCATTGTTCTATGGCGGACTGGAGGTGTATTGTCACCATAAGAGAGAAAGTCTATTAGGACCGAATAACACCTACCCCTCTCCACTCCATAATATAGCAGGATGGTGTCTTGTAGTTTACAAGTTTTCTAGCAGGACCATTTGGGTATTTTTTTTGCAGTTATCGAAAATAATCCACAATACACTGTCAATGGTATTTACCTTTAACAGACCAAATGGGAGAAAACAAGAGAAGTTTATTTTTGGGGTTTACCTATGCTTTTAATTTACAACAGAGGATAGCTTTACCAAAGGAAGCCTTTTAGAGACTCATGCCGCATACACACGAGCGGATTTTCCGTCGGAAACATTTTGGATGTTTTTTCCGACGGAATTCCATGGCTTGGCTTGCATACACACGGTCACACAAAAGTTCACTGAACTTTCGACCGTCAAGAATGCAGTGACGTACAACACTACGACGAGCCGAGAAAATGAAGTTCAATGCTTCCGAGCATGCATCGAATTGTTTCCGAGCATGCGTAGGAATTTTGCGCGTCGGAATTGGTACAGACGATCGGAATTTTTGATCTAAACTTTTTCCAACCTAAAAATTGAGAACCTACTCTCAATCTTTTGCTGGCTGGAATTCCGCCAGCAAAACTCCGATGGAGCATACACACGGTCGCATTTTCCGACCAAAAGCTCTCATCGGACTTTTGCTGGCGGAATTTCCGATCGTGTGTACATGGTATCAGAGGTAGAAACGTGACTTGAGCTAACCTAGAGAATAGATTTTTTTTAAATAAATTACTCTGTTTCACAAAAAAATTAATTAAAAGCATAGTGTTATTTCTTTTTAATCTGGCATATATTAAATATGAATATTTGATACTTACCACATACTAGCCCCAAGGTAGAGAGCTCCAGGCTAGAGCACAGCTAACTATAGCCTATTTTTTTAAATTGGGCTTTAAAACAGACCTGAACAGTAGGAGGAATCCGATAATGTGGAGTGTTGAATAAGAGGGGATCCTTTTTTTATTTATTCTAGCAGAGATAGAACATCTGGCTCAGTCAATTTTACACAACAATCATGAAAGTATTGCACGTTCAGCATGCTTTGTAAACTGAGTGCCATGGATACACTCTGTATTGATAAAATGCTATAAAACACCAGTTTATAACTTGAGTTCAAGTTTACACTTCACGACAATGAATGGAAACTTTTATAAAGTATGATTATAGTTTACCAGTAAACTGTACTTAAATTGGTTGTAAAGCCACTTTGTAAAGTACATACAATCCCCTCTGTTAGATAATGTTTTATGCGCCAGTGTATGTTCTTTGTAAAAAAATATGCCAATTTCTACTTATTTCATAGCTGCGCTCACGTGACTGCTCGCTGCTCCCTCTCCCGATCTGACAGCTACAGCGGGAGGGGCGGAGAATCCCCCCGCTGACATCAGTTGGGAGAAGGGGAGGAGAGGAGGAGAGAGGCGGACGGTCACATGAGCGCCGAGCGTTGCTATGAAAAAGGTACACAGTGTCTTATTTTTAATAAAACACATACACTGGGGCATATCATTTAATATAACATGAGATTGTAGGCATTTGACACAGTTACAGTAGCAGCAGGAGGGGAGGGGCAGACACTGTCATTAGCTGACAGGCAGGGAGGAAAGGAGAGAGAGGACAGAGAAGATCTTCGGATGATGGAGGCACGTAAACTGACCACAGTGTCAGGGTTCAGCAGCCATGATAAACCGTGGTCAGTTTACAGGGGGAGGGCAGAAACAGGCAGGATCAGCCAGGTATTTCAGGTGATACAGGGGGCCAAATTACACATTGCTGTATAAAATGCTTTAAGGGAACAGGATCCTTTTAAGAAAAAAAAATCTAGGGTTACAAACACTTTAACTAGTATGATACTGTGTATTACTAGTATAATACAAATTGCTTGCATTGCAGCAGGTGATTAGACACAATGTCAGCATGTTCTCTGACCACACAATATTTTATTAATATCTAAGTTTGTTTGGCAAGAGTAATGGACTTGCATTACTTAACTACTGTGCCTGAGCCTGAAATGTTGAGGAAGAAGTAGAGGTGTTCTTATTTATCTTTGCAACTAAGGAGAGTATCAGACTCGAAAGCAGGTCAAAAACTTTCAGGTAGTTCATTTTACTTTTAATTTGCTGGCGTTTTTGTGTTACTTCTCGGTTTGCTTGAGTTACTTTTGCATTTTCAGTGACTTGTACTGGGAAGAAAAGCAGTTCAGGTGTAAACAATGGCTCATGAGAACCTCTGCAGCATTCACCTGTCCTGTTTAAGGGCCCATTTATATGCCCTCACACTAAACAGCAGCGGTTTAGTATGCAGCCAGCTGTCTGCTCCGGCTGCAGTGAGTCAGCGGTAGGGGGGTGGTGTGATGCGCATTTCAGCACATCACACAGTTCACATTTTTTTTCTTTTTTTTTCATGCCAACTTTATTTGAAATGCACATAGTGACACTTTGTTAATGTCACCGCACAGCAGCACAGTGCACTAATCTAAGTAATCAACTATCGCAAAAATGAAGCTTGGTTTTAAAATGCTTTCCTCTCTTTCTTTAACCGCTTGCCGACATGCCCTATAGTAAAACTGCCATAGGGCGGCAGCTGTGTGCCAGATCACGTATATATGCGTGATTCTGAACTTCCACCTGCACAGGGTGTCGGCCGATCTGCAGGTGCGGGGGGGTGCTCGATGTCCTCCAGCACCCACCAATCGTCAGCAATACACAGGGAATTGGGATATGTCTTATGTATGTACATATATGTACATATGCCATATGTAAACAAGGCATATCTCAGTTCTGACAGGGGGGAAGGAATGGATTATGTGTTCCTGCAAAGCAAATCCATTACTTCCCCTAGTAAAAGCAGCACACAGTTAAAACACAAACACTGGCTAGGCACATGCTCGCCCTATATGTTAACCCCTTCCCAGCCAGTGTCATTAGTACAGTGCATACAGTATTTTTAGCACTGATCACTGTCATTGTGTTACTGGTTCCAGACAATGTGTCAAAAGTGTCAATTAGTGTCAGAATGTCCGCCGCAATACCGCATGATCTCTGCCATTACTAGCATAAAAAAAATAAAAATAAACACAAATTCCATAAAATATCCCATAGTTTGTAGATGCTATAACGGTTGTGTAAACCAATCAATATAAACTTATTGGGATTTCGTTACCAAAAACATGTAGAAGAATACATATTGGCCTAAATTTATGAAGAAATTCGATTTTGTTACATTTTTTTTTGGATCTTTTATAGCAGAAAGTAAAAAAAAATGTAAAAAAATTTATTTTTTTTTTTTGATTTTTTTTTTTTTATGGCGCAAAAAAATAAGGTGATCAAATACCACAAAAAGAAAGCTCTAATTGTGGGAAAATAGGACATAAATTTTATTGCACGACAGCACAATTTTCAGTTAAAGTAACGCAGTTCTGCATCGCCAAAAATGGTCTGATCATGAAGGGGGGGGGGAAATCTTCCGGAGATCAAGTGGTTAAAGAGAAAGTAGGCGTTAAACGCTGGCATACGTAATAAATGGGCTTGCACAATATAGAGATGTAACAATTTTGGTGAAAGTGAAATGGGCACAGCTGTATAGTCTTCCGATGAGGTTATTATATGAATGAATGTCTTACTCCTGCTTACAGAAACCAAAAAAAAAAGCATATTTAGAAGAATCAGGCTCCTATTTAATCTGTCACCATGGACATTAGAGAGTCAGCTCATATTGTGCTATACTCAAACTTTGTTTGATGCCGTTGTGTACACTGTATTCTCTTTTTTCTTTCAGAGGGACGCTCCCTGGCAGGCATGCTAAGCTGTAAGTACACAGAGACATCTGCTGCCCTTCACCATAATACACAGGAGTTGCTTGAGGGGGTTGTCAGACAGATTCGCCTTCGAAAAGATGACGTACAACACAATCCCCAGCCAGCCACCCTCCTACCACCAGGTCGCAGAGAGAGCCTGACCAAAAGAGCAAGGCGACTTTTGCAGGGGATTATGGGAAAACATAAAGGTATCTTCAAGCAGAGGTCGAAATCATGCCATGACCTTTCTGTCTTGTGACTAGTGAACTAACTTGTCCATGTGCCATAAGGAAGTCGCACTGGCCACATGACCTTGTGCCTGCCACAGAAGTCGGAACACTTTTGACTATCTTATATGGAACCAAATGAACAGAACATGGGCCGCATAAACTGATATTTCTATGAACCCCAATCTGAGACAAAATAACACCAACACTATGAGAAAACTTAAAGATGACGCACACTACCTGGTATAAATACCTATTGAAAAATAATGTATAAAATCTCCAAAGGTGATTATACTGTACGCAGTGGCGTATCCAGGGTATGGCAGATATGGCAAGTGCCATGGGCGCCATGTGAAGGGGGCGCTCCTGAGTGGCTGGGCAGCAAGGCACTTAGAGAAATCTCTTTTAAAATGACCCTGGTATTGCTCATTGTCAGCCTGGAGTGGGATCCTGGCCGGCGGAGGCTGCTTTAGGTCGTTCACCACTGGCCCCTGGCTCACTGCCCAATCTGGTTGCTAGCCAGGGCCCGCCTGGCGTCTAGTAACCAGTGACGTCAGGAGGAGGAGAGAGGCAGAGACCAGCATTCAGAGCGAGAGGATTTCACTTCCTCCTCCGCGCCCACTGCTTAGCTCCGCCCACCTCCTCCCTGCATCTGATCCAAGTGCACAAGAAACATGTGAGGCACAGTGCACAAAGGGAGAGAGGCATTTAGGCAGTGGTGTCCCCCTAGGATATTGCAAAATAGGCTGCTGTGCCAGAGAGGGGAAATGAGCCGGCACTGTGCTCTCCCTCCTCTCCAGCTTCACAGTCCTCACACTGCAGCTCGTCTCTCCCAGTGGCTCTGTGTGTGTATAGGAGCGCCCTGCAGCCTCCCACTCTTGTCCTGTCATTGACTATAGAAGTAGCAGAAAGGAACCAGCAGCCTCATACTATAGGAACTGCCAGCAAGCCACAGGACAAGAAACAGTTAACAGCAAGAGCTGATCCGCCTCCTGCTGCTTACTGAGCCAATGGGCGCTGCTGTTACCCGCCCCCTTCGATTGAGAAGAACAGAATACTGGAGTCATGCTGGAGCCTGGAGAAAGAGCAGAGCAGAGCAGAGCTGCCGACTGGGGAGGGGCAGAGAAGGAGGAGAAATGAGCAAGAGAAGCAGAAGAATGAATTCAGGAGAAGGTAATCTGGAGACACAGGAAGAGACATTTACTGCAAGGGCTCCTCTCTTTATTCTGTCTGTACTTTCTGAAGTATTCTGTATTCCCTGTATTCCTCCTTTCTCTCTCTCTCCCTGCACCCCCCTTCTCTCTCTCTCCCTGCACCCCCCCCTCTCTCTCTCTCCCTCTCCCTCCCCCCCCCCCCTTCTCTTTCTCTTCCCCAATCCCTTTTCCCCCTCTTGCCAGAACCAGTATAAACACTTTGTTAATATTAAAATAAAATATACAATGCTGTGCTTCCTTCTTCACCTTAGTGTTTTCATTTTAAAATGTAATTGCATAATTTGGTTATATACTGCTAGACTTTTCTTTTATTTCTTTACCCTGCAAGGTGATTTTTTTGGTAAACTTACCTTTAAAACAAAGCCTTCCCGCACCCAGAAGTCTCTAATTTTTACTTATCTTGCTTCCGGGTTTGCAGCATATTAGTGATATTGACACCCCCTCAAAAAAAAAAAATTGATAACAAGTTGCAATATATTAATTGATGGTAACACCCCCTCAAGAAATAAAATAACTCTACTGACAATAGGGGGTGTCACCATCACTAATATACTACAATTTTATATTTTGAAAATTTGACCTGTAGTTTTGTTAGCTGTTTTTTTGTTAGGCCCCTTTCACACTGGGGTGTTTTTCAGGCGGTACAGCGCTATAAATAGCGCCTGTATACCGCCTGAAAAAAATCCGGCCCCATTCACTCCAGTGTGAAAGCCGGAGGGCTTTCACACTGGAGCGGTGCGCTAGCAGGACGGCAAAAAAAGTCCTGCTAGCAGCATCTTTGGAGCGGTATAGGAGCCGTGTATTCACCGCTCCTATACCGCTCCTTCCCATTGATTTCAATGGGACACCGCGGTAAAACCGCTGCAATACCGCCGCAAAGCGCCGCTACGGCGGCGCTCTGCGGGGGATATTAACCCTTTTTCGGCCGCTCGCGGGAGGTAAAACCGCACCGCGAGCGGCCGAAACCCACGGGCAAAACGACGGTAAAGCAGCGCTAAATATAGCGCTGCTTTACCGTCACCGCGGCTCCCGCCCCAGTGTAATAGGGGCCTTAAGGTTATCTGAAAGATGGGTTTCAAATGTTTTGACAGGGGCGCAGTTTCAGTGCTTGCCATAGGCGCCATTTTCACTAGATACGCCTCTGACTGTACGTTTACCAAGACTGTAACAATATGTCCACGAGAATACAAGTTAAGAATACTTGTGTTCCAAAGGAGGGCTTAAAGTGGTTGTAAACCCTTACCTCTACCTAGTGGAGTGACTGGTCTCAGGTAATACACAGAGGTAAAACAAATCCTCCTACATAAGTTGTACCTGTTTATCTGCAGTCATTTGTCCTGTACATCCTTGCAAAACTAAGAGAAGAAAAGGATTTTTCATAGACTCACAAAGCAGGGGGCGGAGAGCTGTAGCTACATACTGTACAAGGGATCTGAGAGCAGATTGGAGGAAAGGGACACACACCCCTTCACACAGCACACAGGAACAGAGCTGAGACTGTTAATGCCGCGTACACACGATCAGAAATTCGGGCAGCAGAAGACCGATGAGAGCTTTTGGTCGGAAAATGCAACCGTGTGTATGCTCCATCGGACTTTTGCTGGCCGAATTCCCACCAGCAAAAGATTGAGAGCAGGTTCTCAATTTTTCGGTCGTCTGTACCAATTCCGACGAGCAAAATTCCTACGCATGCTCGGAAACAATGAACTTAATTTTCTCGGCCTATCACCGCGTTCTTGGCGGTCGAAAGTTTTGTGTGACCGTGTGTATGCAAGCCAAGCTTGAGTGGAATTCTGTCGGAAAAAACATCCAAGTTTTTTCCGACGGAAAATCCGCTACTGTGTACGCAGCATTAATCTGCTTAACCACTTCCATACCGTGCAAATTCCAGCACTCCTCTCCTACATGAAAATATCATCTTTTTTTGCTAGAAAATTACTCAGAAACCCCAAGCAGCGACCCTACAGAATAAAATGGCGGCCATTGCAACTTTTTATGCAACACAGTATTTGCACATGAATAAAAAAAAAAAAAAAACAGTAAAGTTAGCCCAATCATCTTGTATAATGTGAAAGATGATGTTACACTGAGTAAATAGATACCTCGCATGTCATGCTTTAAAATTGCGCACACTCGTGGTATGGCGCCAAACTTCGGTACTTAAAAATCTCTGACGCTTACATTTTTTTTACAGGTTACATGTTTGGAGTTGCAGAGGAGGTCTTGGGCTAGAATTATTGTTCTTGCGCTAACGTTCGTGGTGTGTGGTTTGAACGTTGTTTACATATGCGGGCACGACCTACATATGCATTCGCTTCTGTGTGCGAGCACGCGGAGACGGGTGCGCTTTCATTTTTTTTTATTGTTTATTTTATTAAAAAAAAAAAATGTTTTAACACTTTCCCTTTAAAAAAAATTTTTTGATCACTTTTATTCCTATGTAAACATCCCTTGTAATAGGAATAGTGCGTGACAGGTCCTCATTATGTTATAGACCTCTATAGTCTCTCCTCCAGGCAGGAAAGGCTGAGATCAAAAAAAAAAAATTAACGATCTCAGGCTTTCCTGCCGAGTCCCTGGCATTGTTTACTTCCACCGGCCCGGACATGACGTCATAATTGCTGGGGAACCATCTGTCCCTCAGATTTCTCTATGACTTTCTTCCGGCGCTGGCGGATTTCTTCTCCAGCTCGCCGATTGCACGGGCAAGCCCGGAGTAGCACCGGAGGACGGCAGGAGGGGAGCTCGCCGCCTGTAAGAACGATCATGTGGCTGAACAGCCACTTTGATTGTTGTTACAGTGAAGGGAATCGCTGGCTGAAAAAAATGATACCTGAATAATGCCTACAGCTGCAGGCATCATTCAGATATCACCACTGAAAACCGAGGACGTCATATGAATTTCTGCGATATGGAATTGGTTAAGCTTCCTCCCTTGTCACCTTTTTTCTCTTGGTGTCAGGAAAATTTGTCTGAAGTGACTCATGCAGATAACAGAGGAACTAGACAGCAGAGAGAAATAACACTGAGTGCTTTGGAGAGAGGCAAGTAAACACGCTAGAAATACATTCTTGTTGGGATTTCATGTGTGAGGTTTACAACCACTTTAAAGCAGAACTATGGGCAAAATCAAAATATACATATATGATGCAATCTATCAAAGGTATTAACACAGCAGTGTTTGTTTTCCTGTGTCCACCCTGCAATGTTGTTTTACTACCTGTGATCTGGCCAGTAAGTCTGTTATTTTAGACCAAGCTGTCCAGAAAAAGTGGATGTTAGTGGATTAGAGCGCATTAAGACAAAGCATTTACCACTGACAGGGGTGCTTACAATGGCCAGCTTTTATTCATTTATTTAAAAACTTTATCCCAAAAGCAAAAAGGCCATACATAGTTTGAATCTTGGCCGGTTCAGCAGGTACCGGCCTAAATTTGAATCGTTAATGGGCAGGCTGAATGTACCAAGTCGATCAATCGATCAACTTGGGTACAACCAGCCTGCAGGATTCTCTTACGACTATTGCTAGCTGCTGCTATAGCCGCTAGTGATAATCAGTGTCTTCTCCCGGCCGGGACAGTTTCCCCCACCGGGAGCAGACAAAGCAGACAAAAACTACAACCCGTAGTTGGAGGAAAGAAATTGGCACAGTGTATGACTGGCCTAAATTGTAACTGTCAAAAATGTGTTAGCTGGAGTTCAAAGTTAATTAACACTTATCTAAAGTTCAAAAAAATGTATAAGTTCATTGAACACTACCCTCTCCACAGGTTGACCATGCAGCTTGTCCAAGGGTGGCTACTGTGCTCCTCCATAAATACAGTGGAGGGCTGAGGGTAGCCACCCTAACACATGAAGGGTGTTAGGCCACTTTCACACTGAGGCACTGATGGTTGATGGTAAAGTGCCGCTAGTTTTAGCTAGCGGGGCACTGGCCATTGATTTCAATGGTGGGGGGCGTTTTAGGAGCGCTGTATTCACCGCTCCTAATTCACTGCTCCTAAACCACCCCAAAGATGCTGCTTGCAGGACTTTTTTTTCCTGTCCTGCAAGCGCACCGCCCCAGTGTGAAAGCACACTCAAGCTCTCACACTGGGGCTGCAGAAGAGGCAGTTTACAGGAGCTTTCCAGGAACCATTTTTAGCGCAAAAACGCCTGTAAAACGCCCCGGTGTGAAAGTGGCCTTAATGTTTGGATCATCAGATGAAAAAAAAATAAAAAACAAATGCAGTCACCACATATGAGAATTGGTCAAATGCAATGTGGATAGAATAATGCCATTACATAAGGGAAGGCCCTTGATAATGCCCTTTATGTATATGTTACAGCTATATATGAACTTATTGTCCAGCACAAATAACATGTTTTCTGATATTTTATTAACCATATTTTGAGATCATAGAGAAAGAAAAATCAAATATGTATTGGTTTTGTTTATGCTGCTGGGTACACAAGGCAGCAATTTGGCTGTCTCTTTAGTGGCTATTGGTTTTTATGGCCCAAGTTTCTAGCTCAGCACTCAACCTCCTGCTTTCCAAATAAAGCTGGCCATACACAGAGTGAATTTTAGCTGGACTGATGTGGGTGGTCCTATCGGCATCCTCCCTCCATCCTTCGATCTGAAAATCAAAGGATCCAGGTGGAAAATGGTTGGCTGAACAGCAGCTGTATCCAATCAGCCAATCAGGTGCAAGCCGCTGTTGGGGTATTCTGCTGGCTGTTAGAATACAATCGCCGGCAGAGGAGATTCGTCCTCTCATGCTGTTTAGGATGGATAAGGGAATCGAGAGATTTCACTTGTTTGGCCCGTGAGTAAGGTTGCCGCCTTATCCCTTTAAACCCGAACACATATTAATTACACAGGTTCTGTGGCTGATTAAGGTGGTAATTAAACCTACCGTATATACTCCCTTATAAGCCGACCCGAATATAAGCCGAGGCCCCTAATTTTACCACAAAAAAACATATTGACTCGTGTATAAGCCTAGGGTGAGAAATGTGCAGCTACTGTAAGTGGAAAAGAGGGTCAACAATGCCCATTTGTAGCCTCACTGTGCCCATTTGCAGTCATAGGTCCCCCGAACTTCAAACTGTAGTTAAGGGTTCCTAGATGCCCCCATAGCTGCAGCCAAAATTTGGAGTCTCTGGACCCAAAGGGTCCCGAAATGACATTGCTGCAGATGGACACAGTTGACCGACTTTGGGGCCCTGTATCTCGGGGCCACTTGGTGCTAAGAACCCCTGAACATTTGTTGTAGTGTTGGTTCCACTGGGTTTGCACACCAAATTTGGGGTTCCTAGCACCAAGTGGCTCCGAGTTACGGTGCCCCAAAGTCGGGTCGGAAAATGTCTATACTCAAGTATAAGCCGAGGGGGGCATTTTCAGCACAAAAAAATGTGCTGAAAAACTTGGCTTATTTTCGAGTATATACGGTACTTGGTGCCTTATCTGCAGTAAATTAGCCTCAGAACCGGTGTAATTCATATGTGTTCGGGTTTAAAGGGATGAGGTGGCAACCCTACCCATGAGAGAAATCTCACAGTGTATGGCCAGCTTATAGGCTTCGGACCAGCTGTAATTGAGTAGGAAATTCCGATTTGCTCAGATCCCAGTTAACCCACCATGTTTTTGGGCTGTGTGAAGAAAACAACAAATAAGCAGTGTTGGTTATCTTACTTTACGTTAAGTTACAAATTACTTCTCCCAAAAAGTAATTGCGTTAGTAACTCAGTTACTACATTGGAAAAGTAATTAGTTACGCAGCAAAGTAACTGACTTTTTTTTTAAATATTCTATACGTGTAACTAAGGGGCGGGTCTAGTATTACTGTAAGCAAGGGGTGCATTTATTATTATTGTTATATATCGTGTAACCAAGGAGCTGCTCTATTATTACTCTAACCAAGGGCAGATCTGTTATAGCGTGTAAGCAAGTGGCGGGTCTATTATTATTATATTGTGTAAGGGGCGGATGGCTACAGAAGAGGGCGAATGTTAAATTAATGGGCAGAGCTCGATATATAACAACAATAATAATAAATGCGCCCCTTGGTTACAGTAATACTAGACCCGCCCCTTACTTACACAATAGACGCCCCTTGCAGAGTAGCACGAGCATCAGGAGCGTGCGGCATCGCCTCGTACAATTACATGTTAACTACACCTGCGCGGTGTAGAGTTCACTCAGAGCTGTTTAGGTTCGGCAATTTTCGGAAGCTCCGTAGTCCTTCGTACTGCGCAAGCCCTGCGCCTGCGCAGTACAGGGGGTCCTTATCCGGCGAGGGAACTTTTTCGGCAGGACACCGGAATTACACTACTGCCATCTAGTGGCGGTAGATGTAATTGGGGTAACTAAGCCAAAGTAATGGGAACTGAGTTACCATGAGGGGAAAAGTAATCAGTTAGATTACTCGTTACCCTCTAAAGTAACTGCGTTAAATAACTCAATTTATTTTAACTCAGTTACTTACATCACTGCAAATAAGACGTACAAACTTCATGCTGTATCCCAAATGGAAGATGAACCAAGGACTAAGCACTACAAGGGAAGAGTGTTAACCACTCAGCCAGGACTTTATTGTAGCTTTATTTTTGTAATCCAGTTTTGTTTGGCTAACCATCATGTGTTCAACACATTTTATAAACTAGTAGGTATCTCTTTATAATAATAAAAAAAAGCCAAATCAATAATTAAAGTGCATCTACAGCATCTTATAATATTCTGCTCAGTGATCCGTGTAAAAGACAGGTGTTATCTATATCATATAGATACATAGCCAGGAGAAAGTTAAATTTTCCATTAGAATTGTGCATTGTCATGCTCCATTTCTTATCAGTTAGGTCACCATTTTGTCAAAGACCTTAACTTCAGGCGGGGGTGTCTTTAATATTTATTGGACCCTGGGCAAACATTTTCTTGGGCCCCCGCGAATCTACTTATCAACTATTTGCAGGCAGTGGGGCTCAAGGGGCAGCTGCTTTGGGTCCTACAACAATGACTGGGCCCAGAGCAGCTGCCTCTTTTGCCCCATGTTAAAGACATCCCTTACTTCAGGAATGAGCCATGAATCAGTAAGGCATGATTTAGGCCTGAATATATGGTAGTGCTACACACAGATCACGTGGCCGGTGCTGGGCTTTTTCATATTCCATGGGCTTCAACCAGATGCCTTTCAAGCAACCACCAGCTCGTACCTATTTATTGCTCTATTACTGCATTCTGCCTACATTTCAGTCATTGCACCAGACACAACATAAACTCACACAACATGACTCATAATGCTTACATAGAATGGTTTGGCAGCGGGATAGAAAGGATGTTTTTGTTCAGTCACACAAAAGTGGCGCCATTTAGACTTGTAAATTAGTAAAGCAGTATAAACGAAAAGTAAAAGAAATGACAGATGACGACAACCATTGTCATTTGTCTTTTTATGATTCAATACGTCCAAGACCTAGCAATGGTGGGGATTTACTAAAACCAGGGAAAGGGAAAAATCTGGTACAGCTCTGCAACGAAACCAATCAGCTTCCACGTTTTATTGTCAAAGCTTTATTGAACAGGCTGACGTTAGAAGCTGATTGGCTACCATGCACAGCTGCACCAGATTCTGAATGCTCCAGTTTTAATAAATCTCCCTCCCAATGTCATCTCTTGTAAAGGTGAAAAGAGCACTCAGGACTGGAGGGATGGCTGTTTTTTTTTTTTTTTTTTTTTGTGGCTATGCCAAAAATCTGAACAGATTTGGTGTGTCAAGGTGTGTTTTGGCATGCCCTGATAATAATGGTAATATAGATAACAATGTCATCTCTGGTAAAGGTGAAAAGAGCACTTAGAAGGGGAGGGATGGCTGTTTTTTTATTTTTTTTTATTTTTTTTTGTGGCTTTGCCAAAAATCTGAACAGATTTGGTGTGTCAAGGTGTGTTTTGGCATGCCCTGATAATAATGGTAATATAGATAACAATGTAATCTCTGGTAAAGGTGAAAAGAGCACTTAGGAGGGGAGGGATGGCTGTTTTTTTTGTTTTGTTTTGTTTTTTTTTTTGTTTTTTTGTGGCTTTGCCGAAAATCGGAACAGTTTGGTGTGTTCTAGCATGCCCTGAGAATGATGGTAATGTAATGTTAAAGCAACAAATAAACACATTTCACATCAGCAAGTGTGTGTAAAAGAAATGCTTTACCAGCATGGTGTACAGTAAGAGAATCTGCATAAACTGACAGGACCTAACTATCCGAATATACAACATGAAATAGATGATATTTATGGCTTTTCTTCACCCACCTCTCTGTCACCCTGTCTTCATACTACCTTTTCCCCTGAGTATTACCTTACTCCTACCCCCTCCCCAAAGCAATTTTCCTGTCTTCCAACCTTAAAAGGAGAAATTCATCTGAACAGGCTTTGTTACCATGGAGACTACAAACCAACTATATTTTCATAGCTCCCCCTGTATCTGGGGGAGACGTTGCCATGGAGACTCATACACGGCACCCCATACCACAGAGAAGGCTATTGTGATAAGAGTGAGAGGAACACAAATAACCAAATTACTCTGTAAGCAGTCATCTCAAGGCCTTGTGTTGCTGGCTCATGTACGTTATCAGATTATGTTACAAGAAAGGCGATGAATCGCTTTCTGAATGCGCACAGAAACAAGGACTGGTTATAAAGCATCTGAGGGAATTAATGCCACATGTTTTTCTAATAGCAAACATATACTATACAATGCCATTTTACATGAATATATTAAAGCAAAATTTAAGTTCCACTGTAAAAAACAGTGAGCAGGCAGGCTTTGCAGAAGAGACTTGCAATGTCTCTTCTGCCATAAAATGCCTCTACCTGCCTGCTCGCTGTCTTCTCGGGTGCTGTAAACTGAACCGTGCATATGTAGCTCAGCTTACAGCATTGTGCCGGTCTCTGCGTGACGGGAGGACTGGCTCCTGCGTATGCGCAGGAGTTACGCCATCCTGAGCTGGCCAATGAAGATGCCCGAAGACAGGGCTGGATTAAGGGTATCATGGGCCTGGTGCTGCGATTCCAGGAGCCTGTGCTGCTATGTCCCCAAACTAGAAAGGGTGCAGCCGCACAGGCGTAACGCTGGGGAAGCCTGGCATTTGATTTGATTTGGCAGGCTTCAGTAAGGACCATGCGTCGGTGTGCACTCTGAGGTGAAAGCTTACAGCTGTGCAGGTCCAACGCTATGGAAGCCCCAGGATTCTATAAAAGCTCTGCATCGGCAGGCACAGCATTCCCTGAGGTGAGGTGGAAGGGTGCAGCCGCACAGGCCTGGCACAACACTACGGAAGCCGAATACCAGGCTTTCTGCCCACCCACTACCCGTTATTAAAGGATAAGTTGACCTTTTTTTAATAAACATATATCTTTTTGTGCATTTATTGTAATTTTTTTTGGGAGCCTGCAGAGCACTGCACCTGCAATCTGCAATTCCAGGATCCTGCAGACTGTCAGTGCAGCTGTCTGCCCGTACCTTGTATGGGCAGGCAGTTACTGAATAACAGGACGAATCAATGAACTACCTAGAGTGCTCATCAGTGCCTCCATAGTTCAATCGCAGTCCATAGCTGCAATCATGGCAACCCGCATCGCGGGAAGCATGTCGCTCAAAAGTAGCTCCTGAACTTTTTTGGGACGACATGCTTCCCACGATGCGGATTGCCGCACAATTTATCGCACGACAATCGCGGCAGACCCACACCACGATTTGAGGTGTCATTCAAATGAACGGCATCTCAAATGTGAGTTCCTCGATTTGTCATTCACACATCTGTGGTTTCAAATCGCCGGCAGATTGGCAGCAAATCTTCCCGCGATTCAAAACACTGAAGTGTGAATGCAGCCTTAGAGATCATTTTGAGGATACGTTTCAGAGATTGAGTACTCTGAATTGCCACTTCATTAGCTATACCTAATCATTAAAGCGTAACTCCACTTTCTTTGCCCTCTGGGTGATCTATGTACACTGTAAGGATTGTATCAAACTTTGTTGCAGATTCCTACGTTTTTCTATTCTGAGGAAATCCCTGTGTGTTTGCCTGTGTCCATGGGCACAGTGAGTTTAATGAGAGTGGTTTCATAATTATCAATTAGCTGTGCACCTGCAAAGCACTAATGAGGAAAGCTGTTGGGCCTTTCAGCCCTAAAAATAGCGCCTGTAAAGCGCCTGAAAACTACCTCCCATTCTCTGCAATGGGTGCTTTCACACCCAGGAGGTGCGCTTGCGGGACGTTCGGAAAAGTCCTGCAAGCAGCATCTTTGGGGTGGGTAAGGAGAAAACCCGCTCCTGGCATCTGTTCCTAGATATCACCTTCCCTGCCAAAGGGTGCCAGCTCAGTATGTATGATGCATGTGAGCAAAAAATGGATCCGGATAGCAGCACCCCAAGAAAATTGCTTTATTGAAGACTCAAAAATGCAAACTTCTAATGCGGTTCACACTGCTCTCACTGGTGCTTAATCATAGCTAAATCATGAATATAGTAACATGGTATATATATATATACACAAACATAGCATGAAAGTCTAATTGAAGGACTTGCTAACGCCCACATCATCATACGAAGATCTGACTTCACTTAAAGTAATGGGACAGCTGAGACCGCAGTTCTCTGTGCAGCATGTTAACCCTTTGCAAATGACGATGTCAAATCAAGCCAAGCCTTCACATTAGGTTTCATGATTGAAAAAGATTCATTAATGTGAGAACATCTCACGAATAAAATCCTAAAAACAAAAATTGAAAATAAAACCATGCTGTAAACAAAATAAATTAATTTGCAATTCAAAAAGTTACTTGTTATGGTTATATAATATCAGGATCTATATATGTATGAAACATATCTAAACATATGGATTATCCAAAAGAATATCAAAATCCAATGTATTCAAAAATTGCCTGATAATAATTTACCCATAGAAGAAAACTTAACTGGTGGACGTAAAACCCCTGTGGTTTAGACATGGGACCATAATCAGTCTGGATATAAAGAAAATATAAACAGTATGCAAAAAATGCAAAAATTACTAGAAAAACTTTATTCAGACAGAAAATGTAAACACCATCGCTATTGTGTCTCCAAATAATCCAAACACAATGTGGTAATGACACTTTAGTGCAAAGCGCTGACGTAACCGGGTGACCCCGTCCCCCTCTGATGCTACGTGGAAGCCATAGGGATTTCCCCATGCGTCAGAGGGGGCGGGGTCACCCGGGGACGTCACTGTGTGGCCACGCCCTCAGTTATAAAAGAACTGTCACCTGAGAGGACGGTCATTATGGTGGGTGCCTCCCATGGAGGCAGATCGGTGGCGGCGTGCAGGTTTTTTTTTTGGTCCGCCGGCGGAGCGAGAGAAGAAAAAGAATGGACTTCATGGGACATTTTTATTTTTAGTTTTTTTTAATAAAGGACTTGTCCCAAAGCCGTGTCTTGTCATTTTTTACCATTTTGACACTTTTTTGTGAAACGGTAGGGGTACATTTGTACCCCGTTACCATTTCACACAGGGGGGAGGCCGGGATCTGGGGGTCCCCTTGTTAAAGGGGCTTCCAGATTCCGATAAGCCCCCCGCCCGCAGACCCCCACAACCACAGGGCAAGGGTTGTGGGGATGAGGCCCTTGTCCCCATCAACATGGGGACAAGGTGCTTTGGGGGGCTACCCCAAAGCACCCACCCCATGTTGAGAGCATGTGGCCTGGTATGGTTCAGGGGGGCGGGCGCTCTCTCGTTCCCCCCTCTTTTCCTGCGGCCTGCCAGGTTGCGTGCTCGGATAAGGGTCTGGTATGGATTTTTGGGGGAACCCCCACGCCATTTTTTTAAAATTTTGGCACGGGGTTCCCCTTAAAATCCATACCAGACCTGAAGGGTCTGGATTGGATTTTGAGGGGGACCACCACGCCATTTAAAAAAAAAAAATTGGCCCGAGGTTCCCCTTAATATCCATACAAGACCTGAAGGGCCTGGTATGGAATTTGGGGGGACCCCCACGCAATTTATTTATTTTTATTTTGGTTCGGGGTTCCCCTTAATATTCATACCAGACCCAAAGGGCCTGGTAATGGACTGTGGGGGAATCCCATGCCGTTTTTTTCAATGACTTTTATGTGTATTGCCAGGGCCGACAATTCATTATAGCCACTAGAGTACTTTTAAATTACTTTTTTTCCTTTAGAAATGTCATTTTGTGCAGGGACTGTTCTAAACACGGGAAACATGCGCCACTTTACAGGCATACTATAGACACCCCCCCCCCCCCCCAAGGTATGAAATTTAAAGGAATATTTCACTTTTATTGTTTCACTTTAAGTATTATTAAAATCACTGCTCCCGAAAAAACTTCAGTTTTTAAAACAATTTTTTGCATTGATACATGTCCCCTGGGGCAGGACTCAGGTCCCCAAATGCTTTTTATGACAATACCATGCATATTAGCACTTTTGATTATTCATGTTCGTGTCCCATAGACTTTAACGGTGTTCGCGTGTTTGAACAAATTTTTTGCCTGTTCGCATGTACTGCTGTGAACCGAACCGGGGGGTGTTCGGCTCATCCCTAGTTATGAAGAAAGGTTACGAGCACTGAACTTATTCTCTCTAGAGAAGAGATGCTTGAGAGGGGATATGATTTCAATTTACAAATACCGTACTGGTGACCCCACAATAGGGATAAAACTTTTCCGTGTAAGGAAGTTTAATAAAACACGTGGCCACTCATTGAAATTAGAACAAAAGAGGATTAAGCTTAAACTGCGTAGAGGGTTCTTTACTGTTATAGCGGAAAGGATGTGGAGTTCCCTTCCACAGGCGGTGGTCTCAGCGGGGAGCATCGATAGTTTCAAAAAACTATTAGATAAGCACCTGAACAACCACAACATACAGGGATATAGAAGGTATTACTGATATATAATCACACACATAGGTTGGACTTGAAGGACTTGTGTCTTTTTTCAACCTCACCTACTATGTAACTATATATGTAACTATGTGTTTTTGATGCTACACATAGAAAATAGGTTATATGGTTTTCAATGGCATAGTTCACACCAGTGCTTGAAATTCCGGTGTGTTCCAGTTCCAGAAAAAAACATGCTGCATTTTTCCTGCACTGGACTGTACTGGTGCGCTGTAAAATGCATAAAAACGTACTGGAATGCACCAAAAATGCACTAGAACACCCGTGTGCTTATTTAAGTCTAAAAAAAATTAAATAAGGACATGGGTGTTCTAGTGCATTTTTGGTGCATTTAGGTGCGTTCCAGTACGTTTTTTATGCATTTTACAGCGTACCAGTACAGTCCAGTGCAGGAAAAATGCAGCATGTTCTACTTTTTTTTTCTGGAACTGGAACGCACTGATGTGAACTATGCCATTGAAAACCATATAACCTATTTTCTATGTGTAGCATACCTCCCAACTTTTTAAGATAAGAATTAGGGTCACCTATTAGCAAAAGTATACAGGCATAGGACACACCTCCTGCCACACCCCCTTAAAGGATAATTATAAAAAAACAAATAGTTAAACCCACTAGTTCTTTTTTTTACTACTACTATTCCATTATACTGGCTTTTGAAATTTGAAAATGCAGCAATTTAGAAATTGAACTAATGGTTTAGCACTGGGAAACACTTTTTGAAAGATAAAAAGTGCATTTTGTAAAAAACTATGTAGATCAGAACAAAATGAGGGACAAATGAGGAGGAAAGAGGGACAGAGGGACTTTGTTCCAAATCAGGGACAGTCCCTTGAAATATGCATGTAGCCATACTCCCGCAGGGTCTGCTAAAGTTAATTCAGTCCGTTACTTGCCTCTCAACCCTAATAACAGCCTCAGCCCCCCTGGCACACTTGGCAATAGTGTAAGTGCAATGACCAATGAGAAACACACACGTTATAATAAAACACAGAAATTGTCTTTACTGCAATATTTCTGTGGAAGAATAACAGACAGTAACAATATACAGTTGCAAAAAAAAAGTATGTGAACTTTTGGAATGATATGGATTTCTGCACAAATTGGTCATAAAATGTGATCTGATTTTCATCTAAGTCACAACAATAGACAATCACAGTCTCTGCTTAAACTAATAACACGCAAATAATTAAATGTCACCATGTTTTTATTGAACACACCATGTAAACATTCACAGTGCAGGTGGGAAAAAGTATGTGAACCCCTAGACTAATGAGATCTCCAAGAGCTAATTGGAGTGAGGTGTCAGCCAACTGGAGTCCAATCAATGAGGTGTTGGTTACAGCTGCCCTGCCCTATAAAAAACACACACCAGTTCTGGGTTTGCTTTTCACAAGAAGCATTGCCTGATGTGAATGATGCCTCGCACAAAAGAGCTCTCAGAAGACCTACGATTAAGAATTGTTGACTTGCATAAAGCTGGAAAGGGTTATAAAAGTATCTCCAAAAGCCTTGCTGCTCATCAGTCCACGGTAAGACAAATTGTCTATGTGTGGAGAAAGTTCAGCACTGCTGCTACTCTCCCTAGGAGTGGGCATCCTGTAAAGATGACTGCAAGAGCACAGCGCAGACTGCTCAATGAGGTGAAGAAGAATCCTAGAGTGTCAGCTAAAGACCCTGGCATATGCTAACATCCCTGTTAGTGAATCTACGATACGTAAAACACTTAACAAGAATGGATTTCATGGGAGAATACCACAGAGGAAGCCACTGCTGTCCAAAAAAAACATTGCTGCACGTTTACAGTTTGCACAAGAGCACCTGGATGTTCCACAGCAGTACTGGCAAAATATTCTGTGGACAGATGAAACCAAAGTTGAGTTGTTTGGAAGAAACACACAACACTATGTGTGGAGAAAAAGAGGCACAGCACACCAACATCAAAACCTCATCCCAACTGTGAAGTGTGGTGGTGGGGGCATCATGGTTTGAGGCTGCTTTGCTGCGTCAGGGCCTGGACGGATTGCTATCATCGAATGAAAAAAAGAATCCCCAAGTTTATCAAGACATTTTGCAGGAGAACTTAAGGCCATCTGTCCACCAGCTGAAGCTCAACAGAAGATGGGTGTTGCAACAGGACAACGACCCAAAACATAGAAGTAAATCAACAACAGAATGGCTTAAACAGAAGAAAATATGCCTTCTGGAGTGGCTCAATCAGAGTCCTAACCTCAACCCGATTGAGATGCTGTGGCATGACCTCAAGAAAGCGATTCACACCAGACATCCCAAGAATATTGCTGAACTGAAGCAGTTCTGTAAAGAGGAATGGTCAAGAATTACTCCTGACCGTTGTGCACGTCTGATCTGCAACTACAGGAAACATTTGGTTGAAGTTATTGCGTCCAAAGGAGGTTCAACCAGTTATTAAATCCAAGGGTTCACATACTTTTTCCACCTGCACTGTGAATGTTTACGTGGTATGTTAATTCTTTGTGTGTTCTTAGTTTAAGCAGACTGTGATTGTCTATTGTTGTGACTTGAAGATCAGATCACATATTATGACCAATTTGTACAGAAATCCATATCATTCCAAAAGGGTTCACATACTTTTTTTTGCAACTGTATATTCAGGTAATCGACTAGAGAGCAATAACTGAGATTTAAGAGCAATATAGCTCTCAATCCTAAATTCAAGCTGCTTTCAAGGGATTCCAAACCCGAGAATGTCTCCAAGAGCAGAGGCACGCGTAAATGGTAAATAAAGCACAATATGACACTTAAATTTGGTTGGATTGGTTACTTTTACTCAGGTTAACTCTATGAGTCCAGGCAGGAGGAGAGCAGAGGAATGACCCTCTTATGTCAGGCTTCTCTCTCCTGTCTCCTATCACAACAGGCCCAACTTTAAACACTTATTCAAGTCAACAAGTAATGGCTTAACTTTCTAGATAAACTGTCCCACACACCCAATGCATATACAGAGCCCTGAATATGTGTGTGCGGATCCGTATGGCATTAGTAGCTTCAGTCCTTTTGAAGAAAAAATAAGGTTTGGTGTCTTCAGCTAGCCACTCTCATTGGTGCACTTAAACTCCTGTATAGCGGCCCAAACAACACAACTGGCCCAGCTTAATCAATTGAAACAGGCAGGATCCTCCTTAGCAAGGTGAGAGGACAATGATGTCTGTATACATTGTCCCAGAAATGGATAGCCTGTGTCAGCAAGATGACTACCAGCAACGATGTCTGTATACAGTGTTCATACTCCTTCTATGGTGCAGTATCTCTGTTCCCTGCATATGGGCAAAATGCCCTCTGTGCTTTCCTGGTGACCCAATTAGTCACCTCACACTGGAACGCTTCACCGTCGGAGCAGGGGCGCCTTGATATGCACCTGGAATCCCCCTCTCTCAGGCTGGATGTCCCGACTGGCGGTGGAGGCCTTAATGGCACGGGGAGATCATTTGAGGACAGCATCTCTCCTTCAGGTCTGATCTCTTTCACTGCCTCATGGTCACTGAGAATCTCCTCAGATAAGCAAGATGGAATCTTTGGTTCCCTGCCTCCTAGAGCATGCTGGCTCTTGTATTTCTGTCCCCATAGAAAGCTATGGGGCCGTTTTAGATAGGGACTACACATTCCAGAATCCTTTGTATAAGCTGCTTGTACATCGTGGTGCTAGCTTTGCGGGGTCGAAGGGGAACCAAGACACCTGCTACATATGCATTTTTGATGCAGAAAAAAACACACTGAACTGCATATGGTGTGAACTGACCCTTAAGCCCCATACACACGGTCGGACAATCCGCGGACCAGGTCGGTCGGATCCTGTCCGTCATACTTTGTCTGATGTTGGTTTTGCGTACACACGGTCGGACAAAGTTGTCGGAAAATCCGATCATTCTGAACGTGGTGACGTTTGTTGCCTACGACGGGACTACGTAGAGGCTAGTAGCCAATAGCTTTGGTCTTGTAATGTGATCTGAGCATGCGTAGCACTTTGTCCGGTCGGACAACCGTACACACGATCGGATTTGGTGTGATCGGACCGTGTTGTCGGCAAATCTTTCCAGCAGGAGATAAGACTTTGTCCGTCGGACAATCCGACGTACACTGTCCGATGGTGCATACACACGGTCTGATTTTTCAACAACATTGTCCGATCGGACAGAATCCATGACAAAGTCCGACCATGTGTATGGGGCTTTAGACATTTTTAGGTTGATTTACTAAAACTGGAGAGTGCAAAATCTGGTGCAAGACTGCATAAAAAACAGAAATCAATTGTTTTTTTTCAACCCTTGACCACCTCAATACAGTGCACTTACCACTTTCTCCAGTTTTAGTAAATTAACCCTTTTCTGTCTACATACACTCATTCCAGTGGCAGCTGCTGTAGATGACCTGCCCTGCAGAATGAAATGTATTATTTACGGCAGTAAACCACAATGAGTAGATAAATAGTGGTTCCTTTTGGAGGCTAGGGTGGAGCCATGCTAAGGGAAGATTACTTAACCATGCAGGTGTGAGAGTGCAGGCCCTAAGGCCGATACACAGACCAGAGGTAAGCAGACAGACAGGGCATGAAAATATTACTGCAGATTCATGACACTTAGCCTTGTGAGGACCTGTACCAGAGGACTTAATCACTGGCTACCTGAGGACAGCAAACTGCCAAGTTATCTGGACTGGATTCCTATGTACCAGGAGTGGTGAGCTAACAATCCGTGCTTATTTCAACACTGACACAATTAATGTTAATAGAGATTGCTCATTGTTTAGCAGTCCATCAGCCATCATTTGCACACTCTTAAAGGAACAGCTTTGTGTGCACCACCTTACAGAATGGCCCCAACGGTAGCCGGCAAATATTGACAATTATTCGCTAGGTACTTTTAGTCAACCCCAGGGTACCCCTTTTACAGTAAATATATGCACCCACTAGCTATTGGGGCTGTATGCATAGTGTGCACATGAGGACCTTTATGGGTTAGTTAATTCCGATACTTTTAACCCTGTTTGCATCAGTTAAAATTGGGTTTAGCATTACTACCGTTCAGCTGATTGCCATCAGTGTTTATATTGTTTAATACAGCATCTTAAACATTTTCAGTTGTCTGTTTATGGATTCATGCCTTGTTTAACTGCCTTGCCATAATACATCCATTTAATCTACCATCCAGTTGCTCGTGGCCTGTGCATTATTAGAGAGTGGTAGCATACTAACGTTTAAGTTACACAGGTGTGTCAGTGGGGATCGAGCAGCTTAAAAACTCATGGCAGAATAGAGAACCCATCATATCCAGTGGTTCCTGTGGAGGTATGCGCTACACTTATCGATCAGATATTACAAAACACTTTTTCAATGGTAAATATATATACAGTATCTCGCAGAAGTGAGTACACCCCTCACATTTTTGTAAATATTTTTGTATATCTTTTCATGACAACACTTCAGAAATTACACTTTGCTACAATGTAAAGTAGTGAATGTACAGCTTGTATACCAGTGTAAATTTGCTGTCCCCTCAAAATAACTCAACGTGCAGCCATTAATGTCTAAACCGCTGGCAACAAAAGTGAGTACACCCATAAGTGAAAATGTCCAAATTGAGCCCAATTAGCCATTTTCCTTCCCCGGTGTCATGAGACTCATTAGTTTTACAAGGTCTCAGGTGTGAATGGGGAGTAGGTGTGTTAAATTTGGTGTTATTGCTCTCCCTCTCTTATACTGGTCACTGGAAGTTCAACATGGCACCTCATGGCAAAGAACTCTCTGAGGGTCTGAAAAAAAGAATTGTTTCTCTACATAAAGATGGCCTAGGCTATAAGAAGATTGCCAAGACCCTGTAATTGAGCTGCAGCATGGTGGCCAAGACCATACAGCAGTTTAACAGCACACATTCCACTCACATGCTTAGCGTCATATCCACAGGTTGTCTTTGGGAATAGACGTATGAGTGCTGCCAACATTGCTGCAGAGGTTGAAGGGGTGGGGGGTCAGCCTGTCAGTGCTCAGACCATGCGCCACAAACTGCATCAAATTGGTCTGCATGGCTGTCATCCCAGAAGGAAGCCTCTTCTAAAGATGATGCACAAGAAAGCCCGAAAACAGTTTGCTGAAGACAAGCAGACTAAGGACATGGATTACTGGACCATGTCCTGTAGTCTGATGAGACCAAGATAAACTTATTTGGTTCAGATGGTGTCAAGCGTGTCCGGCGGCAACCAGGTGAGGAGTACAAAGACAAGTGTATCTTGCCTACAGTCAAGCATGGTGGTGGAAGTGTCATGGTCTCGGGCTGCATGAGTGCTGCCGGCAGTGGGGAGCTACAGTTCATTGAGGGAACCATGAATGCCCACATGTAATATGACATACTGAAGCAGAGCATGATCCCCTCCCTTCGGAGACTGGGCCGTAGGGCAGTATTCCAACATGATAACGACCCTAAACACACCTCCAAGATCACTACTGCCTTGTTAAAGAAGCTGAGGGTAAAGGTGATGGACTGGCCAAGCATGTCTACAGACCTAAACCCTATTGAGCATCTGTCGGGCATCCTCAAATGGAAGGAGGAGGAGCACAAAGTTTCTAACATCTACCAACTCCGTGATGTCGTCATGGAGAAGTGGAAGAGGACTCCAGTGTCAACCTGTGAAGCTCTGGTGAACTCCATGCCCAAGAGCGTTAAGGCAGTGCTGGAAAATAATGGTGGCCACACAAAATATTGACACTTTGGGCCCAATTTGGAAATTTTCACTTAGGGGTGTACTCACTTTTGTTTCCAGTGGTTTAGACATTAATGGCTGTGTGTTATTTTGAGTTGACAGCAAATTTACACTGTTATACAAGCTGTACACTTAGGGCTTAGGTTAAGGATAAAAAGTGCAGGATTAGGTTATAATTGTAGGGGGGTACATTTAAAGTTCGGGGAGGGTTAAGTGAATAGGCAAAGGTTAATAGTTAAAGCATATCAAAAGAAAAAACTTTTTTCACTTTAAATAGAGTAGGGGAAGGTAAAACCTCTTTCAGTTTTTCTTTAGTCATCTGTGTCTCATAAAAGTGGAATTAAATCTATCGATTTTGACTAATTGACAAAGCAGTTCAATTCAAGGCATGTCATCAATGATAACTATAACAGTTGTTTGTGCTTTCAATTGAAGTCAAACCATCAAATGGCAGGTGTCATAACTAATCATATGTGCAGCTATGTGGAAACTGCAGATTAAACAAGGCTAAGACAGCACCTTCCATGGCTGTAAATGATTGTTTTGCTTGCGTCTATCTAGCAAGGTTACTTTGTGGTATAAAGAAGGAAGCTGAGACCTCTGCAGTGTGTAAATGTGCTTTTACTATACAAAGATTCTGTACATACAAAACTATTACAATATTAGGAATACAATACAAGACTGACAGATATCTATAACAAGCAAAATGTATCAAAATGTATCAGCAGGTGCAGTGCTTCAGTTACATCTTCTTTTGTTCCAGAAATCATTTAGTCTTCAATGTAGTGAAACACAGCAACTTTCAAATTCAGGGTACTTAAATCTCGTGCAATCAGTCCATGACAAATCAATGGAGAATGAACATAGTCTTCAGAAAAGCAGGGTTAAAGTGTACTGGCAGCAGTCCCACACCATAGCAAACTGGTCTTAACACTTTGGGTCTATAAAAATCAGAAAGGAAGCATTAGCCAGGTCTATCACAGTGCGATATTCTCCTGCCTCTTTAGCAATTTTCTCAACAATTGAGTCTGGGACCAGGGGCACATGTTCGTCAACATGCCCCACTTTTATAGTGCAGGAGTGAGCTTCCTTCCAGATGTAGTCCCAGACTTCCTTGCCTCCCCACACCACCTTTCCATGAAAAGGTGGTGTGGGGAGGCAAGGAATCATCCATTCATTGGACTTTCACGTGGGCATCCAAGCTGTCAGTTCTTTAAAGACCGCCCAGCTGTCAGTGTAGATAGTGACATGGGAAGAAGGAATCTCCTGAAGAGTCATCACTACAGCTTTCAACTCTGCATACTGACTGGACCCTTCAATTCTGGTCTCTTGCAGGACTGTGTCTGTATTTGGGTTGTAGGATGCTGCTGTCCATTTACGCCCAGACGAGGCGACTATGGCTGAACCATCAGTGAACCACGCTGACTCCTTCATGTCTTCTGATAGAGACTCAAACGGTGGAGCCTCTTGAACGGGGGTTAACTGCAGCACAGGAATTTCTTCTGGCTGGGAGCTGGTTAAAGTAACAAGCCCTGCCAACTGTTTTGAAATGTCTCTGACATCCCCAGCTGCAATTTCCCCTCTTTCTTGAAGATACCACTTCCATTTTTATCAGTGTCTGGTTCTGGACTACAGCTGCCCTAGTGGTCAGTCCATTATCTTTCACCCATCCTGCTATTGGCAGTGCAGTATGGATGGTGACTGAGTCCTTTCCTGTAATGGTCTCTACATATGTAAGTGCTGTCTAGGCCCCAAACAGGTACTGTGAATGAATGAATGAATAACTTGTATAGCGCTACAATGTGAACAGAATCGCCTCAAGGCACTGTAGGGGCATATATCTCTTCCGTGCCCCTGTAAGTTGCTTGGGCCAAAATCCAATGGGTATTGCTCTCAGTCCTTTCTTTTCATTTGGCTGCCACAGACTCCAAGATATGGTACCATTCTGCTCCACTACATCCAGCTGAAATGGTACTCCTTGTATCACAGGTCCTAATCCCTTATGCTGCAAAATAGCTTCTTTAGCAGCCAGGTATGTGGTCCGCTGCTCTGAAACCCATAAGAACTCAGTCTTTTTTCTGGTGACATTATATATAGGCCTCAGAATCAGTCCAAGATGTGGGATGAACACTCTCCAGAACCCCACAACTCCAATAAACTTCTGTGCCTCCTCTTTGGTAGTAGGGGGCAACAGCGACTGGATAGTTTGCACAACTGTCTCTGGAATTTTCCTATGGTCCAGTCCAGATCATTCCCAGGAATTTAACCTCTGTGACAGGTCCTTGGACTTTGTCTTTCTTGATGGCCCACTCTCTGTTCTCCATGTGCTGTATCAGCAGGTGCAGTGCTTCAGTTATATCTTCTTTTGTTCCAGAAATCATGATGTCTTCAATGTAGTGAAACACAGCAACTTTCAAATTCAGGGTACTTAAATCTCGTGCAATCAGTCCATGACAAATCAATGGAGAATGAACATAGTCTTCAGAAAAGCAGGGTGAAAGTGTACTGGCAGCAGTCCCACACCATAGCAAACTGGTCTTAACACTCTGGGTCTATCAAAATCGAAAAGGAAGCATTAGCCAGGTCTATCACAGTGCGATATTCTCCTGCCTCTTTAGCAATTTTCTCAACAATTGAGATCATATCAGGTACAGCTGACTTCAATGGAGGAGCCACTTTGTTTAAACCTCTGTAATCTACAGTCATTCTATATGTCCCATCAGGTTTCTTTACTGGGAACACCGGAGACGAGAAAGGACTTACAGTAGGTCTAATGATCCCTATTCTCAACAGTTCTTGAATAGTCTCCCCAATTTCTTTGTGGCCTCCAGGAAGTCTGTACTGCTTGAGGCAGATTGGCTTCTCTGGTGGAGGAGTGTAGACAGGGGTCCATTTCGCATGATCTCTGACCACAGCCTTCACCGCCCTAACCAGATATGCCTTATCAGGATACAGGGGCGGTGCGTCCATAAAGGGCGCAGGAGCGCCGCCCCCCCTCTCCTGTCACTTTCTATATACCATAGATAGATTCATGCATTGCATGAATCTATCTATGGTCTCTGCTGACACCCCCTATTCAGGTGTCCGGCCCCTTTTCGGTCACCGGGCGCCTGAATTACAGTGGTGGGGGTGTTTTTTGGAAACACCTGATTAGCGCTGTAGGCGCTAATAGGCGTCCAAAAAGGTGACAAGCGGGCGCAACGCTGTGCGTTCCTTGTCACTCAGCACTGATGTTAGCAAACCGAAGGAATTCGGTTTGCTAACATTGTACTGCCCCTTAGCCAATCAGGAGCACAGGTCCGTGTGACCTGTGCCCTGATTGGCTGAAACGACAGGCGCTGTGATTGGGCGCCTATCAGGCGTCCAATCATAGCAGAGGATGAGAGGAGGAGCGGGCAGAAGAGGAAATGGAGGACACGATGCCGCCGTCACCTGAGACAAGGTAAGTGCAGGGCGAGGGGGGGGGGGGCTCCAAGACATGTCACCGGCTGGTGATCTTGCAGGTAACAGTAACAGGTGTATTTCCTGTGGTTGCTGGGAAGAGCAGAGGAGGGGAAGGGGGGGGGGGGGGAGGGGAGGAGATAGTATAACAGGTTTTTTTTTTTTTTTTTAAATACAAACTGACAATTCCACCGATCTATCAATCGTGTCACCATTGGACAGTTGTGCCAGCACACAGATGGTGTGGTCAATAATGCTGCGTTTTGATGGGCACATGTAAACAAGAAGTGGATGCAAAGAGGCTGGAGGAGATCTGCAGCAAAGGATGCAAAAGGGTGCATCCTTTGCACTGCCCAACTGCCCTGTGGCAGTTGGAATACTGGATTAGGTGGGTAGGGCAGTCCTCCATCATCATGTTAACAAAAGTGCCACTTGTTTCAGTGTGGTGCAAATTTAAAAGAAAAAAAAAAAAAACTGTTTGCAATTCTTTTCTGCAATTTGTCATGTGTAGGGCAGCCTATTGAAATGAATGGCCCATTCATGCTGTCACACCTGCATAGGTGCAAACTAAGCCTTAAGAGGTGCCAACATGGCGCTCCTGCGTTTTGATGGGCAAAGTGGCTGCGTTTTGATGGGCAAAGTGGCTGCGTTTTGATGGGCAAAGTGGCTGCGTTTTGATGGGCACAGTGGCTGCGTTTTGATGGGCAAAGTGGCTGCGTTTTGATGGGCAAAGTGGCTGCGTTTTGATGGGCACAGTGGCTGCGTTTTAATGGGCACAGTGGCTGCGTTTTGATGGGCTTTTTTTTCAGAATTATTTGCGCCCCCCCAAAAATTTTGAGCACCAGCCGCCACTGTCAGGATACCCAAATTTGAATGTACCCCTTTCAATCTGAATTGACTGACCTTGAAGTACATCCATCCCAAAAATATTTTCGAGTAACTCTGATACCAAAACATTTGTCATAAATCCTGATCCCTTGCCAATAGCCAATTTCACCCGTATCCTAACTGCTGGTGTTGTTTGCCCTCCCAAACCTTCTACATAAATCAATTCTCCTTTGTGATGGGAAGGATTTCCTTGCAAAAGTGTAACTTCAGCTCCAGTATCAATTAAAGCCATTACATGTGTAGGAGAAGATGACTTCCCACACCATACTGTGACGGTACATATGGGCGTCGGTCTCTTTCCTGTCACTGCCCTCACTGCTATTACAGGAAACTCACCTTCCCTTCATAAAGCATAAGGAACCTCCCAATCCCCTTTTCTGATTCTCTCTAACTCTTCCCCAGGATAAAGGGATTTGGGTTCATGTTCAGTTTTGGGAATTGGTTTGGGGCTAACAGGAGGGGTCTGTTCTGTTTTCTCTAAGTCTAGGCTGATGTTATCTTCACTAGGAATGGTATTTCTAAACCCTGACAGTTTTCCCTACTAAATGTTTCCACCTCTTCAGAATTTCTGCAGTAGATATCCCATCTATCTCATCTTTAGGTACTCAGGCCTGGATTTACTCCCTTTGCCGCCCCAAGGCCGGGTCCTTCAATGCCGCCCCCCACACACACACACCACCACTCTCGTCCTTTATCGATGACCACAGACATACTACAGGAGACAGTCAAAGACTGCAGACATACTACAGGAGACAGTCAAAGACTCCATTCCTTTCTCCGCCAGGGATGGCGCTAGGCTGTGTGGCTTTCCCTCTGGTGGCACAGGGCAGCGGGGTTCTCTCTCTCCCTCCATTTGTACAGACCCCAGGAAACCCCCCCTCCATTAGTACAGGCCCCCCAGGAAACCCCCCCCCCTCCATTAGTACAGGCCCCCTGGGAAAACTCCCCTCCATTAGTACAGACCCCCAGGACAGACCCCCCTCCATTAGTACAGACCCCCCAGGACAAACCAACCCCCTCCATTAGTACAGACCCCCCCAGGACAGACCCCCCCCCCACAGACCCCCCCCCCTCACTCCTTTAGTACAGACCCTTCCTCCATTAGTACAGACCCCCAAGGACAGACCCCCTTCCATTAGTACAGACCCCCAGGACAGACCCCCCTCCATTTGTACAGACCCCCCAGGAGAGACCCCCCCTCCATTAGTACAGACCCCCCCAGGACAGACCCTCCCCCTCCATTAGTACAGATCCCCCCTCCATTAGTACAGACCCCCCACTCCATTAGTACAGACCCCCCAGGACAGACCCTCCCCCTCCATTAGTACAGACCCCCCCTCCATTAGTACAGACCCCCCAGGACAGACCCTCCCCCTCCATTAGTACAGACCCCCCAGGACCGACCCTCACCCTCCATTAGTACAGACCCCCACTCCATTAGTACAGACCCCCCCAGGACAGACCCTCCCCCTCCATTAGTACAGACCCCCCAGGACAGACCCTTCCCCTCCATTAGTACAGACCCCCCTCCATTAGTACAGACCCCCAGGACAGACCCTCCCCCTCCATTAGTACAGACCCCCCACTCCATTAGTACAGACCCCCAACTCCATTAGTACAGACCCCCCCAGGACAGACCCTCCCCCTCCATTAGTACAGACCCCCCTCCATTAGTACAGACCCCCCAGGACAGACCCTCCCCTTCCATTAGTATAGACCCCCCACTCCCTCCCCTCCATTAGGGTACATAAAAACTGAAGAGTAGTTGTTCAAAGCAGGCACACAGAGTAAGACACAGAGAGGAGGAGAACATGTCAGGCACGGACCGGACCGCCCTGCCCCCCCTGCGACGTCACTGCGCTGCTGCCACCGGTCTCCCTCCACACAGCCGCTCCGCCTCCGATCTTATCCCCAGCTGCTCTCCTTCTCTGGCAGGAGGAGGGGGAAGGGAGGGGCTTGGGCAGGAAACACAGCGGCGATGAGCGGCTGGAAATGAACAAGAGGAGGAGGAAGGAAGGGAGCACTCTGGCGCTTCAGCGCCCCCACCTCTCTAGCTCCCGGGTGCACTGCACCCCGAGAAAATCAGCCCTACATGCGGCGCCGCCCCTGCACCACTGCCGTCCCAAGGCCTGGCCTCAGTGGTCTTGTGGGAAATTCGGCCCTCTAGGTACTCCTGCCTTTAATAAGTCCACCCACATTTCTTTCCTAGAAATAACTAGCCTGGTTTTCTCTTCACCTCCTGTCTTCTCTACCCCATGACCAGTGTAGATAAGATGTCCCACCTTGTTTTGTGTCTGCCCGACCATGAGTACTCACCATCCCCCTTGCTATTAACTAAATTAATGAGACTACACATGACAAAGTACAAATGGCCATAGAAGCCTTTTTATTAACAAAAACAACTTATTGGCCTGTTGGTCTTATGACAGCACCCAGAATTCCAACTTGTTCCACTTGTAACACTGCGGGACCTTTTACCATACCAGGCCTCCAGCCGTGATACACCAACTCGGAGACAACCCACACCTGCAGTGCAACTATTACCGTATTCCAGCTAACCTTAGTAACTGGAATACACCAGAGGGGCACATACCACCAATGAGCCCCCCACACTTCCATCTCAACCGTATTTTCTTCCACCGTCAAAAGACCAACCATCGCCACATGGTCAGCTGCCATGATGTCCTTTGCTCATATTGCACCTGCAAAGAGATAAAGCAAACCAACCAAACAAAAAAAAACACAGGCAGGGTGGGTGTGAAACTGCCTCCTTGTCACCTGTCCCTTCTCTGCTGTCCAGGAGACCCCAGCTATCCCTTAACTAACTACCACAAACCCCTCCTCATCCTTTTGCTCCAACCAATCCACCTCTCCCTCATTCTCCACCTACAAACCTTAACCCCATAGTTGCTTCCCCTTCTCACACTGTCATGCTGGCCCTGCACTATCTTTCATTTTATTTTCTCTCGCTCTGGGCCTTACTTTCCCTTTCTTCTCTGTTCTTTTCTGCTTGTATCCTTCCTGTCTGGCCTTGACCTTATCTACTGCCCTGACAGGTTTTGTTTCAGTTTCCTCTAGCTCCCCCAACTGGCTTAAGAGGGTAGTGGCTTCATGAGTCTTGCTGTTTAATCCCAGGCCTCCCAACAAGGACAATAATGGAGCTCTGAGATTAAATGGCGCAGACTTCATAAGTTTTCCATATCTGGACCCATCCATTCTGGAAATGTATTTAATCCAGTTATACAACCCAGCTTGCGTAACCTGGAAATACCCTCTCCTATTGATCTCCAGGAGTAGGTATTTTCCAAGTCAGTAGGACTAGCGTATACTCGGACTATTCCATCTCTCACAAGGTCTAACAGTGAAAAATTCACACTAAACTCTCTGGCTTTTCAAACCACCCCCCTACATTAGTATAGACCCCCCAGGACAAACCACCCCCCCCCCCATTAGTATAGACCCCCCAGGACAACTTCCCTACATTAGTATAGACCCCCAGGACAACCCCCCCCCCCCACATTAGTATAGCCCCCCCAGGACAACCCCCCCACATTAGTATAGACCCCCAGGACAAACCCCCCTACATTAGTATAGACCCCCATGACAAACCACCCCCCCTACATTAGTATAGCTCCCCAGGACAAACCCCCCACATTAGTATAGACCCCCCAGGACAAACCCCCCCCCCACATTAGTATAGACCCCCCAGGACAACCCCCCCCCCACATTAGTATAGACCCCCCCAGGACAAACCCCCCCCCACATTAGTATAGACCCCCAGGACAAACCAGCCCGCCACCCACATTAGTATAGACCCCCAGGACAAACCACCCCCCACATTAGTATAGACCCCCCAGGACAAACCACCCCCCACATTAGTATAGACCTCCCATGACAAGACCCCCCTACATTAGTATAGACCCCCCCAGGACAAACCCCCCCCCCACATTAGTATAGACCCCCCAGGACCAACCCACCCCCCCCCCCACATTAGTATAGACCCCCCCACATTAGTATAGACCCCCCAGGAAAAAAACACCCCCCCACATTAGTATAGACCCCCCAGGACAAACCCCCCCTACATTAGTATAGACCCCCAGGACAAACCAGCCCGCCACCCACATTAGTATTGACCCCCAGGACAAACCACCCCCCACATTAGTATAGACCCCCCCCAGGACAAACCACCCCCCACATTAGTATAGACCCCCCATGACAAACACCCCCTACATTAGTATAGACCCCCCAGGACAAACCACCCCCCCCCACATTAGTATAGACCCCCCAGGACGAACCACCCCCCCCCCCCACATTAGTATAGACCTCCCAGGACAAACCCCCCTACATTAGTATAGACCCCCCCCCAGTACAAACCACCCCCCCCACATTAGTATAGACCCCCCAGGACAAACCACCCCCCATATTAGTATAGACCCCCCAGGACAAACCACCCCCCCACATTAGTATAGCCCCCCCCAGGACAAACCCCCCACATTAGTATAGACCCCCAGGACAAACCACCCCCCACATTAGTATAGCTCCCCAGGACGAACCCCCCCCACATTAGTATAGACCCTCCAGGACAAACCCCCCCACATTAGTATAGACCCCCCAGGACAAACCCCCTCACATTAGTATAGACCCCCAGGACAAACCCCCCCCCTACATTAGTATAGACCCCCTAGGACAAACCAGCCCGCCACCCACATTAGTATAGACCCCCCAGGACAAACCACCCCCACATTAGTATAGACCCCCCAGGACAAACCACCCCCCCACATTAGTATAGACCCCCCATGACAAACCCCCCTACATTAGTATAGACCCCCCAGGACAAACCACCCCCCACATTAGTATAGACCCCCAGGACGAACCACCCCCCCACATTAGTATAGACCCCCCCAGGACAAACCCCCCCCCCCCACATTAGTATAGACCCCCAGGACGAACCACCCCCCCAGGACAAACCACCCCCCCACATTAGTATAGACCCCCCAGGACAAACCCCCCCTACATTAGTATAGACCCCCAGGACAAACCAGCCCGCCACCCACATTAGTATTGACCCCCAGGACAAACCACCCCCCACATTAGTATAGACCCCCCCAGGACAAACCACCCCCCACATTAGTATAGACCCCCCATGACAAACCCCCCCTACATTAGTATAGACCCCCAGGACAAACCACCCCCCCCCCCCCACATTAGTATAACCCCCCCCCCCACATTAGTATAGACCCCCCAGGACAAACCCCCCTACATTAGTATAGACCCCCCCAGTACAAACCACCCCCCCACATTAGTATAGACCCCCCCAGGACAAACCACCCCCCCCACATTAGTATAGATCCCCAGGACAAACCACCCCCCCCCCCCCCCCCACATTAGTATAGCCCCCCCAGGACAAACCCCCCCACATTAGTATAGACCCCCAGGACAAACCACCCCCCCCACATTAGTATAGCTCCCCAGGACAAACCCCCACACATTAGTATAGACCCCCCAGGACAAACCCCCCACATTAGTATAGACCCCCCAGGACAAACCCCCCCACATTAGTATAGACCCCCCCAGGACAAACCCCCCCCCTACATTAGTATAGACCCCCTAGGACAAACCAGCCCGCCACCCACATTATTATAGACCCCCCAGGACAAACCACCCCCACATTAGTATAGACCCCCCCAGGACAAACCACCCCCCACATTAGTATAGACCCCCATGACAAACCCCCCCTACATTAGTATAGACCCCCCAGGACAAACCACCCCCCCACATTAGTATAGACCCCCCAGGACGAACTACCCCCCCCCCCCCCACATTAGTATAGACCCCCCCCCCCAGGACAAACCCCCCCCCCCCCCCACATTAGTATAGACCCCAGGACGAACCACCCCCCCAGGACAAACCACCCCCCCCACATTAGTATAGACCCCCCAGGACAAACCACCCCCCACCCACATTAGTATAGACCCCCCAGGACAAACCACCCCCCCCTCCATTAGGCTAATTAAAAACACCCGGGTGGAGAACAGAGCGTGTGTGAGGCTTGTGCTGCTGGGCAGCAGGCGGGAGTTATGCCCCATACACACGGCCGGACAAAGTTGTTGGAAAATCCGATCATTCTGAACGTGGTGACGTTCGTTGCGTACGACGGAACTACATAGAGGCTAGTAGCCAATAGCTTTGGTCTCGTAATTTGATCTGAGCATGCGTGGCACTTTGTCCGTCGGAATTCTCTACAGACAATTTCCGACCGTGTGTACGGGGCATTAGACACAGGAGGAGAGCTGGAACATGTCGGGCTCGGCCACGGAACGCCCCTCCCCCCCCCTATGCTAGTTAGTATGCGATGCATACTAGCTCATTATGCCTTTGTATTGCAGGGTTTTTTTTTTGAGGTTTTACAACCTCTTTAATGTTCTACTGTGTCCTCCGGCTGACCCACTGATATAGGAGTAATTGCGCCAGAAAGTTAACATTTTCCTGCATTTTTCAGCAAGGTTACTGTCCCCTGCAGGTTTAGATTATTGCCAAATAATGGACCCTAAGTCTGACATCTTAAATGACCCGGCCCCCTTGTCGGCCAAGGGCATGCTGGGGCAGTGACATCACAAGTGGGCAGGGTCACTCACCACCCCTTAGTTATTTAGGATCTGTCAGACAGCGGAGCTGGCAGCTGGGAGCTGGCAATCAGTTTTCGACCGATTCAAACCAGAATTGTTCTGAAAATTTGGAATTTGTTAGAAAATAAAGAAACCAAATTAAAATAAATGAATGTTTCTGTTCTGCACATGTCTAGCGACTTTGTAGAGCACAAACAAAACAATCACATTGGTCAATTTGTAGCAAAGTCGCACTGATCCAAAATCGTGTTAAAATTCCATCAAAGTAGCAATCAAGTTGCACGGTAAAGGCACAACGGTAATCGCTGTGATTTTTAAGTCACATAAGTGTGAAGGAACTAGGGGTGCCTGCATGGCGTATCAAAAGACCAGGGCTTACAACAAGGAGACTGGAGTTAGAGAAGATAAAGCACAGAGGTCTATTGAGCAGAATGCTGTCCAGAGGGAGCTAGAATGTTGTTGCTAATGTCTACAGTGTCTCTGTCACATGCTAAAGCAAACAATCAGCTAGGAGACGGGTGACATGGCCAAGGTGATGGTTACTCGTAGTGAAGGGAGTTATGTGCTGGAACCATATCTGTGGAACAGGGTGCCTAGGGACTCTGACTTGAGTCACAGGAGAAAGAGTTGAAGTAGTGAGGCCTCAGAGTGACAAACAGGCACAGAGAATGTAGAAAGTGTGCTTCCTGTATCCAGTAGCAACACTGAGATTAGTCACTAGGAGTGAATTGACAGAATTTCTGAGTTGGTGGAGACTGGTGCATTCTCCGTGGCTCAGAGTGCTGCACAATGGGAGGGAGAGGAGTTCTCTGACAGAAGGAGTGTCTGAAGTGCTTCAGTGTCAATGCTGTATAGAAGTTCAGCCCTTGGGTTACAAAGAGTTAACCGTGTGAGTGCTGCTCACTTCTGAGTTGGAGTACCGTCTTAATGTTGACTTTTTCATGACAGCGGCTCCTTGCCTGTGATTCAGGCATTAGCAAGTGCAGTTGCGCAGTTCCGCAGTGTCCCCACTGGGGCGCGTTAAGCCCCACCCACATGTGGGTGAGCCCTGTGTACTGGGGAGGGGAAGAGGGGGGAGTCCTGTGTACTGGAGGAAGAGGGAGGAGGGGGGCTCTGTGTACTGGGGGGAAAAGGAGGAGGTGGGAGCTCTGTGTACTGGGGGAGAAGGAGGAGGTGGGAGCTCTGTGTACTGGGGGGAGAAGGAGGAGGTGGGAGCTCTGTGTACTGGGGGGAGAAGGAGGAGGTGGGGGGAGGAGGTGGGAGCTCTGTGTACTGAGGGGGAGAAGGAGGAGGTGGGAGTTCTGTGTACTGGGGGGAGAAGGAGAAGTTAGGAGCTCTGTGTACTGGGGGAGAAGGGGGAGGTGGGAGTTCTGTGTACTGGGGGGAGGAGGTGGGAGCTCTGTGTACTGAGGGGGAGAAGGAGGAGGTGGGAGCTCTGTGTACTGGGGGGAGAAGGAGAAGGTAGGAGCTCTGTGTACTGGGGGGAGAAGGGGGAGGTGGGAGTTCTGTGTACTGGGGGGAGAAGGAGGAGGTGGGAGCTCTGTGTACTGGGGGAGAAGGAGAAGTTAGGAGCTCTGTGTACTGGGGGAGAAGGAGGAGGTGGGAGCTCTGTGTACTGAGGGGGAGAAGGAGGAGGTGGGAGCTCTGTGTACTGGGGGGAGAAGGAGAAGGTAGGAGCTCTGTGTACTGGGGAAGAAGGGGGAGGTGGGAGCTCTGTGTACTGAGGGGGAGAAGAAGGAGGGGGAGCTCTGTGTACTGGGGGAGAAGGAGGAGGTGGGAGCTCTGTGTACTGGGGGGAGAAGGAGGAGGTGGGAGCTCTGTGTACTGGGGGGAGAAGGAGGAGGGGGAGCTCTGTGTACTAGGAGGAGAGGAAGGAGGGGAGGGCCCTATGTACTGAGGGGAGGAGGGGATGCTCTCTGCTAAAGGGGGGGGGGGCTTTGTAGTGAAGAAGGGAGGGGTCGGGGTGGAGCTCTGCACTGGGGGTGAGGGATGAGCTTATTAGTGGTGTTTCTTCCAATGATGGCACTGACACAGGGATATTTTGTCTTTTCTGTGACACCACCAGCGTAGGGGACATTTTTTCCCTTCAGTGTCACCACCGACGCAGAAACTTTTTTTCATTTTAGTGACACCGCCAACTCAGGGCCTTTTTTCTTTTTGGTGATGCCTCCAATGCAGGGAAATTTTTTTATCATATCATATTTTTTTTTATCGTATAATATGTTAATGGTTGTGGGTTAAAGAGGGGTGTGTTACGACATTATTGTAAGATTTAGGTACAGTGTTAGGGTTTCAAGTAAAAGGAGGGGAAGTGTGCTGGGGGGTGCTTTTTTTTAAGAAATCTTTTATAATATACGGACCTAACAGAGTGAGCTGCAGGATTTATACATGTTCTCTGCATTGAAAGCTCCGTTGCTGAAAAACAAACCGTTCCAAGAGCTAAAATACAAAGTCTATTGATAAAAGCCGTACTTTTGTGGATGAAAAACCACTTATCAGAAAAAAGAGTCAAACGATAATTGTCAGACTTGTTCATGCTGGCAGAAGCTTACAAATGTACTTTAGAACAGTGTTTGTACTCAAGGGCACCTCTGAATGAACACGTCAAACCTTGAAAAGGATGAGCTACAACAGCATATCATATCAGGTTCCACTGCTATTAGCGATTTTCTGCCCATTTACACTTTTTGTATTGGTGACCAGGACAAATAGGGAGAATTTCCTTAGGGGGGACACAGACAGCAATTAAAAACCCGACAAGGGTTTCCCAGCTCTACCCAAACTAGAATAAAAAGTTTTGGCTAAAGATGCACTTTACAATATGATCAGTATACTGCAGGTGGCATTGCCTTAGTCTCCTTTCCCCCAGTGATCTGACTGAAAGATTGAAGTCACAAGATGAGAGGCTACAGCAGGGAGATAAACTGTCAGACATTGAAGAATTTGCCAAGAACTGCACAGACACCATGGTTTACATGATTGTTACATCTCAGAGCTAGGACTTCATTCTGGACCATAAATCATATCTGAATGAATGAATGAGATTTATGGGTATCCCCGCGCCACTCAATGATTTAAAACGTATACTGCTGCCGACACTGAAAGTAATTACAGAACCCTAGTAGGAATATACAATAAAAATAGTGCTGCGCTGTACTCAAGCAAATAATAAAAATGGTGCAAATGTGCAAGATAAAGTGACAAAGTGCAAAAAAACTAAAAAATAAGATAGAGGCAATGCCTGTGACTGATCGACAATAGGTAACCTCAACTGTCGATAGAGGTAACAGGCATATAATACAAAAAGATGTCACATATTGTCTAAAATAAAACGCCAGACCGGGAGGCTGCAAGGCATCCAGACCCACAGGGAATACACTGGCCACCCACAAAGATACATTTATATGCTGTTACCTTACAGCAGTAAGGTAAGGGGACACCCATTTACTATATTGCACCGAAGACAGGAAGTCACCAGTTATTTGCACTCTATTCAAGAGAGTGGTCACCAGCACTTTGCATAATTGTCTGACACTGATAAAATGCAGCTATTATTTCTTGCTTTGCACCTTATATAAAATACTATCACGGACATATCAGTACTTTATTTCACCTGTTCATGTCGTATAGAGGATTCTACACTATACAGCATTTTACACGGATTTTTGTGACATTTGATAATACCACTGTTTCCATAAACAAGAAGAATTTAGACAATATGTGACATCTTTTTGTATTATATGCCTGTTACCTCTATCGACAGTTGAGGTTACCTATTGTCGGTCAGTCACAGGCATTGCCTCTATCTTATGAATTTTTTTTTTTTTGCACTTTGTCACGTTATCTTGCACATTTGCACCTTTTTTATTATTTGCTTGAGTACAGCGCAGCACTATTTTTATTGCATATCTGAATGAAGATGGCTCTCAGAAAATAAAAGCAGCAGAAAGCATTGTGAGGGAGCATACTGTGATCTCAGTGAGGGTTAATAAACACCTATGTGTTACACCTACACAGCACTTAGCATACACTTAACGGGGAAATATATATTTGATGCTAGTGCTAGGTCCACAGTAATGGTTGCATGAACATTCTAGAAAATTAATCTGCTGGTGAAATAATTAGGAAAAAATTGAGATAAAAGCAAAAGCTGTGATACATAGTAGCTCTTCCCAGTTCTATGGGTGCTAAACATTTGAAATTAAATGTACAGATATCCAATCGGTTTCAGCTATCTGACAGAAAGAAACACTGGGGTAATTCAGTCCATTAATCCTGCCTATGGCTGTCAATAGATCCAAAGTTATATTCTGCAGAGTGGTGCCATTTCTTTATGCGGTGTGACATTCTGCAGCATTTCCCTGTAAGTCCAGGACTGAGGACAACACTTTGACACCCTGGGCTTACAAGAAATGTGTTAAATGACACTGAGCATCATTAAGTTTGGAAGAGGAGTAGCACGGCATCGCTGTATTGGTGAGTCTGCAGTGTACAGTGAAAAAGATCGGGTGAGTAAAGTAGATGGAAATGCTTTTTTTTTTATTTTGAAGAGCTGCTGGGGGATCAACTTTTACTTTTATTGTCCAAAATAGACAGTTCAGACAGTATTTTTTTTCTGCAGCTAGATGATTTTAGTCTGATGGTCAGCATTGCATTAATAAATTCACTTTCTCTGAGCCCAGGTCATTCTGGACTCACACCTGCCTGTGACTGGACAGTGAAAGGGGAAGCAGCACAGTGATGATCTCATCTTTCTGTCATTCTGCTTTCATTTCCTTTTAGAACAAGAACTAACTAGCTCATTGTACTGCTTCCCCAGATTCCATGGGTCTTGGCATCATGTGGATCCCTGGATGTCCCGCAGCTTAGTGTCTGAAAGCTTATTCCAGCACTCTACTCTGCACCTAGTATATCACCTGATATTTAGCTGTGATATGTTGCTGCAACCGCCTGATATTGACCTGTGAGTGCTCCTATACATCTGTATGTACAGCAGTGTACAATGGAGGGAGCCACACATGTCACGCCAGGAAGTTAGGGTGTCCCTATGCTGGTTGAAGAAATATTTGTTTAGGCTACCTGTAGGTTATAAACTGGAACCCAAGCCACATCCCAAATACAGAAAGAGAACAAAGGAGATGCCCCAGGGATTTTATGGGCGTGGGATGAAACCAGATAAAGGAGTATGAAACATATGTAAAAATTATTACAAAATGTATTGGTTTACAATCGTATAATTACATATAGTGTGTAGAAAGCGATCTACTATTAATTACTATTATATCTGTGTATGTATTAATTTGTCTAGTCCCTATAGATTAGTTAGTCTATTAAAACTCTGAGCGCATGCTACTGTTAACATCACAATAGTACAAAGTTATCTATGAAACCAAACACACGGTTTAAGATTAATCAAATCTCATTTATTTCCCAAGGAAAAAGGAGTTATAATATTACATAGCATACAGTCAAATTACAATACAAATAATATACTTAGCACGTCCTCGTAGCTGAGCCTCGTGATGGAGAAAGAGGGAGCTCTGTTTCAAACATTCCTTTTTGACAAACACACCTCACCCACAACGCATCGAATCACAGTGTCTCTGGGGCGTCTCCTCCACCGTAATATTTCTGACCGTCTTGCCATAATGTTTCTGACCGTCTTGCCATAATTGGCCTCTGGGGTGCAGTGTCTGTCCATGAATTGCACTTAATCCGACTGGTGTCAAATCTTGGGGTTTGATCTCCGTTGCCCCACCTCCATTATCTCTTTCAGTTAGGTTCGTCTTTGATTCTCATAGACAGATCGGAGTCAGCATTGTCATGCAGAGTATCTCTCATAGATAGATTGGAGCCTCTAGTCTAATGAAAATAGAGGTTTAACTGGCTACATTCCAACCGGGGGAGGGCATCCTGTTCTCCAGGACACTGTATTATTGGGAATGAGAGCCGATGTATGGATCCCAGAAATATTACATGAGTTCATATTGCCTTTGATACGGTTAACCACCCCCTCCTCCTCAAAAAACTCCACACCTTTGGTCTCCGTGACTGTACTCTTCGCTGGTTCTGTTCCTACTTATCCAACCGCACCTTTAGCGTTTCTTACAACTCTACTTCCTCCTCTCCTCTTCCTCTCTCTGTTGGGGTCCCCCAAGGTTCTGTTCTTGGACCTTTCCTATTTTCAATCTACACCTCCTCCCTGGGTCAACTGATAGCCTCCCATGGCTTCCAATACCACCTCTACGCTGACGACACCCAAATCTATTTCTCTACCCCTCAGCTCACTCCCTCCTCACATATCACTAATTTACTATCAGATATATCAGTCTGGATGTCACACCACTTCCTCAAACTCAATCTATCCAAAACTGAACTTATAATTTTTCCTCCCCCATATGCCCCTTCCCCTTCTCCTGATCTCTCTGTCAAAATCGATGGCACAACCATAAGCCCATGCCCACATGCCAAGGTTCTAGGAGTAGTCCTGGACTCTGAACTCTCCTTCAAGCAACACATCCAATCACTGTCCAAATCCTGCTGCCTCAACCTCTGCAACATCTCCAAAATACGCCCCTTTCTAACCAATGACACAACAAAGCTCTTAATTCACTCGCTGGTCATCTCTTGCCTCGACTACTGCAACTCTCTTCTCATTGGCTTACCTCTACATAGTCTATCACCTCTTCAATACATCATGAATGCTGCTGCCAGACTCATCCACCTTACCAATCGCTCTGTGTCTGCCACTCCTCTCTGTCAATCCCTCCACTGGCTTCCGCTCAGCCAAATAATTCAATTCAAAATACTAACCACTATGTACAAAGCTATCCACAATCTCGCCCCCAGCTACATCGCTAGCTTAGTCTCTAAATACCAACCTACTCGTTCTCTTCGTTCCTCTCAAGACCTCCTGCTCTCTAGCTCCCTCGTCACCTCCTCCCATGCTCGCCTCCAGGACTTTTCCAAAGCCTCTCCAATCCTATGGAGTGCCCTACCCAAATCTGTCTGCCTATCTCCTAATTTATTAGCTTTTAGACGATCCCTAAAAACCCTTCTCTTCAGAGAAGCCTACCCTACCCACACCTAACAACTGTATTTTCATTTTCTCCATCAGCTCACCCCCCACAGTTATTACCTTTTTGTTTCAACTTGACCCTCCCTTCTAGATTGTAAGCTCTAACAAGCAGGGCCCTCTGATCCCTCCTGTATTGATTTGTATTGTAAGTGTACTGTCTGCCCTCATGTTGTAAAGCACTGCGCAACCTGTTGGCGCTATATAAATCATGTATAATAATAATAATAATAATCCAACATATTCCGCTTTGTGCCTAAAAAGGCGCATACCACCCTTCTTCCGACACGGCTCCTATTGAACAGTCCATAACTGTTTTCTCCCCAACATGTGTTTCCAAACCAGTACCTATAGAACAGTCCTTAACTGTCTTAACGTGTTGTGGTTTTCAACATGTGCAGCAACAGCTCCTATGGAACAGTCCATAATGGTCTTACCGTGTTGTGCTTCCCAACACGTGCTGCTTTGCCACTGAGTGACACACCACCATCATTCTTCAGTGACAGCTTCCATGTCCCCCTTCTGTATCTTTGGTATCTTCTCCTTTCCGGTATCTTCAGGACAGGATGCAGTACAGGCAAGGGGTGCCCATTCACTCACCATTCACCAGCACACATTCAGAGTAACATATCAACCAGCTTTCAAACACAGAGTCTCGAGGAGGGCCTTTCGCCAATGTTACTAGCCTAAATCTTTTTGATGCTGGGAGGGCACTACAAACCTTCGTCCTTCTAAAGTTTCTTTTAACAGTAGATTGTCTTCTAATACATAATTTTGGGGAGCATCTGCCGCTTTTGTTCTAAGCTGCTTTTTGATTGAGCTCAAGGCCTCATCCTTATTTTGTTCAACTGCTAAACATGGGGTAGGCATCCTTAGCACCGGCAGGAGTTTATGTATACCTGCTTTCACCTCCTGCTCCTCAAAATTATGTTCCTCCCAGGCCTGCCTCCCTTCAGCATCATAGGGTGTCCACTTGACCCCTATTAGGGCTGCCTCCTTTGCCAGCTCATCTGCCTTGTTGTTGCCCACAGTAACCTCCTCTCCACCTCTTTGGTGCGCTCTCACCTTAATGATAGCCACTCTCTGAGGTTCCACACTTGCTCTTTCCCATATATCTCTTAGCACCGCACTATGTACCAAGTCCTTCCCAGAGGCATCACTGAAGCCCCTTGACTGCCACAAAGGCATGTATTCAGTCAGAGACCTTGTTACATAGGCGCTGTCAGAGAATATGGTTATGGGACCTGAACTGAAATGCATGATGGCCTCTTTCACTGCCTCCAGTTCAGCTCTTTGGGCAGAAAAGCTTTGAGGGCATTTGGTCATGATTTACTCATTGGCCTGGGGGCACCACAGGGCATACCCTGTGTGAAAACTTCCTTCATCCCAGTACCTTGATCCATCCACCCAGATTTTAAGGTCTCCATTACCTGATGCTAACCTGAATACCTCCTGTGTTCTGGTCCGATGTACTTTCCCACAGTCATGTTGCTCCCCCTCATATTGCATTAATTGTGGGAGAGTGTAGGTGGCATTGTGGGTCACAGCCAGATTCCTGGGTGTTAAATCCACTAGCCATCTGGCTACCCTTTGGGAGGATAATCCACTGAGGGTACTTCCAAAAGTATTTTAATTGGAGAATGGGGTGTCTGCAGAATGATTTTACCAAACCCCACAACATGCTCTGTGGCGAGAACCACCCAGTGCGCTGCCAAAAGGTTCCTGACACATTCATCAAATCCCCTCTCTACTGGCTTAGTACCCTGGACCAGTATCCCACAGGTACCCATTTGCCCTGCCTCTCCTGCAGCAACACCGCTGTTATTGCTACTGCAGAGGCATACACTTGTAGTGCAAAGGGCAAATCGGCCTTCGGATTGCTCAAGGCCGGGGCCTGCATCAGACTCACCTTTAGCTTGGTGAAAGCTTGTTCATGCCCTCACAACCAGTCTAAGGGGTCTGTTTCCTTTTTGTCTCCTTTTAATAAATCATACAGGGGTCTTGCCTTTTCCGCAAAGCCTTCAATGAAGTCCCTGCAGAAACCGACCATTCCCAGGAATTGTCTCAGCGCAGTTTTAGTGATTGGCCTTGGTAATTTCCTTATAGTTTCACATTTGTTTGGGTCTGGAGTCCTTCCCCCCTGTGAAACTATCACACCCAAGAAACATACTGAATCCTTCATCAATTGTGCCTTTTTGGGGTTTAATTTCAGACCTGCATTCTCAATTAGTGTCAGGAGTTCCTCCAGCAGAGCATAATGATGCTCTTTTGTCTCTGTTTGAAGCAAGATGTCGTCCACATACTGAATGATGCATTCTGGCTCAGAAAATGTCTTCAGAATGTCCACCATACAGATGTGGAAGTATGTAGAGCTGGATTTGAACCCCTGAGCCAATCGACAGAATGCATACTGCTTTCCCTGAAACGTAAAGGCTAGCTTGTATTGGCTATCCTCATGTACGGGAATTAAAAAATAGCCATTTGATATGTCAATTGATGAGTACACCTTTGCTGAAGGTTTCAGTGCTGTCATCATGTCTGGCATCTTAGCAACTACATTTGTAATAGATGCATCTGTTTAGCGCACGGAAATCTACAGTTGGCCTCCACCCCCCTCATAATTCACTGGCCAGAGGGCTGCTTTTGTTTTAGATTGGCACTCTTTAATTACATTTTGTGCCAACAAATTTCTCACTGTGCTCTCTATGTATCGGATAGATTCGGGCAGAATTTTATACTGACGCTGAGGTGGCAGATCAGGGCCCTCAATTTTAACAATCATGTTTGAAACTCTACCACATTGCACTTTAGACATTGCCCACACTTTGTTATGTTGCCACAAGATTTTAGCCAATATTTGGTCCTCTGTTTTCAGTATTGCCTGCGGGTCAAGGATTTAATCTGTTTTAACTGATGCAACCTCACAGCTGTCCATGACCATGTGCGCCTTGCCTTTGTATCTAGACCCTTTCCACAGTACCCAATTACATAGATCGAGAATCAGTCCATGTGCCCCCATGACATCAGAGCCCAAAATAGTGCCCTTGTGCGTTGGGGAAAGAAACACACATAACCTCTTTATTTCTATGTTCACAGGTATTGACTGCTCAGAAGGTACTAGTTGTCCCCCGAATCCTCTAAGGAAAATTTGTCTCCCAGCAGGATCCTTTTGAAGTTCAATATTCGTTATGCTGACAGCCGCTCCTGTATCCAAAAGTATATTTGTGCGATGGCCCCCTATCTGCCGCTTTTGTCCCTTTCCAGTTGACATACTAGGGACAACACCGGGGCCTGACATCCCTATGGCTTAAAATAAGGATTGGTTGGGGGAGGGATTTTATATTCCTTGTGGTTTTCTTTAAACCCTTTTCCTATCCTTTGTAACTCCCTCAAAAGTGGACCATATATTGTAACATAAGGTGCCTCGTTCGGCTCCGTTGCCACCTTATTTGTTCCAGGTTTTTGTTGTTCCCTCTTATGCCAAGGCTTCTTCTCACCCATGCTCCTCCTAGGCAATTTACAGTCCTTTATTACATGACCTGTATTCCCACATCTGTAACACCTGTCTGCAAATCTCACTCTACCTTCGCTTTTAACTATCTCCACAACTCTTTTGTGGGGCCTATTGTCTTGATCTGTCTCCCGAACCCAGTCCCTTAATATGTTTATAAAGGTCTGGTACGAGGTGGCGTTCCTCCATGCAATTCTGGTATGGTAATCAATACATGTGCACTTATTAGCCATAGAACACAGAAAACTACTGTCTTCAGGAGACATATCAGGACAATTGTATGTGGCTTTATAAATGGAGAAGTATTCACTGCAAAAGAGTATTGGATCAATTCCCCTCCTACATTTTGTATTTTCTAGGGCGTCTGAACCCCTAGTATCTCTTCCTCCCATTATGCGCTGCATTTCCCTCATTCTATTTGCCGAGTTCCCCCAATTTGAGTTTAACTCGGGAGATAGACCTCTATGATTCCCGACTGGTGGTTGCAGTTTTTCACACAGTTGCAATTGAAGCCATGCACGGAGGAGTGCGCATGCATCCCTATTGTTCAAAATGTACTGTGTCACTACAGCTTCCAGCCTGTTCGAGAGACTAATGGTGAAGCGCTAGTGTCAAATTTTCCCAAAATCTGGCACAGATTTGTGCGATCTTGTATGGAGAGTGTTGTGGATTGTGTGCTACCCTCCCTTTTTATGATTCCTAATCCTTGCCCAGTCCTTTCTAGCACAGGAGTGAAGAGAGAAGAAACTTGATTTGGGGATTCTTCAGGATTGTCAGCTGAACATACTGGTTGCTGTTCGATTGGCATCCTTTCTCTTTGCTCCTGTGTCACAACGGAATGTGTAACCTTGTTAAAACAGCAATGGCTGTGCACGTTATCCATTGCCCGTGCTCTCAAAGACACAATGGTATTATCTTTTTGGGCTAGCTGAATTTTACATCCCTGTAACTCTGTCTTAAGTATTTCTATCGCATTTTCATTCCCAGCCTCTTTATTTTCTAAAGATGCGATACATTGTTCTCTCAACATACATGTTTGCTTCCATTCATCCAACCCCTGTTCCAACAAATCATTGTCAGTCACCAATTGTTCAATCTCATCCCTCATGTCATCACACTCACAAACATTTGCGTCCGCATTCGCAGCTATAGCTGAAATATCTTTACTCACATTTTCTATCTTTCCTATTAATTCTGTTCTATCTTTATACCACTCCAACACTTTCTGTTCCGCAATTTCTTTCATTCTCAGCAACATGCATACCGAATTGGCTATTCTCTGTTTCTTGCCCCTTTTTGAAGATTTTTTTATACTTTATGGCATCATTATGAGTATTGCATTGTTTCAATAAATCATTGAATTGGTGTGTTAACGCATTCTTTTCTATACTATTGAATTGAATACAAGCATTTTTTCCAAGAAACTCTTCAAGGATGTCCATTGACATGCTAATCTGCAATTAACTACACTGAACAGTTGCTTAGACAATACACACAGATGAACAAACCGATACAAAAACAAACACACAGACTCAGATAAAGCTGTTTAAAGTCTAGCTTTTCACCTGTAGTCCCACAACCAACAAAAAAACACGAATTTCTTCCAGAGAACACACTCTTAATCAATGCTCTCTTAAATTGCATGCCACATTGAACTCCTATTGGAACAGAGAGCTATTTCCCACTTGCGTGGGGAAAACTAAATATAAACTAAATTAAAAAAAAAGATATATATATATATATATAAAAATTTAAATAAAAGTCTATATTTGCACTTTTTCCTCAGAGTTGTGTGGTTTATCTTTGCACAACCTCTTCAAAGGTTGTGCAACCCTATGCAGTACAGCAACCAAGTGGCTAAAGCAGGCTATAAGGAGGCATTGTATTGCCTCATCACATAACCTGCTTTAACCCCTTGGATCCCACACTAGCATGCTGCTACTGCGTGCATTACACATTGTTGCTGGGTGTTTGCAGAGTGGCCCTATTCACTTGATTGGGTCACGATCACCCACCAAAAGCATCCTCAGCTGCTGCCTCTGCAGCTAAAGGGGGTAAAGACCAATGTATGTAATGTGGGCAGTGTGACTGGGACATGGGGGGGGAGCCCATGATCTCCTATTGCCCGGTGGCCCCATGAGTTGTCAGTCCGCCCCTGGGTGTGACATTCTGCAGCATTTTCCTGTAAGTCCAGGACTGAGGACAACACTGACATTGTTGGCTTACAGGAAATGTGTTAAATGACACTGAGCATCATTAAGTTTGGAAGAGGAGTAGCGCTGCATCGCTGTATTGGTGAGTCTGCAGTTTACAGTGCAAAAGATCAGGTGAGTAAAGTAGATGGAGATCCTTTATTTTTATTTTTAAGAGCTGCTGGGGGATCAACTTTTACTTTTTCCAGCACTCTACTCTGCACCTAGTATATCACCTGATATTTAGCTGTGATATGTTGCTGCAACTGTCTGATATTGACTTGTGAGTGCTCCTATACATCTGTATGTACAGCAGTGTTCAATGGAGGGAGCTGCACATGTCACGCCAGGAAGTTAGGGTGTCCCTATGCTGGTTAGAGGGTGTTCTGCTTTCTCTGCTGGTTTTTATTGCTACCATCTGCTTCCACCAGTAGCCCTTTCCTGACACCCTGCTGCCTAGGTATTAACCTTTCCTTGAAATCCCACTGTCCAGGTATTGTACACTTACAAGGTGCATACTTTGAAGGAGATAATGTTCAATTGAAAATTTTTCAATAAAATAATTTTTAAAAATACTATTCTCATTACTTTCTGGACCTCATATTATATGTGTAGTGCTACCCCCGCAGGAGCCGCTTGAATATTCTTTGTTCTTTACTGTGCCTCCTCAACCCCAAGAACAGACTCAACCCCACTGGCACACCAGTAGTGTAGTGTAAATACCACAGTAAAAGACACAGGTTATAGTGAAATCGGAAAGTAACTTTTACTGTGTGCTTGCTTAAAAGAGAATGAAACAAACAGTCACAGTAATATAAAGCAGTAAGCATGTATAATGAGGTATAACAAGACAATAAGTTATCTTTGACTGTCTGTCCTTTCCCTAGCACCACAGTCCCAGCAGTCTGGCTTAACCTCAATACCTGACCCAGTGGACTGAATCAACCCCACAGTGTGGATCCACTTGTAATTGACTAGTGTCCTGAACAAAGATTAAGATCTTGAGCTACTTTATTATGGTGGTGCACATATTCTCCCCATATTCTACATCCAGGGGCTCTGACTAAGATCTAGTCACTAGACGAGATCTTTGTGGAGCTGTAAGTATAGGCTGGTAATCCCATTGTGGGGGCACATAGACTGCTTCTGACAAAGGCAGCAGATAATTAGGATGCCAGGTCTTCAGCAGCCCTGTACTTCCCTCCGGCTGGATCTGATATGCTGGTAGCTCTGGTAGCTGCTTGCAGATTACATAGCGCTGGTACTTCCAGCAATCAGCCAACTTGTATTTCCCAGGGACACCAAGGTTTATCAGCAACACTCTGTCACCTGGTTGTAGGTCCTGTACTCGTACCTTGAGGTCAAGATTTCTCTTGTTTCTCTGACCTCGGGCATCTGTGGCAGCTCAAGCCTTTTCATAGGCAGTCTTCAAACTTCTCCTCAGATGATCCACATACCCTTTGTGGGAAGCTGCTGAGGTATGTTCTAGTGATATGTCGAAAGCCAGGTCGACTGGTAACCGAGCCACCCGTCCAAACATCAACCGATAAGAAGAGTAGCCCGTGGCATCATTTGATGTGCTGTTGTAGATGCCTACAATTGTAGGCATGCACAATGGCCGCTATATGCCTGCTCCAATTCTGCTTCTGTTCCGAATTCAGGGTCCCACGCATATCCAGCAGAGTGCGATTAAATCTCTCCAGCTGAGGATCTCCCTGAGGGTGGTACATAGTGGTTTGTGATTTCCTGACACCCAGCAAGTCTAGCAACTTCTTGATGAGGTGTCCCTCAAAATCTCTCCCTTGATCGGAGTGGATGCGTTGAGGCAGACCATAGTGTACGAAAAACTTCTCCACTAGGATTTTTCTTTTTTTTTTTTTGCATAAACTCTTTATTGAATTTTCATTGGTTTTTAAAGGGTTTACATGTAGTTTAAAAAGTAACAAGCGCATGTATTAACAGTCAAGCTCAGACTGGGAAAACCCAGAAGGCGAGCAAAAAAGAAAAAAGGAAAAAGAAGAAGTAAGTTCTAAACAGTAATACACTCCTCTGTGGAGTGGGGGAGTTCACACACAGCCCTCGTGGGCCCTAGTCAATCTAGCTGGGCAGGCAGGGGGAAAGGAAGAGAAAAAAGGGGGGGGGGGGTAAGGGGACTGACATGAGCAGGTAAAGGAGAGGGGTTGAGGACATCACCAGGCTAAGATCACCTCTCCAATGAGGAATACATTTATCAATGTACTGGAACTGGGTACCTGACTGGTCTTTATTGTGATAACGAAGATAGTGTCTAGGGACACTATGATTGGTACGACCTTTTTTTTTATACTTGCTATGTGTTCATTAACTCTCACTGAAAATGATCATATAGTGCGCCCCATCATGGGCTTCCGCAGAACTTTTTTCAGGGGGGGGCATCATTTTAGGCTCACCCATGAGCCGCCTTTTTCGACAATGTCATTATCACATTATCATGGTCAGAGACTGCAGACATAGTACAGTCCCTAGGATAAGTAATGGATAATGGCCGATAGGCCCTCTTACCAGACCCAGCGAAACTACAGCAGTGATCCCTCTGGCTGGATGATCGCTCACTCTGGGTTCCCCGTGGGCGACTCTGGTCAGTAGTGTAGCATGTCTGTACCCTAGCAGTGGCTCAGTCTTTCTCTCTCTGGTGGCGATGGGCAGTGTGGCTATCTCTTTCTGGCTTCCGCCCAGCACACTCCTTTCTTTGTCCTGTAGCACTTACTCCCTCAGCTTTTTTCCAGGCTGAAGTCTCTCAAGCTCTCTCTTGATTGAGCTGTAGCCTCCTCCCTGTGGAAAATGGAGCCTCCAATCTTTGGGACTACATGTCCCATGATGCTCTCCTAGTTTCCTTTGAATGTCCCTCAGTTATGGCCAATGGGGAAGGAACGGAGTTGGCAGGAAGCTGGGCGGTGAAAACCTAGTAAAAGCCACCGCCTCCTCTCCCTGACAGGAGAAAGGGTGGGCGAGCGGGGGAAACCTCTGACAGCCCACAACTCGCCTTTCTCCTGTCATAGCGCCACCAAGTTCTCGGCTGGACTGGGCAGGGAAAAGAGCCCACAGTCATGCTACACTGATGCGAGGCTTGACTGCACCTTGATGGTGTCACCTGACTGGTGGGTGGCACCCGAGTGCAGGCTGCCCGCACCCCCATAGCGACACCACTGTGCTGAATTTAACAGTGCCAATTCGATCCCTGACTCCAGGGGGGGCAATTGACCCCCCTTGCCCCTACCTGGTGTGCCCCTATATATGACTCCTGCATGATCTGGAAGAACGGGACCAAACCTGTCATCTTTGAGAACTTTCAAATGTCTATTAAAAATCTCTATAATTTGTATATATTGAGTGGAAAATTATTTAAAAAAAGACCATTTGAACTTATTGTTTTGTGTTTGTCTAGGGAGATCAGTCAATAATGTATCTCTCTCAATACCGCACACAGATACCCTATTTATTTCAGTATCAATGTTCTCAGCTTTGTATCCTTTCTCTATAAACCTATGTTTTAAGATTTGAGACTGGCACATAAAGTCAGATAGATTTGTGCAGTTACGATGAAGTCGTAAAAACTGACTTCGAGGGACTGCCTTTAACCACGAGCTATGATGGCAACTGCGGGTTTGAAGTAGGTCTTAATTTCAAGCTGGTGATTAATGACCTTAATTTTAAGGTCCAAAAAATGGATTGTTGTATAACTTATTGAGATACCTCTGTTGTTATTATTAAGTTCAGTCATAAATGTTGCCTTTCCATAGGAGGAGGATGTCGTCTATGTTTCTAGCCCACAGGACCAACTCTGGCCTCTTGAGGACATAGACAACATCCTCCTCCCATTGGGCCATGAACAAGTTGGCAAAACTAGGGGTGAACTTGGCCCCCATTGCGACTCCCCTTTGTTATATGGGTTATAGAGAGTCCGCTCTATATATTGCGCTCATTGTAACCTTTGTGATCACAATGATTTTATCCTGTACACATTAGCCTTGATGTTTGTACATATGTTTTTTATTAAACCCATCCATTTTTGATCTATGCTATGCAGAGCCCCATGATTCAATTCATGATCATCCGCTGGAGACGTTGACACATCGCACCTGGATTTCCAGTGATGGCTCATCTGAGTTCTTGTCTCTATCTTTATGCTTGGCTGACTCACTGCCACTGGCATGTGAGTCCACAGAGTCCAGTAAGAGTACCTACCACTACCCCTGGGTGGTGGATGCACAATCCCCGGTGATCCTGTTACAGATGATTACCCATCACTTTCTTCATAGAACAGACTTCCTCTCAGATCTTCAATTTTTATATTTGTTTTTTGCGAACTTCCACATGTGGATGTCAGCGAACTCTTATTCACTGTCAGATGCATTGATCACTGTTTTTGTTCACTGCCTTATCCATTTTAATCATTAGCAATCGATTTTGCATATGTGATATGTGTAATATGCATGTTTTTAGGACGCCTGCACTTTAATATTGGTATATACTCATTTAATACCAGTCACTTATATGCCTTTATTGAGTTTGTTTAATTAACAACATTTTTGGTTATATATGTACACTAGTGCTGCAAACAGTGCCAGCAGCTATTTTCATTTACAGTAGTGCAGTAATCACCATCGAAGCCAGAGATATTGTTTACTCCCACTGGCCACAGAGACTCCTGCTCTAGGATAAAGAATTTGCAAGTTAAGTCAAAATTCCCTTTATCTTAATTGTACAGTAGAGGACACAGGGCTTGCATGCATAAACTATTGGACTTTCAAAAGTTATAGCTGAGGAGTGGGCAACAACCTAGCAAACAGAACTGCCAACAGGCCCACAAAAGCAAAAGTTAAGAACTTAAAAAACAGAAATGAAAAAAAAAGTAGTATGTAAGGGAGTGTACAGAGGTTGATAGTTTGTAGGGCAGTGTACAGAGGTCAGTAGGATGTAGGGCAGTGTACAGAGGTTGATAGTTTGTAGGGCAGTGTACAGGGGTCAGTGGGATGTAGGGCAGTGTACAGGGGTCAATAGGATGTAGGGCAGTGTACAAGGGTCCGTAGGATGTAGGGCAGTGTACAAGGGTCGGTAGTATGCAGGGCAGCTTCCAGAGGTCTGTAGTATGTAAGGCAGAGACCTTAGTGATGGCAACATAAAGCAGGGACTGTGAGAAACTGGGTTTAACACTGTACTGCAGAGGGGTACAGACCCCCCTCTCCACAAAGTATAGACCCCCTTGCTCAGTACAGACCCCACTGCCAGCTGATAGCCTCAGTATAGATCATCCTCAATACAGGCCCCCTCTTAGAACAGAGCACCCTTCCTTGGTTCCCCCCCACCTTAGTACAGACTCAACTCCCTTCCATCCCCCCCTTTGCCAGTATAGAACTGTACAGATCTCCAGAAGTCCCCCTTGAGGGGATGAAGAAGAGGAGGGTGAGCAGAGTTGGAGAGATGTAGAAGAGGAGGGGGTTAACAAAATTGGAGGGTGAGGTGGAAAAAAGGGGGAGTGCTGAACAGTGTTGGGGGGGGGGGGTGAGCAGAGTTGCACCGAGTAAATAGATACCAAACATGTCAAGATTTAAAATTTTGCATGCCCGTGAAATGGGGACAAACTATGGTACCTAAAAATTTCTGTAGGTAACGCTTTGAAAGCCATTACAGGTTACCAGTTTACAGTTAAATGTGAGCTCTGGTTCTAGAATTATTGCTCCCACTCTGATGTTTTCAGCAATACGGGATCTACAACTGTTTTATTATTATTATTTATTTTATACATTTCCTTCATTTCTTTTTTGATTGAACTATTGCTATCACAAGCAATGAACAACATCCCTTGTGATAGCATGGGAAGTGACAGGTACTCTATCCCTCCTCTACCCTCCAAAGTATCTGATCAAACAGATATCAGTTTGATTAGATGCTTGTCTGACCGGTAACGTAGTGTAAACAAAAATCCAAAACTGAAAGTGACAAAACCCTTGTCACTTCCGAAAGGATTTATTACAGAAGAAGGGGAGGAACTGATGTTCTGCCTTCTCCTTTGTGCTCAGCCAGCCCAACCATGTGTGGTTGTCTCAGGAATGGCAGGGATGTGAGGGGGGCCCTTTTGCACCTTGTAAAATTGATGGGTTGGCTGTTGGGCCGCTTGGATCACTTTTACAGTTAACCCCATTGCCAGCTGAAAACTTTGATACTGGGCTCATAGCTGCAAGTGCAGCTATGATCCTGGTATAACAATTTCCACCTGAGTACATACAAGTGGTCCTAAGGGTTGAATTGGTAAAATCCAGTTTAAATTTAACTGTAAATAATGTGCCTAGAATTATTGATCTCACTCCAGTGTGTGCGACAATATGTAACATGTGTAGGGCAATTGCCGTTCAAACGTAGATGCTCAAATGCAATTTCATTTTTTTATCTGTCTCTTCAAATGTTTAAACTTTTTTTTACATAACTTTATTGCTATCACATAGCCAATAGCTCCCTATTTGATGGCATACAGGTGACAGGTTCTCTTTATGGAGACATCTGGGGTCCAGATGTCTCCCTTGTAATCCACTGCAGCTAATGGAACACAGATCATTCTCCATCAGCTGCTTTCCTGGGGAAATGATCCTGGGGAATGACAGCATGGGACCAGGAAGTGACGTAAAGAATGTTGCTTCCTGATCCAGTTACAGGAGGGAGGATCTAGAAATGGCTTTTCATAGAGCTCTTACCACCCCTTCCTGTGACACCTGCCATGACCGCACTGGGCCCAAAGGTGGGATAGCAAAGCCCAGTATATATGGCGGGGAGGGGGAGCAGCATGTTACCAGAGTTGTGGAAGTGATCGGGTGGCTTCATAGCCACCCATATCACTTCCACCTGAAAGCCGACAGTCAGCTTTACAAATGTACACAAACTCGGGCTGGTTTAGCAGCATGGAATGTGTTTAAAAAGCACCTGATCCCAGTGTTTTTTCAAAAAGGTACTGGGACTAGAGAGGTTAAGGCAAGAGTGATTTCTACGTAAGGGAGAAGCGGTCCATCACCTTAGGACAGTGGTTCTCAACCTGGGGATCAAATGACGATTTGCCAGGGGTCACCGAATCCTGGGCTGTTAATGAAACCTGCGCTGCGGCCGCCCAGCAGGGCTGTCCCTGGAGCCCGTGGCCGCTCAGCTGGGCTGTTCCTGGAGCCCACGGCCACCCACTCAGCCTCTTCGCAGCAACCCATTCAGTTCACAGGATGGCTGGGGGGCAGAGACTAGAGGTCAGCTGACTGGGTGAGGAATGTGAAGTGGGAGGGGCTAGAGTAGACCCTATCTCCTGATTTTGGCATAGGTGTCACTGCTGTGAGACACCACAGAGCTGGAGACACAGAGAAGCCAGAGACACCATGAGTAACACTACCTGTGTTTAACGATCCCATTAAAAGTCCCCACTACAGTTCTCAGATCAGTAGATGACCTTGATCAAGAGCACCTAAGTTGGCTGAACAGAACTCCCCCCAGTACTGCCTCTGATGCCACCCACTACCAGCACTGCCACTCATCCCAACTCCCCGCCAGCACTGCCACTCATCCCAACTCCCCACCAGCACTGCCACTCATCCCAACTCCCCACCAGCACTGCCACTCATTCCATCCCCCCCCCCCCACCAAGGAGTGAGAGAAGGAATAAAAATAGAGAATACATGGAAGGGATAGGGACGGATAGAGAGAGGGATGGGGGAGGGGACAAGACATTAGGATAGAGAGAGATAAAAGGGAAAGAAAGGAGAACAAAGAGAGAGTAGTACTGTACATCCTAAAATGTACCATAAGGAGTTTTAATACTGTACGAGTGGAAGGGACTCAGGGAGCGCTAAATCTCCATAGGTTAGGGGCACTAATTACTTGTCTTGCCTTGCCTTGGGTGCTGACAACCCACGCTATGAAAATTTTTACTGTTAGGGGTCCCCATAACTTGGGAAATTTTATCAAGGGGTCACGGCATGTCCTAAGGCAGTGAGAACAACTGCCTTAGGACATTAGCAAAAAACTTAGGACTCACAGAGTGGGGTATAGTTTTTCCAATTAACAGTTTTATTGTTCAATTCAAAATAAATAAGTTTACATAAAGGCAGACAGGTTAGTATTCTCATAGGCATTGGCTATACTACATACTAATTGTTGTTTTATAGGTACACCTATGGATGCTATATTGGTTTTCATACATTGTCTGGCTAGTAAAGCACATTTTAACTCTTAGCATGAAGCGTATGAAATTGCGCATACATAACTTGTGCAGATAAAATCTGCATTGCAGAGGGTGAAAGAGTAGAGAGGGGAAAGATAGGGGTGTAGGTATGATCTCACTTCGATTCCTGTGGTGGCTTGCCGTTAGTCCTACCGCAGATGCCACCTCTCCCAAACTGTATTATGGTCGTCCAGTCTTTCTCGGATCCTAGCTGTCATTTTTTCCATGAGTTCGACATCTTTAATCCTGGAGTATAGGGCCTCTTGTGATGGTGGGGTAGTGCATTTCCAATTAAGGGCTATTAAGCACCTTGCCACTGTGAGAATATGTCTAAGCAGTTTCCTGCTTGGTTTAGCTATTTTTGGTTGGGAGAGGCCCAGTAGGAAGAGTTTGGGTGTCAGTGTTATTGGCGTCTCAAATAAGCGTGTCAGTAACTGTCGGGTGTGTTCCAAGAATGGAGTTATGAGGGGGCACGTCCAGTATATGTGGAAGAGCGTACCCCTATGTTGCTGGCACCGCCAACATCTGTCTGAGGTGGGGGGGGGGGTATATTTTATGGAGTATGGCAGGGGTCTGGTACCAAAAAAAGAGAATTTTATAGGCATTTTCCTTATATAGAGTGCATATAGAAGTTTTGGTCGCTTGCCTCCAGACCGCCTGCCATGCCTCCAGCGGGAGCTCTTCTCCCAATTCTTTCTCCCATCTAATCATGTATGTGTGTTTGCCCCTACTTGGGAACTGATATTCCTTTATAATTCTATATATGTCCGAAATCAGTCCTCTACGGTTTCGTCCTTCTAGAATAGTCTGTTCGAATGGGGAGGGTGGGGAGAATTGTAGTTGTGGTGCTATCGTTTGGGCAAAATGTCTGATCTGTAGGTTGCTGTAGAATGCTTGTCTCGGTAGGTCATGTTTGGCTTGGAGCTCCGAGAATGTCAGCAGTTTTCAGGTTCTGGGGTCTACAATATGTGAAATAGGTTCCGTGAAGCCCAGGGCCATGACATCTGGTGTGTTAGACTGGTTGGTATTTTAGGGTTACATAAAAAGGAATTCAGCAGGGAGCTTTCAGATTTAAGCTTGTATTCGCGAGATACTTTGTGCCACAGGAGGCACATTGATCCCAACATACGGCCAGGGTCCACCTTCACATTTGTACTCCGTAGAAGGCTGTTTGGGTGCACTGGGGTTACCCAGATTTTTTTCGAATTCTGACCATTTACTGTAGGATCTCTGGGGGAACCACAATGTCAGTGCGCAAAGTTGGGTTGCCTGCTAGTACCTAACAAGGTCAGGGAATGCCAGGCCCCCATCCGTGCGTGATGCTGTCATAACTGAACTAGGCACTCTATGTTTTTCAAAGTTCCAGACGTATTTCAAGAGGTCTTTCTGTAGTTTACGCATTTGAATGTAAGGGATTGGAATGGGCAGTGTTTGGAACATGTATAGGAGATTTGGAAGGATAACCATTTTAAAAGATGTAATCCGGCCTATAAGGGAGATGTGGTGTGATTTTCAATTTTGTATTAATTACCTAATCGTTTGGTATATCGGTGGAAAGTTTGCCTGGTATAAGGTATGGAAGGATGGAGTTAATGAGACTCCAAGGTATTTAAGGGAGGTGCTCTCCCATTTGTAGGGGAAGGTGGACCTAATGTGATCTACTTCTTCTTTTACAGTGTTAAGTGGGAGGGCTACTGATTTGGAGGTATTCGTTTTATAGCCCAAGAGTGCCCCGTATTGGTCCAGTTCGGCATGTAGGTTGGGGAGGGAGGTCCGGGGTTGGGTCAGGGTGAGGATAATGTCATCCGCGAACAAAGATATTTTGAACTCCCTGCCCCTAACCGGAATACCCTTGATGTTGAGATTACTTCTAATGGTCGCCGCCAAAGGTTCCACACATAACGCAAAAAGCAAGGGGGAGAGCGGACATCCCTGGCGGGTACCGTTAGTGATTGGAAAAATTGATGATGTGGTGAAGGGAGTTTTGACCTGTAATGATGGGAGTGTATAAAGGTTCTGCACCGCGTTTAGGAAAGGTCCCTTGAAGCCCATGTGGCGTAATGTGGCCATCATGAAGGGCCAGCTTAGGCGGTCAAACGCCTTTTCTGCGTCTAGACTCAGAATCAGGAAATCCTTATTTTCTCTGTTTGCTATGTCTATCTATGAGGTCTATAACTTTTCTGGTATTATCGCCTGCTTGCCACATGGGGACGAAACCCACCTGATCCTTATGTATCAGGGTGGGGAGGATTGCGTTTAGTCGGGTGGAAAGAATTTTTGTGAATATCTTTAGGTCTGAGTTCAATAGGGCTATGGGCCTGTAACTGGCACAGGAGGCTGGATCTTTATCAGGTTTAGGGATCAGGGTAAAAAATGAGCCCAGCATTTCGTTCGGAATGGGGGTCTGTCGGAGAAAGTCATTAAACAGTTTGGTCAAGTGTGGGCCTAGAAGATGCAGGAAGGCCTTATAGTACTCGTATGGGAGTCCGTCTGGCCCAGGGGATTTGTGTGTCGGAAGGGCCTTTATGGTCATCGTCCGTTCCTCTATAGAGATGGGGGCGTTCAGTTCTTGTAGGTCTACGTCTTTTAGCTGTGGCAACCCGGCCCGTTCAAGATATTGGGTCATGCGGTTAGTTAAGTCAGATGATGGAGGATTATGGGGAATTTCCTGTTTGTTGTAAAGGTCTGTGTAAAATTCTGCAAACGTTTTCGCTATATCCTGGGGATGGGTCAATAGGTCACCTGTTTTGTCCTTAATCTGGTTAGGTGTGGAAGTATGTGCTTGGTTCCGCTAGTTTCCTAGCCAGGAGTGATTGTGCTTTATTGCCCGTGTCATAATATAGCTGTCTCAGCTGGATTATCGATTTTTCCACTATACCTAACGCCAGATCTCGAAGTGTCCTTTCGAACTTGAACAATTTGTTTAAGGAGTGTTAGGGAAGGAGACTTCTGTAACCTAGCTTCGAGGTTCCGTAGTTGTTTTTCCCCTAAGAGTCTGGCGTTCTGGGCGTCCTTTTTCATCTTTGAGAAGAGCGCAAGGCAACTACCTCGGATTACTGCTTTATGAGCAGTCCAAAGCGTGGAAGGGGTTACGTCTGGGGTGTCATTTTCAGACAAGTAATATTTCAGGGAGGAGTCTAGTTCCGTGGGGTATAGTTTTAAGGGGACACCCAAGGGGCATGTCCTCAAAAACTTTGCCAATCACCTGAATGAGCTTATAACCCAGTGTTTATGAATATCAAGCCTAAGTCCTGTACTTTGTGATTATACCTTTCCTTGTCTCATTTTCTATGTGCTCATGTGACCGCAAAGTCCCAGCACCTCTGTGTGATGTGCAGGGTCGAAGATGGAGCAAAATTCCCTAAAACAGTAATGTCATCCACCAGCTTTCATTGATGTAGTCATCGTCGGAGGGGGAGATAGTCTCCCCCCCCAGCTGCACATCATATGATCTCCCCATCTGACAATAACTAGAACAGTGGAAGTTGGTGGGCGACATAACTACTCTAGGGAATTCTGCCCCCTTGTTTGCTCTGCATATCACATGAAGGTAACAAGGACTGCACAAAAAAAGGTGTATTCAAATCAATGGTTCTAACACATCAGACTCAATTCACTGCTATAAATCAGTGGTTTTAGATACTCCGATGACTCCTGGGGCATAATAGTATTAGCAGGTTTGGAATTTTGCTACTGTCACTACGAGGTGTGACAATTTAATTCCCAAAATAGCACTCTGCTGAGGAGTAACACATCCATTCAAATTCAGCGTGCAACTCTCACTCACCTGGGTCGAAGACCAGCTGACTCACTCAGTCTTTATGGAGTAGTAGAAGAAATAATGTGTGTGCGCTGCGCTGTTGTTGGAAAATTAATGACAAGAATCTGAAGCAGTGGAATAACTTAAAATTTTGTGTGAAAATTGGCAAACGTGCGAGTGAAACTTTAGCTCTGTTATAACATTCCATGAAGAAATCAAGAGTTTTTGAAAGGCATAGGCAGTTTAAGAAGTGGATATCCAAAAATGCAAAAGACGGATGAAAATGTGAACAGTGTGTGAACTCTTGTATGAATGAATGAATGTATGCGCATGCTGGTGTGTTTTATTGATCACCAGAGGATAGTTCGCTATGAGTTCCTAGAACTTGGTACAACTGTCAATCAATATTGTCAATTGGAAATTCTGAAAAGGCTACGGGAATCTATTCAGAGGAAAAGACCAGGACTCTGACCTGACATGTGGATTCTCCACTATGACAATGTTCCGGAACAAAAATGTTTTTTTTTTTTTTTTTGTTTTTGCAGTTCATTCTAAGAATGAAATTGTCACACCTCGTACAATAGTTTATTATACTTTTTATTATACTTTATTGAAATGTACATAATTTGTCCAGGGACTCCAGATTACAGCATAACCTCACTCACTCACTCAATCAACACTGACTATTTTTAATGAATTCTAATAGAATAAGGAAGTTCATAGCCAGTAGCCAATAGCTGCCCTAGCGTCGGTTTTTGTCCGTCGGACTAGCATACACACAAACGGATTTTTTCGGCCGGACTCGAGTCCGTCTGAAAAATTTAAAATATATTCTATTTCTAAAGTCTGTCAGATTTTTGGACAGCAAAGGTCCGATGGAGCCCACACACGATCGAATTGTCTGACGGATTCGTTCTGTCGGACCTAGTCCGTACAAAACCATTGCACAGAGCAGGTAAGTATGACATGTTAGATATTACATGGCTTCTCCCCCTTGGGCAGGAAACACATTTAATCAAAAAATAAAAGCCCCTTAGACATTCCATCCAGTAAACATGTGTACCAATGACCAGATCTGAAAAACATTACATTACCTGACCCTTTCCATAAAATGCACAGATGTGAACTACATCCATAGGAAACCATGTTAAATGGACTGTAGTGTGTTTCTGAAAAACTAAAAACGCACTAAAAAATGCATAGGTGTGAACCAAGCCTTGGGGGGGGACCACTTCTTGGAGGACTTTATGCCCAAACCCTGGGCTTGACAACTTAGGTCTCTCTCATATTTCAGGACCTCTGTATTTTTTTTTCTTCTGGCAAAAATACCCTATGACTGATGGAATCGAAAACATAGCAATACAAGGGGTTATCTTCATATAATCATATATTGAGATCAAGGTTCTGTGAGGGCCAAACCATCACTTACAGCGTCGCTTTAACTGACAATTGCGCGGTTGTGCGACGTGGCTCCCAGAAAAATTTAACGACCTTTTTTCCCCACAAATAGAGCTTTCGTTTGGTGGTATTTGATCACCCCTGCGGTTTTTATTTTTTGTGCTATAAAACAAACAAAAAAAAAAAAAGGAGAGCAACAATTTTGAAAAAAAAAAAAACATTTTTTACTATAATAAATATCCTCCAAAAATATATTTTAAAAAAAACTATTTTTTTCCCTCAGTTTAGGCTGATACGTATTCTTCTACATATTTTTGGTAAAAAAAAAAAACAAAAACAAAAAAAAATACAAAATAAAAAATCGCAATAAGCGATTATTGGTTTGTGCAAAGGTTAAAGAGTTTACAAAATAGAGGATAGTTTTATGGCATTAATTTTTTTACTAGTAATGGCGGCGATCATCGATTTTTATCGTGACTGCGACATTATGGTGGACACATCGGACATTTTTGGGACCATTGTCATTTATACAGCAATCAGTGCTATACAAATGCACTGATTCCTGTGTAAATGACACTGGCAGTAAGGGGTTAATCACTAGGTGGCAGTGTAGGGGTTAAGTGTGTCCTAGGGACACGTTTCTAACTGTGGGGGGCGTAGCTGTGTGTGACACATCACTGATCTCAGCTCCAATCACACAGAGCAGAGATCAGTGACTGTCACTAGGCAGAACCAGGAGATGCTTGTTTACATTAGCATCTCCCTGTTCTTTCTCCCTGTCAGACGGTCGCGGGTATCCCTGTGGCGATCGAGTCCGCGGGACCCGCAAACTGACTCACGGAGGCCCCAACCGGCACGCACACGCGATGGCACGGCGGCAAATTTAAAGGGACATAACTGTGCACCCATTTGCTTCTCCGTGCGATTCTGCAGACGTACATCTGTGTGCGCCGGTCGGGAAGTGGTTAATGACATTGACTTTATGTTTGAAGGTGTGGTCCTGCTGCCGAATAAATTTGGGACCAATCACATGCCTCCCTAAATGCATGACATGATGCCTGTATTTCTCAGCATTGAGGACTTTACCGATTCTGACCAATTCTCCAACTCCGTGCAGCCCCAAAATGTAAATGAAACCTGCACAATGCTTCATCGTTGCCAGAAGACACTCGTTACTTATTGTGTCATTTCCACATGGGGGGGGGGGGGGGGGGAGTAGGCTGTAATTCTTCCACAAAGACTATTTTCGGCAAGACCTCTCTGGACAGTTCTGTAGATGGGTGTACCTGGGTCCCACCAGTTCTGTGCAGATGGCACAGTTAAACATTTTTCACTGTCGAGGGGATGAAAGCATGAAGTGTCTCATCTGCTGCATTAACTTTCCTTGGCATGCTTACTTCACAGCATTTCTGTACACCCGCCTAAACCTTTTGCACAGTACTGTATATTACAGGTACTTTTATATGGTGCTGCCAAATTTACGCAGAAAATAAATACACACATATACATATGAAGGCGGGGCACAAGAGTCACCGAGTACACATTTTATATATATATATATATATATATATATATATAATTTTTTTTTTTTATTACAGGATTTATATAGCGCCAACAGTTTACGCAGCGCTTTACAATATAAAAAGGGAGACAATACAGTTATAATACAATAAATTACAAGAGGATTAAGAGGGCCCTGCTCAGAAGAGCTTACAATCTAATAGGGTGGGGGAGGTGATACAAAAGGTTGTAACTGTGGGGAATGAGCTGATGGAAGTGGTAAAAGATTAGTTGGAGACGGGATATGCTTCCCTGAAGAGATGAGTTTTCAGGGATCGCCTGAAGGTAGCTAGAGTAGGGGCTAGTCGGACAGGTTGAAGCAGCGAGTTCCAGAGGATGGGAGAGGCTCTGGAGAAATCTTGGAGACAAGCATGGGAGGAGGAAACAAGAGAGCTTGACAGGAGGAGATCTTGGGAAGAGCGGAGAGGACGGTTTGGGATATGGTTGGAGACAAGATTGGCGATGTAGCTCGGGGCAGAGTTGTGGATGGCTTTGTAAGTTGTGGTTAGTATTTTAAATTTAATTCGCTGGGTGATTGGGAGCCAGTGTAGGGATTGGAGGAGAGGGTTGGCAGACACTGAATGGTTGGTAAGGTGGATAAGTCTGGCAGCAGCATTCATGATAGACTGAAGAGGGTAGAGCCTATAGAGGCAGGCCAATGAGAAGGGAGTTGCAATAGTCAAGGTAAGAGAGAACGAGGGAGTGAATGAGGAGCTTGGTGGTGTCATTTGTTAAAAAAAGGGCGCATTTTAGAGATGTTACGGAGGTGAAGTCTACAAACTTTTGACAGCGATTGGACTTGAGGCTGAAATGACAAGTCAGAGTCTAGGATTACACCGAGTACCCTGGCGTGAGGGGAGGGACTGATGGTTGCATTGTTGATTTTGATGGAAAAGTCATGGAGGGGGGGGGGGGGGAATATTAATAGCTCAGTTTTAGAGAGATTTAATTTAAGGAAGTGGTGCGACATCCATGCTGAGATGTCAGTTAGTACTGCGAGAGGAGACTGAAGGAGTGAGGTGAGTAGACAGATAGATTTGGGTGTCATCGGCGTATAAGTAGTATTGGAAGCCGGGGGCGGTTATCAAGTGACCAAGGGAGGAGGTGTAGATGGAGAAGAGAAGGGGTCCAAGAACAGAGCCTTGGGGGACCCCCACAGAAAGGGGCAATAGAGAGGAGGAGACAGTTGTAGGTAACACTGAAGGAGCGCTGTGATAGATAGGCAGAGAACCAGGATAGAGCAGAATCTTGGAGGCCAAGGGAGTGTAGTTTATTGAGAAGGAGCGCGTGGTCAACAGTATCAAAGGCTGCAGAGAGGTCAAGTAGTAGCAGTATGGAGTACTGGCTGTCGGATTTAGCAGTTAGTAAATCCTTGGTGAGTTTTAGTAAGGCAGTTTCCGCGGAGTGCTGCGAGCGAAAGCCAGACTGTAAAGGGTCAAGAAAGTTATTTTCACTGGAGGTAGGAGGTAAGACGGTTGTAGACTAAGCGCTCTAGAAGTTTAGGAGGAGAATGGGAGCAATGAGATGGGCCTTAAGTTATTCAGGTTGGTGGGGTCCAAGGAGGGCTTTTTAAGTATGGGAGTGATCTTACATACATACATACATACACACACACACACACACACACACACACACACACACACACATAAACTACCATAATGAACAAAAACCATTACTAAGCTTCTTGTAAATCTATAATTATTAAAAACCTATATTACATTATATATTTCTCAACAAAATAAAGCATGGATGGATAAGCGAGTTTGCGTTGAATATTAAAAATTTATGAAATTCCTTTTTCGGTTCTCAGATGCCGTGTAGTTCCACTTTAGGCCCCTTTCACACCAGACTGATTGTGTTCACCTGTCTTTTTAGGCATACCCGATCAGTCCACCCATTTTTCTCTATGGGGCTGCAGATGACATGTGTCCGCCGTCACCTGCCGGATGACAATTAGATGAAAACAGACTGCATGTTCGTTTTTCCATCTGACTGCCCCATAGAGGAAGGCTGTGTCAATGTTCGCTCTGCATAGAGCGGACACAGACCTGTCATCTGCCTGCTGGGATATCCCCCGCTGAGCAGGCGGATCTGCTGTATCTGAAAGGGGTAATTCAAGGATAAAGTTAATCTTTTGTAACATTACACCCATATACAGGGTGTAACAGGTTATAGATGCACCGGTCCCCGAAACCCTGGTCTGACAACTACCAGGCGATCTTCTCTCCCACTAGCTGTCCCAATCTGTAAAATTATATTCACAGTGTTCTGTGAATCAGAAAACTACAAGGTCTGACAGCCTTTGCGGCTGTAGTAGTGGTAGTTCATAAACCCCTTGGCGCTGGCTGTATGCAAATATGTTGTCTCTCTGCGCCTGGTCCTTAGTGCAGACAGGTCGCATATATTTGTGTGAATTGCTGCAATTACGCCTGTACCGAGAGCACGCACGCCACACACTCCCGGCACAGTTACCGTTGCCTAACCAAAAGCTCCTGATCGCTCCATGCAATCAGGAGTTTTCGAATCACGTGATCACCGCAAACAGCCACGTGATCTTAAGCCAAGCTCCGGAATCATAAATCTCTTAAAGGGCCGAGAGGCACTGGCGCTAAGAGGTTAAGTCTGTTCCTGCTGCTGACCAAGCTTAATTACAAGATACAACTGTTGCAAAGTTTTTAGACCATAGACTCCTGATTTACTATAAGTATGTGATGGAACCTTGATTGTTTTTTCTATATTATATGTTGACTTCTTTGTCGATTTATTTATATTGTCCATCACTGAATTTCATAGGTTGACATGTGTGTTATGTCATTTTGTATAAACCGCATTCCTTAAATAAAGATTAAAAAAAAAAAAAAAAAAAGGGAGGTGGTTAAGTCTTCCTGTCACAGTAACTGCCTGGATGTATCAGAGGTACGGCCAGACATATACACAGTCTGCAGGAACGTGGTATTACACCCATGATCTGCTGATTGTGGGTGCAATGATTTACCAGGTCCATTACAAAAAAATATTTAAAAAAATAAATGCATGCATATTTACCTGCAAAAAAAAATGCATTGATTTTATTTTTTGTAAAAGTTAACGTATCCTTTCAAAAGGACTGGTTTTGCTGTTGGCTGATGCATTTACTACCACAGCTCTTCACAAACATGCCGCATAGATATAAACAAGATACAGCAGAAATAAAAAATAAAAACGGTTATTATAGCAACTGTTTTTTTTATTTTTGGTTTTTACTAAAGAATAAAAAAAATTGGACAGTAACAAATGTAATTGAAAAAAAACGCAAAAAGACATTTTCTGTTAGTTATGGTGTAAGTTAGGGGCAAGTAGGATATAATGATACTAAATGCTTTACACAGAAAGGTGGCAAATACAACACACAGAAGGTCCAAGAGATACTTACAGATGACAGGGTTTAGCCTCACAAACTCCAAAAACCTCCCTGCATTTCAAGTTGCCCTGCTACCCCACTCCTACCTAGAGTGGATTCTCATTTCTCAGCCTAACATCTTCTATACTGTCATTTCCACCTACAACAATTTAGAAGCACATCAACAAATACAAAAACTAGAACTTATAAAGTGGTGCAGGAACAAAAATTGGCACCAGTAAGGTTTGGTAAGAACGAAGACTTTTAGACAGCAGTTATATTCATGTGATAGTAGGAGAGTAAGGAAATACACAACATACTGTTTAGGTAAGAGAAAACTCTATGCTACAATGCACACTTTAACTGCTGGTATTGAGGTAGTATTTCTACCCTAAAGCTCACCACACAGCTTATAATCTGATTGTACACCCTTTAGATCTACCAAAAGCTACATGGTGCAAGAGCCTGACTGGATACAAATTTGTTAGGTTAGGTAGGTGCTCATATTACACAGTGCTCTAAATCTAAAGTTTACTGTACAAGATGGTCAGATTGTAAGGTGTGGCAACTTCATCAAAATGGAGTGTCTTGACTATTCCGATAGAAAATCCATACAAGTGATCAGGAAGCAATTTTATATCACTGTATGCTCCCATATGGTGCAGCACAGATGAGAATAAGTATACCATTGTTCTGTGTTTCAAGAAACCTCACATTTTCAGGGTCCCATGTTTAAATAAATCCACTTTCTGTATTACACTTGGAACAATTTTTATTACATATTGTATTTACAGAGATTGCACCAATCGCCTATTTACAGAATCAACAGTCCTAGGCCCTTCCAGTACCACGCTGTTATGACGATAACCATAAAGACAACCTTGTTGCTACACAGCACATTGAAAAAATATTTACAAAACACTGGGGAAATGCTACAATAGTCGAAGAACATTAACTGTTTTATTAGGTACACCAAAAGAACATATTTACAAAAGGCTGCTTTCCCCAATGTACAGTGACTCAGGTCTTCAAGAAACAGTTCAACACCCCCCAACAAGCACCTGCCAAGATGTCTGCGCAAGGATGGATTTAGATTTCTGGGTGTACTTCTTCAATTAGGGCACAAACTGAAAGAGTCCATACACCACATCTGTGCAACTTAGCAAGTCAAAGACGCATCTCGATTGGTCAGTAGATCTGCATTTCCAAGTGTTACCTAAAGACAAAAATGGGAAAAAAACATTAAGGGTGAAAGGGGTCTTAGGGAACTGTGAACATGCTTGAACAGAAGGGCAGAACAGAAATGCTAATCTATGTAGTGACACAGGCAGGTTGGAATACATAGGAGGGGGCTGCAAGCAGAATTCAAGCTCGAGGCCCCTGGAATCAACATCCTGTAAAGGACCACTGCCAATTTGGGTGTAGTGGTTCAATATCAGACTCGGTGGGCATATGGAATCAGAGAAACAGATTAATAATGCTCTCGGTTTTAGCATTTATTGGCACAAAAGGATAAAAACAAAACTTACTGTAAAAGCACTGCTCCCAGTAGATGCATCAAGGTGATGGCATACAAGCCAAAAAGATTGTGATGGCTGCGGGTGACATCCAAATGGTTCCACCTTCCGTACGAGTTACATCCTGGGTGGGATGCCTTTTTACATGCACTGCTTTTACAGTAAGTATGTTTTTTTCCTTTTGTGTCAAATATTAAAAACGGAGAGCACTATTAGTCTGGTTCTCTAATTTCAAATGCCCAGAGAGTCCAATACTGAAGCACTACACCAGGAGCCAAGTTTGGCAGTGGGCCTGTTCGGATCTCTCCCCAGAGGGGAATGCTTTGTTTGACTTTCCTGTTCGTTCAAGGGTCATATTTGTAAGGTTGATTCATATTTGAGAGGCTATGTCCCTTGGTGGTAGGGATTGGGCACACCAGTTACATCTATGCTGAATTTATCATCATTCACACTGACTGGTGACATCTGATTCACACTGGAGGTTTTTGGACTTTTCTGTATTTAGGCAGTTTTTTTTTTTTAGGGATTATAGGCGCTGCACACTGTTATACATAGAATAGGAGTTCTGACTCAACCGATGTACACAACGGATGTGTTTAATCAACCTGACATGAATTACCAGCAGTGTGTCAGCTCTGCTTTGAAGGATGCAGTATTGATACAAGGCGTTTCAATATATAGACGGAGTGCGCTACTGTTTCACCACTGCTAGTGTTTATTTTCCTTGGACATTAAACACCTTATTTATATGACAATTGCTTTTATAGTAGCAGCTATGTGTGTAATGGACTATTTTACTTAATTTGAACATTAGACCATTCCTGAGTGCTGAGGGGGAAGTGGATTATTGCTTGATTGCGATGTGTACATCTTTTAAAAAAGAAAGTATACCAACTGCATGCTAGTTTTTTAGGTCAGCGTCTCAAAGACAAGGCAACTTTTTCAGATGGAGGTCAGGAATCACAGCTTGCAAATTCTCTCAGCACAAGTTTCTATGCAGCAAAAAGAAAGCCAAATTACTTTGATTCATACTTTTAACATCAAAATATGGACAGAATGTTGGGGGCCACCAGTTATCTGGCACATACTAAACCTAACAATTCTTGAATTGTAGGCAGGGTAATCCTTTAGGTCATAGAAGTGCTCTCTCCCCACTGCTTCTAAATTCCTGTTTAATTATTGAAAATCTTGGGAAATGTCCTTCAAAATATTCTCCCCCACACAGTAAAATTATATATGGAGATTTAAAACACTGGAGGATGAAGGCATTTAAAAAAGGAAATGCCTCCAAGCACAAAACAGGCATTTTACATTTCTTAAAAATCCAAAGACCACTGCATTATACAAATGTTCCATATGGGTCCTACTTACATGGTCTGTGGATTGAAGAGTTGCGATAGTGGGAAACACTGGGAAGAAAATGACTGGGATGCCAAATTCAAAGCCGGGTTAAGAGCTGAAAAATACATCATTTTAAGTCATTTTTTATTATCAGAAATCATCACTTTTTTTTTGTTTTTTTTTTTTTTAAATGCTTATACCTGAAAGGGCAGGATTCAGGGCAGTCAGTGAAAGGCCTCCATTTAGCTGCAGAGCAGCAATCGGAATATGCAGACCAGTACCTGATAAAAAGAAATACAATGCTCATTTACTCATAAAACAGCTAGGAAATGGATTTAGCAACAATTTCAATACTTTAACTGCAGCAAAACATCAAGCTGAACATACTTTAATTTGCACTCAGACTCCCACATCCATGAACCCAAGTAATACAAAAAGTACTTAGGGATAGACTGATGTTTTTTCGGAGCCAATACTGATTATCTCCCCGCCTTTCAGGCCGATAACAGGTAAAAATACCCCCCCCCCCCCCCCCCCCCCCGTGGTGTCCTCTGTATACACACACACACACACACACACACACACACGTGTGTAGGTAGAACTCTCCTACCTTACAAAGGTGTACAATAGAGCAGAGATCGGCAGGTATCACAGTACTGGATGGAGGAGGGAGCAGGAGCTGCCTGGGACTTTACACATTACCAGGCTGGCGTTTGGTTGCTAGGATCACCCGGCAACCAATCACCTACTGTTTAATGTGAAAAGTTAACTCCTGCAGCTCCCACGCTTGCCCCCATCCAGCCCTGTGATATGGCTGCTTTCTAGTGAAGGAGAGTGGTGAAGGATTAGGGAGAAGGACTGGCAATCAGGGCTGCGAACGCCACTCAGAAGGTAGAACTTAATAAAAAGGTCATGGGCCCCACAGTTGCTATAATATATAGACACTCTATTTCAGAGTCTTACTTGAAAGAAATGTTGCTCTAGGATTAAACTTGACTATCTGCAATGTCCCAAAAACTGAGGAGGGTTGGCTGCCCCCAACGCTAGGCTTTATTATACAGTATTACAACTGCAATATATGGTGGGATGAGGCATTCCTGATAGTTCCAACCATATAAAGAAAATACTTGCTTCACTGACTCTGCAGGGTGCTTTAGTTTCCAACCTGGAGGTCGACCTATTACCCCCTGTACCCACCTTACAGATGCAAGATACTATATGGCAGAAGGCAATATCTATTTGGCACTATGAGGGATAATACCCCATTTGAGGTCATCTAAATTACCCTGAACTTGGGAAATTTGAAAGGTTTGGATTGTGGTGCAGACATGACAAATTATCAGCTGTAAATGGATCACTCAAAACTTACAGTAGGAGTATGGAATTCCAAGGCAACAATTTTACCAATATTTACAATCCATAAGTTTACAACTCTGTACAGGTCCTATTGCACCCTGCAAAAACTACATAGATGGAGCAGAAATTACATACCACACATTATATATATATATATATATATATATATATATATATATATATATATATATATATATATATATATATATATATATATGGGAAGCAGTTACACCAGGATCATGGCTGCAGCCATCGTCCTGGTACTGTTTTTTTTTGGGGGGGGTTAATTTTTTTTATTTTTTATAAGAGTCAGCAATTGGCTTTCCAGCCGCCTAACTCACTTTTACAGCACTCAGAAGCCCCCTCCACCCTGCACCATCTGTGGAGCCAGGGACCGAGACAAGCAAGAGGAGAGATTGAGGAACAGCCATTCTGTAGCTCCTGTGTCGAATGAAGATAAAAGCAACAAGGGTTTTGTCACTTAAGGTTTCAGTGCAGTCATGCCCTAGCAATTACAGCCAGAGAAGCAGCTGATCAAACATGATCTGCGTTTGAGGGCAGAGGTGAGATCAGGAGTTTAATAGAGTACCTGTCACTGCCCAAAGCCATCACACAAAAAGGTTTAAATGAAAAAAATAAATAAAATAAAAGCAGCATATATATATGCTATCCCAAAAGTTCATGGCCCGACACAGCAGGGGTGACCACACGGACATAAAAAATGTTATTAACTTAATTACTGCACCAAGCCACACTTCCTGAAAATGGTGCATGCTTGCTATATGGTTTTGTGCGCAACTTTCAAACAGTTGGCATTTTCAGCGCTGTACATTTGGAAGAGTGGCTTGGCTCGATAATTATTCTTGCCTGCCATGTTGGGCCGTGACATTTTTGGACATCCTTTAAAGTAAGTGTGTATATATATGTGTGTGTGTATATATATATATATATATATATATATATATATATATATATATATATATATATATATATATGTGTGTGTGTGTGTGTGTGTGTGTGTGTATATATGTGTGTATGTGTGTATGTATATATATATATATATATATATATATATATATATATATGTATATATGTGTACATGTATATATGTGTACATGTATACATGTGTACATGTGTACATATATATATATATATATATATATATATATATATATATATATATATATATATATATATATACACATATATACATATATACATACATATACATACATATACATACATATACACACACATATACATACATACACACACACACACACCACTGTGTGCAAAAGTTTTAGGTAGGTGTGAAGAAATGTTGTAAGGTAGGAATTCTTTCAAAAATATATATTTTAATTGTTTATTTAAAAAAAAAAAAAAGGCAACATGAGCAAACAGAAGATAAATCAAAGCAATATTTGGTGTTACTACCTTTTGGCTTCATACCAGCATTGAAGGACACCATTGATTGAGCAACGTTGAGGACCGTGGACACAGTGGTCAGCCAAGGAAACTTATTGCAGCATATGAAAGACACATCATGCTTACTTCCCTTTGTTCCTTCAAAAACTGCATGCAGGTGTACTTAGAAGAATTAATGCGGTTTTGAAGGCAAAGGGTGGTTACACCAAATATTGGATAGGATTTCTCTTCTGTTCGTTTACTTTTTTTTTGCAATTCACAAAATGTAACCTATAAAAAGTGGTTGTAAACTCTGTTACACCACTAGTACATAGAGGCAAGCCTATAAGGCTTACCTGTAGGTACTGTGAATATCTCCTAAACATTCACAGTTTAGGAGATGTTCAGAGTGCATGCAGCCGATGACAGACGCATGTGCTCTGAAGGTTCCAGCTTACAGTGCCACTCATGTAGCCAGAGGCCACAAACCCAGGAAGGAAGACCGGGTGAAGATGTCAGCTGTCGGGGGGCTGGAGGTCTTCGTTCTGAGGCAAGTCTATCATCATCATGTGCTCGTATGCAATGAGTATTAGCACATTATGACATTGCTTTGCATCCCCCCCCCCCCCCTACCACCAGCGGTTTACAACTGCTTTAACACTTCTATTTCTTGAAAGCCTGCTAGAAGAAGTGGTAGTAAAGGCTTTATTTCAGGCTTACCTGTAGGTGCAGCAAATATTTCCTAAACGTGTACGGTTTAACCACTTGCCGACCAGTGCACGCAGATATACGTCGGCAGAATGGCACGGACAGGCAGGAGGGCGTATATATAAGTCCCTCCTTTAGCCTGTCCGTGCCATCGGGAGCGCGCCGGGAGCGGCACGCTCCCGCGCTGGTCGGCACCCCCGTGAGTCCGACCGCGGTCCCCGCGGACTCGATCACCACGGGGACACCCGCGATCGTCTCACGGGAAGGCTGAACTGGGAGATGCCGAGATAAACAGCATCTCCCCGTTCTGCCTAGCAACTAGTGACGCCGATCTCTGCTCTCTGTGATTGGAGCAGAGATCAGCATTCACTAGCTGACAGCCACGCCCCCCCACAGTAAAAAACACACCCCTAGGCATACTTAACCATTACACTGCCCCCTTGTGGTTAACCCCTTCACTGCCAGTGTCATTTATACAGAAATCAATGCATTTAAATAGCATTAATTGCTGTAAAAATGACAATGGTCCCAAAAATGTGTCAAAAATGTACGATGCGTCGCCATAATGTCGCAGTCAGAAAAAAATAAATAAAAAAAAAAAAAAAATCGCAGATCTCCGCCATTACTAATAAAAAAAAATTATTAATAAAAATGCTATAAAACTATCCCCTATCTTGTAAACGCTATAACTTCTGCGCAAACCGATCAATAATCGCTTATTGCGATTTTTTTTACCAAAAATATGTAGAAGAATACGTATCGGCCTAAACTGAGGAAAAGACATTTTTTTATATATTTTTGGGGGATATTTATTATAGCAAAAAATTAAAAATAATGTGTTTTTTTTTCAAAATTGTCGCTCTTTTTTGTTTATAGCGCAAAAAATAAAAACCGCAGGGGCGATCAAATACCACCAAAAGAAAGCTCTATTTGTGGGGGAAAAAAAACGTCAATTTTGTTTGGGAGCCACGTCACACGACCGCGCAATTGTCAGTTAAAGCGACGCAGTGCCGAATCGCAAAAAGGGCCTGGTCCTTTGGCTGCAAATTGGTCCGGTCTGAAAGTGGTTAAGAGATACCTACTTTAGCAGTGCTAGTGAGGCCACCTGCACACTGTTCCGTCCACAGAGAGCCATGCTGCGACTGACATTGTGGCTCTGCCAAACGGCAGCTGCCCGCAAACCTTAAAGGAAGAGCGGGGCGACGATAAAAGCTGTCAGCGGCGACAGCGTGCTGCTGGGGGGCTTAATTTTCAAGTCTTTCACAATGTGCTAGTATGAGATACATACTAGCACATTATGACATTTGCAGGGAGAAGTTTTTTCTTCTGGTTACTACCGCTTTAAAATTACAGCATTTTTTTTTCACACCTCCCTAAAATTTTGACCAGTATTAACACACACACACACACACACACACACACACAAAGTCATTCTTACTAAAAACAACAAAACAAAACTAACAAAATATTGATAACTGTAAACTTACCCTCTGCCAGTTTAGCCATGAGCTGCAATCTTCCAGTTGCCCCCAGATCAATCCCACTGCGTTCAAGATCATCATTATCGAGGAACGAAATATCTGTACTGCCATCACCACGATCTGTCACATGACCAACTTTCATAGGTCGGCCTGCCAACTCAAATCCATTCAACTGATCGAGGGCTCGCCGAGCACACTCTGCATCTGAAAACTAGAATAAAAAATAAATAAATCAAATGAGCACTCAAAAGCGCAACTCCAGGCATAAAAGTTACCAGCCAAGGGCAGTTTCCTCCTGCTAACCATAACTGCATGCAGTATTCACTTACAAAATTGATTTTGGTATTTTGCACCACCACATTTTTCCTCGCTCACTGAGGAACACAGAAGTTGGGAAGTCTAAAAGCAGTCCAACAAGAGTGGGAAACACAGCAAACACTAAGGTCCAAGAATCGAAAATGGGGCCTGCCTGCAGCTCAATCAGCCACCTGAAGGACCTATGCCTGAAAATTGATGCCAAAACATCCACCTGATATTAGAGAATGTGGTAAAAGAAGAAGGCAAGGTAAACAATTCTTTTTGCAGTTTACATGTAGAAACAGTTGCTCGGTGATGAAAAAGTCTCACTCAAAGCAGGTCTAGTAGAGTGGGCCTTAAATAGGAAAGGGTAGAACCAGATCCTGTAAAACATAGGCTAGGGTGATGGTCTGCCTGAGCCACCTATAGGTGAATTATGGTCTGCCTGAGATACCTAGAGATGGTATAAACAAGAAGGCAGAGCACACTTCTGGGGTACATCCAAGAAGACAGAAAAGGAATAAGACTTTAGGAAGAAGCAGTAACAGATTCTCACAGTCTGAACATCCAGACAATAGGAACAAAATTTCCTTTAGCAAAAAAAAAAAAAAAAAAAAAAAAACTTAAACCTGACAAAAAAGGATAAAAGCGCGATGTCCTGGATGAGGTAATAGGCAGAAACTACCTTCGGCAAAAAGAGTCCTGAGTCTCAACTATTTAATCAAGAAAGGATTTCTTATACTCCATTTGCAGAAATTGAGCTACATAGAATATCAACTTATGGGTGAGAGTAGTAGAAAAAAAAAGGAACGTCCCTAATAGGTTCAAATAGTTCCTGAAGTATAGAGAACTAGGGAAACAGATGGAGGGAGCTAAATGAAAGACTCCTCCTGTACAAGGTCTTAAAAAGAGGACACACTGAATTACAAGAAAGGGCAGAAACCTGACCCAGGACAGCGCAGGGAGCAAAATGTTGGTCCAGACCCACTTGTAGGAAGGAGGTCATTTGTCCCAGAGAAACTCTTAAAAAGGTGGAAGCCCAGAGTATGCCTTCCATGTTTGTTGATAGGCCTTGCCGAAAGTAGCCTACCTAGCTTTCAGCATCAGATGAAGCACAGAATTAGATATGCCTGTCTCTCAAAACCTGCACTTCCAACAGCCATGTTGTTTAAACCAGTGACTGAAGCAGGATAGTAAAAATAGGTCCTTGGGACAGAAGATCCCAAATATCCAACAGAGCACACACAGACTTTCTGCCAGTAGTCTTACCACATCTGCTTGAGCCATTTCAAAACAGTGAGGATCACAAGAAAGCCCCCCATCTCAATCCTGTGAAATAGCTGAGGGAGGAGATTCAGTTGGAGGAGGAAGAGAAATTAGGGTGTACTGATCCCATGGAGTAAACAGAGCATCCACCACTTCTGCTAGACTCCGAGGATCCCTGTTCTTAGAAACAAACCTGTCCAGTACATTGTCCAGTGTCCTTAAAGTGTGACAAAGGTACTAAAACATCTCTGGGTGTAGAGACTTTAGCTGATCTAGATGTTGCAGACTCTGGAAGTATGCTTGGCAATTGATCACACATTGGATATACAGTATCTCACAAGATTACACCCCTCACATTTTTGTAATATTTTCTTATATCTTTTCATGTGACAACACTGAAGAAATTGAACTTTGCTACAATGTAAAAGTAGTAAGTGTACAGCTTGTATAACTGTAAATTTGCTGTCCCCTCAAAATAACACAGCCATTAAGGTCTAAACCGCTGGCAACAAAAGTGAGTACACCCCTAAGTGAAAATGTCCAAATTGGGCCCCAAGTGTTAATATTTTGTGTGGCCACCATTATTTTCCAGCACTGCTTTATCCCTCTTGAGAATGGAGTTGACCAGAGATTTACAGGTTGCCACTGGAGTCCTCTTCCACTCCTCCATGACATCACAGAGCTGGAGGATGTTAGAGACCTTGCACTCCTCCACCTTCCATTTGAGGATGCCCCACAGATGCTCAATAGGGTATAGGTCTGGAGACATGCTTGGCCAGTCCATCACCTTTACCCTCAGCTTTTTAGCAAGGCAGTGGTCGTCTGGTAGGTGCGTTTTGGGTCGTTATGTTGGAATACTGCCCTGCGACCCAACCTCCAAAGGCCTGTTCTGAGTGGAACCTGTCTTGTTAAACAGCTGTATGGTCTTGGCCACTGTGCTGCAGCTCAGTTTCAGGGTCTTGGCAATCTTCCTATAGCCTAGACCATCTTTATGTAAAAGCAACAATTCTTTTTTTCAGATCCTTAGAGAGTTCTTAGCCATGAGGTGTGTCAGAACATCTCTATATTAAAATTATAAAAACCAATGAACTAGGATTTTGCAATATCTAAATTCACCCTTCTTCTGAATCATTTATGACAAAGACAGGAAGAAAGGCCTTGAGGAACTGGTTCTTCAGACAATCATGTTAACCAAACTTCATCAGTGCAAATGTAATGTTCGGTTTACGCAACCACCCGACCCCAGTTGACAATGCTGGGAGGACCTGACGTTTGAGGTCCGTATATAAAAGTCTTCGATCAAGGAAAACCCAGGTCAAGATATCACAGCTCCATACAAAATATTTAACTAAAGACCATAAATCTCTAAGATAATCAGACGGACGCACGCAAATTTAAAGGTTTGACATCTTGGGTATCTACGCGGTACAACCTTAATCTTTTATATTTAATCAAAAAATTGGGTCATTTATTGTCTGTGTGCCTTAAAATTAACTTTAGTGAAATGTTGCGTTTCCCAGACCTTTGCAGTAATGTATATAACATAAAATTGGAACTACCAGTAGTTTATACTCTAGGGCGGGGGTCGGCAGCCCTTCGATCGCGGGATACCTGCCCATCGTCGGGAGGAGACAGGTAGACCACGTCCCTGCCTTGCCAACCTCCGATCTGCACTGCTCCTCCGCCTCCTGTGAAATTCTTCACCCTCTGCGCATGCAACGGCGCCCAACCTTCTCAGGAGCCGGTACATGTGCAGAGGGTGAAGCATTTCACAGAAGGCGGAGGAGCAGCAGAAGTATCGCGCACAAAGTGAAAGTAACTATGCAGGGCAAGATCAGAGGGACAGGGGTACACAATTTCATGTGCAAGATTGAGAACTGCGTTCAGTGTAAGAGCCGAGCAGAGACACAGACATGTAATTGCTTAAGCCAGAGGCAATCAGACGGGTATACGCAGAACACACGATTCCAAGGGCAGTCTGTATGAGGAGAGGAGAGGTCAGTTGAGTGACCACACACAGCTTTAACCCAGCAGCGGCCAGGCAGAGAGCCAAGTGGGTGACTCACAATTAACCCCTGTATTGCCAGGCACCTCAGTCCTATTGACACCGTCCACTGCCCCACTGACTGACAGTCTTCTGCTCTACTGACCCCTGTAATCTGCCCTGCAAACTGCTGACACCTGTAAACTACATTACATATTACTGACCCCTGTACACTGCAATACAGCCAACTGACCTTGGTCACTGAAGCCACCTTTTAAAAGGTAGGCCAAGTTTATATGTTTACAATATCGGTTTTATAATTTTTTTTAACTTTTCATGCGGTCCTTGCTAGTTCATTTCTTTAAGAGCCCGTTCACACTGATTGCACAGAAAACCAAAATGGTTTAGTGTGCGGGCATCTGTCTGTTTCAGCTGCAGTGAGCCGCTGGTAGGTGGGAAGTGTAATGCAAGTTTAAGCATATCAGTTTCCTTCATTTATGTCACTGCACAGCAGCATGGTGCATTGCGTTTGCCGTGTGGTGACATGCAGGGACATCCAGGGAGATGCGATATTATGCAAACATGTTGCATATCACACATCTCTGGAACACAGAAACACTGTTCGGATATGGTCATGACACACAGAAAACTGTTGTATTCTATGGGTCAAAAAAAAATAAAAAAAAAAAAAAAAGGGAAGAAGGGTGCCAAATCCTGGTGATCTCTGATCTCCACAAATGTTGTTCAGGTACATCTCCACCTCTTAAAGGTTGCCGCCCCCTGCTCTAGGGCATCTGTTTTCACAAAATATTTAGGGCATTGGTGTGCAAAGAAAAATGCCCTGGCAGCAAAAGGTTTAAATATTAGACTCTACCTTGGCTTTACATATTCTAATTAGCACTAGATAATTCCATCTGCATATAGCAAATGTGGGAAGCTACCAGCAGCATGTCGAGTGACAAAAACGCAACTTTGCAAGCCAATAATATTTACAGAAAAACAAAGATTTTACCGTGATAAATCCATAACCCTTGGATCGCCCTGTATCAGGTTCTTTAAGAAGCTGAATGTTCTCAATCTGAAAAATAAAATTATTCTTCTTTCAGCATTGACAGAATAGCCACAACTAAAAACAAAAAGTCAATTATAGATTGTACATTCAAATGAAAATTGCAAATAACCTTTCCAAAAGGTTCAAAAATTCCTTTTAGCATGTCCTCTGTGATATTGAAGTGCAGAGAGCCTACATAGAGACGCATGGGTCCAGCATTTCCTCTCTGCAGATTATTTGCCATAGCGGCCAAACGGTTCTTCTCAGCCTTTAAAAAAAATAAAAAACAAAAATAAAGTTAAACAAATACAGCACAGTCACACCTTCTGTACCAATCTGCTCTTTTTTTCACAAGACTTTCACCCATTTATTCTGAGGCTTTACCCAATAACAAAAAGTACCTTGTGCTAACACTCTTTACAACTGACAAAGCTACTGCACTATATACATTTCAGTGTTAAATATGAACTGTTATGCAGAATAGTATGAATCTTGGTAAAAGAAGGTTCAGTGACCCACACGAACATTCCTAGGCTAAAAGAGACCTAGCTCATGTACTTGAAAAAAAATACAGGTAATATTCTTCATGTTAATAGCTTTGAACCAGACTTGTGAACACTTAAATGATGCAATCAAAGGAGACAAAGTCTTAAGGACTGTAGGTCAAATATCAGAAATAAAAGCGTTTCCTCTGTCCTGTAAAGCACATAGGTCCAATCAAAAATGGGCAAAAAATAAAAAAGCTGTGGGAAAGGAACAATGCCTACCTGTGAAGCCTGTACCATGATTGGTACACCTAGCAGTCTCTGGCCAGTTAGGCCAATGGCCAAAGGTACAGACTGGATAGCTACAAATTCAACATATGCAATGCCCTTTGATCTGCGAGAGTTTCTGTCTGCAATAATTCTCACATCTCGTACCTAAAAAACAAACAAAAAAAATTAATTTTAAAAAAACAACAAGAACTGACAGGTCAGCTACAGGATTTTTGAACAAACACATAAGCCTTTATGATGATCATCTTACTTTTCCTACAGCAGAGAAAAAGTCCTCTAAGTCACGTGGACGGATGCGAGCAGCCAGCTGCATACAAAACACTGTTCTTGCATCACGTTCTTCTGGAGTTAGGATGGGTTCTGGTTGCCTGGTAGGGATTTAAAACATGTTTAACAAAAATTCATATGAATTTACACATGAATAGAGTGCGTCATACATACAGTAAATGTAACCTCTTCCAGCCGCTTGTACACATATGTGGTCTCAACTAAGTAGGACTTCTTCTGTGAGGCCACATATATGCGTACCAGAGTTTGTGCTGGGAGAACGCTGCACAGTGAGCTACAAGCATAAAGACCAGGCTCTCGCGAGAGCCCAGGGTCCAGTACTAACAAATGGGTAACTGGGACTCCCAGTGCCCGATTGCGAGTCTCCGATTGGCTATCACAGTGATCAGTCACTGTGCACCCCAGCCATGTGTTTTTTCCCCCTCCTCTGAATGGAGCGAAAGATACATTGTATGTTTCTCCCCTTGCTAGGGGAGAAAAATTTAAACCATTGTTTCTGGGCCCTACTACTGATACAAAGAAAAAAACTTACATATGTGGTATTGCTGCAATAATTAGGAGAAGAATAATGTTTTGGGGTTCTTTGGCGGCAAGGAGATGTTACATTTACAACCAAATGAAAGCCCAATTTCTTTGTCCAAAAAAGATTAAGGTATAATCCACCTTAAGATCAGGAAGGGGTTAAAACAAATAAAATGTATAGTTGCATGTCATCACAACATCTTAGGTCTAAGGACAGTACCCTGTGCCAAAACATAACCCTGAAGCTATAATGAGCCAACCACTAAAACAGTCGGCACCAAAAGCTACCATAAATCTTCCGGAGTACTCCAGAAGCACTAAAAAAATAAATAAAAATGCTCAACCTACAAAAGTATTCCAGACTGGCAAAGCAGGTGTTGGCATTTTGAATGCACCCCTCTTGGCGAGTAGGCAGCCCCATTAAAGCAATGGGAGGCTGTCAGCTCTCACAGCTAATTGCATACAGTTACATGTGATCGCTCATGCAGTGAGCACATGCGAGTTATCAGCCCTGGGCGCTGACTGCCTGTGCCCAGGCCAATCATTCGCACGTGCTCGCTACATGATCGATTACATATGAGTGGGCATGATTAGCTGCCATTGCTACCCCCCCACCCCCACGTGCTAGGATTCTCATAGATAACCAAGCGGGTGCAAAAAGTACCAGTTACTTACTGGCAACTGCTTTTCTAGGAAATATTCCAGGACGGCAGGCCTGGGAGGAGCCTCTCATCTCTCAGGTGTGCCGTTCTGGAAGATGATTTGAGAACAATTTTAATTTTATTTTTTTATAAAACACAATTTTTGGGTACTTTTATACTGAGGCACTTCTAAACTGGCAGTGAAATATTGGGCGCTTTTGAAGAGCTTTTTCCGCCACTTTCCATTAATTTCAACGGAGAGGGGCGTTTTTGAGGTGTTTTTTTTTTTTAACTCTCCAAACAAGGTCCAAAGATGCTGCTTGCCAGATTTTTTTCACTGTCCCAGTGTAAAAGCATTCATTAATTTGAATGAAAATAGGTTTTCATGCGCTTTTCAGGCACTCAGTGTGAAAGGGGAAGGGGTCTAAGTATTCTTGGCCTTCGCCATGACACTCAAAATTGACTTCAAGAACATCCAGTTTCCACTGATCATCCTTGAGATGTTTCTACAACTTGATTGGAGTCCACCTATGGTAAATTCAGTTGATTGGACAAGATTTGGAAAGGCACACACCAGTCTATATAAGGTCCCACATTTAGTGCATGTCAGAGCACAAACCAAGCCATGAAGTCCAAGGGATGGTCTGTAGACCTCCTAGACAGGATTGTATCAAGGCACAGAAACATTTCTGCAGCATTGAAGGTCCCAATGAGCCCAGTGGCCTCCATCACCTGTAAATGGAAGAAGTTTGGAACCACCAGGACTCTTCCTAGAGTGGGCTGCCTGGCCAAACTGAGTGTTTGGGGAGAAGGGCCTTAGTCAGGGAGGCGACCAAGAACTAGATGGTTACTCTGACAAAGCTCCAGAGTTTCGCTGCGGAGAGAGGTGAACCTTCCAGAAGAACAACCATCTCTGCAGCACTCCACCATTCAGAAAGACAAAAACAGAACATTCCATAGCTCAACTCACCAACCAGTCTGCTGACCAACTGAATTAACCTGTCCAACAGTCTGCGTTAAAAATAGGGGTTTAGTTAGCATGCATTTGCAAACGCATGCGTAAGCTGCAAGGCCTCTTTACAGCATCGTGTGGATGCTTGCAGTCCTAATGCTACTGAATTTATGAGCGTCTCTACAGTGGGAGCACATGCATTCTAATGGCTAGATGAGGGGCAGGTGGGCCTGGAGGTAAGCCCAACCCCCCCTTAAAGGAACAGGCGCACACTGGAGCACAATCATACACAGGGTGCCGTGAAGAGGCCTTGCAGCTTACGCAGGAGTTTACAAATGCATGCCAACTAAACCCCCCATTTTTAACGCAGACCGTTGGACAGGTTAATTCGGTTGGTCAGCAGACTTGTCTGAGTTGAGCTATGGCATGTTCCGTTTTTGTTTTTCCATGCATTTGCCCTTCCATGTGCTCTTTGCCGTGAAGGTCAGTTAAAGGTTGGGGGAGGGGCCATTTACTCCACCATTCAGGCCTGTATGGTAGAGTGACCAGACAGAAGCCACTCCTCAGCAAAAGGCACACAACAGCCGGCCTGGAATTTGCCAAAAAGGCACCTGAAGGACTCTGACCGTTAGAAATAAAATTTGTCTGATGAAAAAAAAGATTGAACTATTTGGCCTGACCGGCAAGCATCATGTCTGGAGGTAACCAGGCACTGTTCATCACTTGGCCAATACCATCACTACAGTGAAGCATGGTGGTGGCAGCATCATGCTATGGGGATGTTTTTAACCGGTAGGAACTGGGAGACTAGTCAGGATCAAAGGAAAGATGAATGCATCAATGTACAGAGACAACCTATATGAAAACCTGCTCCAGTGTTCTCTGGACCTCAGACTGGGGCAAAGGTTCATCTTCCAACCGGCCAATGACCCAAAGCACACAGCCAAGATAACAAAAAGGAGTGGCTACAGGACAACTCTTGAAAGTCCTCGAGTGGCCCAGCCAGAGCCCAGACTTGAACCCAATTGAACATCTCGGGAGAGATCTAAAAATGGCTGGAGCACCAACGCTCCCCCATCCAACCTGATGAAGCTTGAGAGGTCCTGCAAAGAAGAATGGGAGAAACTGCCCAAAATGCATGCCAAGATTGTAGCATCATACTCAAAAGAGACTTGGGGCAGTAATTGGTACCAATGGTGCTTCAACAAAGTATTGAGCAAAGGCTGCAAATACTTACATGTACATGGGATTTTTCTTCGTTTTTTTATTTCTAATAAATTTGCAAAGATTTCAAACAAAAAACATTGACGTTGTCATTACAGGGTATGGTTTGTAGAATTTGGAGGAAAAAAATTAATTGAATCCATTTTGGAATAAGGCTGTAACATAACAAAATGTGGAAAAAGTGAAGCGATGTGAATACTTTCCAGATGCACTGCACTCATAGAAACCACAGTAAAATAAGGATAATGCAAAAAACTAACATTTTTAAACAAAACCCTTTTTGCAGTATAAACCAAACGATACCTGATAGGACTTTTTTCCTTATGTCGGGGGCTGCGACTTTTGCTGCGTGTGTGGCGTCGCCTGTCAAATTAAGTATTTTGATTAGCAGTTCATTTTTGTTCAAACAAAAACATTAAAAATAGTAAAGAGCTATTATACGAGTTATATTTGGTACAAAAGTTTGTCTCCATTCTGCAAGTGTGCGCAATTTCAAAGCATGACACGTTAACTATTTACTCAGCATAACATCTTTCACATTATACAAAAAAATAAAATTTAAAAAAATGGGCTAACTTTACTGTTTATTTTAAAAATGTATTTTAAAAATGTTGTTTGAAAGACTGCTGCGCAAATATTGTGTGTAATAAAAAAAATTGTAACGATGGCCATTTTATTCTCTAGGGTCTCTGTTAAAAAAAAATATATATAATGTTTGGGGGTTTTATCATTTTGGAGCAAACATTATGGATTTTAACTTGTAAGCAACAAATGTCAGAACTAGGCTTAGGCATGAAAGGGTTAAATTACTTTTCAGATAATTAAAAAATACACACTAAGGGCCCATTCACACCAGAACGCAGCGTGGGAAACTGTGCAAGTATCCCACACTGCGTATAAAACGTACTGGATATGCGATCTGCTGTGTCAACGTACTCCTAACACAATAACAGAATGAAAATTCTGTGTGTTTGCGGCACCGGATCGCATGGTGAAAAACAAACAACCACCGCTCCAAGACTCTCCTTACAAGCGAATGCTCCTGCTCCTGTGTGGGAGCCCCAGGCGCTGGCTAATAGCACAATGATTAGAAATCAAAAGGAAGAACTCCGGACAGCCGCACACCGGGAAAAAAAAATCCAAAGGGTTTATTTAAAAGCAAAAAGACACTACAATCCAAACACGGCAAAAAAGGGGGGTACAGAGCTGACGCGTTTCGCACTGTATTTCAGTGCTTACTCATAGTGCTCACTCAATTGCATGGTACCGCAGTACCATGCAATTCAGTTGCAGTGCGTTTTAAAAAGTAGTTGAAGCACTACTTTTGGTGCGATGCAATGCGATTTCAGCCCATAAACACTGCACTGAATTACACAGGAACGCAGACAGCATTTCTGTACGATTTAAGTGTGAACCGGCCCTAAAGCAAACTATTTTAGTACTATCTTGAACAAACCATGTAATTTTTAATTTATAATCAGCAAGCTTCTTGAATGACACTAGTCTTAATTTAAGAAGGGTTAACAGTCATCTGTGGGTTATGTAGTTGTCCAAATCTGAAGGAATCAAAAAACAACCCCCACCCCCCCAAAAAAAAAAAACACAACTCCTCCTCATGGTCAGTTTCTCACCCGGGACTACGGTGCCTGGAACGTTCATCTCGTCGGCGATCACGACTCCTTGAGCTGTATCGTCTTCCACGGCTGCGGCTTCTGTGCCTGCGCTCACGGCTTCGGTGTCTATCCCTGCTGCCCCGTCGTCTGTGCCGGTCCCTACTCCGGCTGCGGCTGAGTAACAAGAAGGTGATAGATTTAAAATGTACATCCATTTGGAAAATCCCCAAAAGTCTGCATCATGGAAATTGAGACTTTTGAAAGGATTGCATGCTCAATAGCAATATGTGTGGGTCCAGGGCTTGAGCTTTCAAGTTCTAGCTATTATTGACATAACTGAGCCCTCTGAGTTTTAGCGCTCCTATGGCACACTGGAAGGAACATACACCTATGTGCACCATAAAGGAAAGTGACTACCTCTGCGGCACAATGCCCCAAGATTACAGTCTCACATGAAAAAAATAAATAAAATAAATGCAAAGGCTGGAGTCCACATAAAATCCTGATGTGTCCTTTATTTTTTAACCGGTTACCGACCGGCTCACGCAGATATACTGCGGTAGAATGGCTCTCCTGGGCAAAATCCCGTATGGGTTACGTCCTTCCCCATTTCAGCCACCAGAGGGCGCGTGCCCACTGCACGGCGGGGGACTCAATGCGTGTGGCCGATCACCGCTGATAAACACACAAAGCCCTGTGCAGTCAGAGGAGAGGAGACATGTCGTTGGTTCCTAGTAAGTAGGAACAGCGATATGTCCCCTCTCTTACTCAGTCCTATCCCCATACAGTTAGAACACACATCTAACCCCTTGATCGACCTAGTGTTAACCCCTTCCCAGCCAGTGACAGTTACACAGTAATCAGTGCATTTTTATAGCACTGATCGCTGTATAATTGTCAATGGTCCCAAAAATGTGTCAAAAGTGTCTGATCTGTCTGTCGCAATACCTCTAAAAATCGCAAATCACTGCAATTACTAGTAAAAAAAAAAAAATAGCAAGCCATAAATCTTTCCCATAGTTTGTAGATGCTATAACGTTTGCGCAAAACAATCAATATACACTTATGGCGATTTTTTTTTTTACCAAAACATATGAAGAATATATCGGTCTAAACTGATGAAGAAACATGTTTTTTTATTTTGGGGGATATTATAGCAAAAAAAACTAATTTTTTAAATTGACGCTTTTTTTCTTTATAGCGCAAAAAACAACAGCAGAGACGATCAATTACCACCAAAAGAAAGCTCCATTTGTGTGGAAAAAAAAAAAGGACGCAAATTTTATTTGGGTACATCATTGCATGACCGTGCAATTGTCAGTTAAAGCAACGCAGTGCCAAATTGTAAAAAGTGCTCTGGTCAGGAAGGGGGTAAAATCTTCCGGGTCTGAAATGGTTAAAAACAGCAAACATTCCTGAGTAGCCATCATAAAAAGGTAGCAAAGGCGGCTTAATTTCAATTCTCAATACTGTGGCGTGGAGTAGCATTGCAGAGTAGTAAGGGGTGGGTTAACAATTAGTAAAAGGGAAAAAAAAAAAAAAAAAAAAAGGTATATATTCCTGAAAACTGTTATGTTAAAACTCACTTTCAAAGAGGTATACACCTACCTTCGACGTCGATCATGACTTCTGCTTTTTCTCCTGCTCCTGCTTTTACTTCTCCTAAAAACAAAGGATATATGCAATTACATACTGTGCAGTACAGAGACCACAGATAACAAAATAAAACAGAGGGAAAAGAATCCCTGATGGCAAAGGTATACCCCCCACCTGCTGCTGATACTGGCATTTCCAGACCGGCTGCTGCTCGTCTCTTTCGCCTGTTCATTGTTTGTCTCTTTTGCCTGATTATTGTTGGTCTCTTTCGCCTGTTCATTGTTTGTCTCTTGATTGGGAGTTTCTTCCTGTTCAGCCCAACAAAAAAATGCCACACCGATAGAAGATGGTCAGGGAGGTCCCAACAGAATTATATGGAAGATAATGCGGCAGAGTAGGGAAACAGCAAAAAGACAGAACACAAAAAAAAATCTTATTAGCTAGGAATTAAAAACAGTGGTTACTACTATAAAAAGCAGTGGACTTTTAAAAAGCGCAGCCAGTGGATCAAAATTTCCAAACTACCTACATCATTTCTTGACATTAATACATGACCTTACATGGAGGATGAACAGATCAGCAGAGTGCACCTCTAATTATATACCTTACCTGATACAAAAAATAGTTATTATGGGTTATTTCCCACTGTATCTTGTCTCTCAAATTCCTCGGCCTGGAGCAAACAGAGGGCATATTGCTTTATGATTTTTAGCAAGTACACACTGAGAGCAAAGTAATTAAGCATAGATGTGAGCTACAAAGACACACACACAATGACTAGCATGTAATAGTGTATAGGCATCCCCTTAGCACCATAATTTCCCCCTCAGTTCTAGGCTTTAGTAGCCAGCAAAAAGGCACATACTTTTTTTTATTAAAACAAGTACATAAATTAAAGCTGAATTTCAGCTATGGCTATTTGTGCATATTTAAAATTCATCTAGCTTGGACCAATGTAACTATGTTAAGTGCCATACTTGGCAAAACCTGTAAATCACTGTAGTAAGTACCGCTATTACAGGGATTGCCGCTGGCTTCCAAGTCACATGCAGCGTGGTTGACCTGCTGCTTAGTGATCACTTGCTCGGCATTGGCACCATCAGAGAACGCTTTACATTTTTCAATAGCACAAAGTGGAGAGGTGATGTCACGGCTGCCGCCATCTCAATGAGATTACTTTGTACTCGCTGAGAAAATGCAAGGTGTTCTCTGAATGGTACTCATGCCTAGCTAGCAAGCAACCTACTGTGTTCACCAAGCAGCAGGGACGTCACTCGGCATGGTACCTGGAATCCAGCGGCAATCACTGTAGTATCAGTGCCTCGGTGAGTGATTTCCAGCTTCCGCAGACATTGGCCAGGTATACAACATACATCGTTACATTGGTCCAAGCAAGACCAATGTAACTATGCAAAAATAGCCTCACCTGGAATTCAGTTTAAGGGGGCAATACATTTAACCTTATCTGCATTATGCCATGAACACATTAGCAGTGCTGCTTAAGCAGGTTATACAACTGGATCCTTGGGCTGAATGAAATAAAAATCTCCATCAAATTCCTTTATCCACGCTATACAGAGTGGATGGAGGAATCCACCTGCTGCCATTTTATTCTGACACCCCAACATTGCCTGCATCTAATTGGATTTGAAATTCCAGCAGTGTATGGCAGGCTTTACTGTGTCACCCAACTATATAAAAATTATCCCCCTGGAAGTAAATAAGTGGCAGTTATCAAGTATGTCTTCTTTCACTTCTTCCCAAACAAAAGATGTATACATGTGATATGTATATCACATTTCAGCTGTTTGGACCCCATTCTTAACAGTTATGCTACATTCACTGCAAAGGGCAAACACATAGAAGCACCATTCATGTGTGTCCCTTACACACCAATGAAACAGAGGGAGCTTTTATTCTGTCACAATGCTTTCAACAATACTAACACTAATGACCACAATATGATAAAACACTGGGTACAGGTAAGCATTGGGAGATAGCTGGATCACTTACTTTTCTCAGCAGTAGTTATATATTCACATATTATTCAACACGGGGCTCTAAACATCTATGGCTAATGCAGCAATGTCCGTAGTTCTGTGTAAATATCAGAAAGTACAACTTGTACAATTTAAACCATGCTCTTTTAAAGTTATTAAAATTTGTTGCCCCTTGTATTGCAGAACCACCTCTGGCCGAAGGAGCTAAACCCCTATCCCACAAACAGATCTTTGCTTTGGTCCTGTGGTAGTCTTGACGTCAAACATTGTTCAAGGCCCTTCCCCGGAAGAGTAGGGCAGGGAGGAGGACTAGGTTCTATGAAGAGAAAGGGAGCAGTGTGTTATTGATTGACAGGCTCTCTTTATAACAGGTAAGTGGGCGAGGAGCACCAGCAGTGAAAACTTAGAAACCAACTACCAATACTAAGAACAGTAACGCAACTTTATTTTTGAGGTTCCCAAGTTCTGTGAAGATGGTCAAAAGAGCATTAAATGAATTACTGTTCTTGGTTTATCCATCTATCAAACTAATGCTTTTTAGGGCAAAAGTTCAATTATTGTTGAAATTACCTTACTGGACAGGCATCTTGTAGTAAAGGTTATGCTACTATTTGCAGAATTTGAGAATTATCAGTGTGAGGCTCCATTCACATTGGAGCATCTCCAAAGTCGCACGATTTCCAGCGCGACCTTGATCTGACTTTACACTTAGCGGTTCCAAGTCACATCAAAAGTCAAACCAAAGTATTGCAGGCACCTTTTCAAAGTCGCTGCGACTTGAAATTACACAATTAAAAGAAATGGGCTGTGACTATGATGTCAAAAGTCGCATAACAAATCGCACAAGTGTGAATGGAGCCTTTGGGCATGTGCACATACGTGTTCTTACTTTAAATAGAAAATAATCGAAATAGGAAAGTAACTCCCTTTTCTACATTTTGGTTTTCTGCTACATAGTTAAAAAAAAAAAGAAGACATGCCAATCAAGTCAAATTCTCAAACCAGTGGTTTAGTCCCCAAATCCAGGTAATAGTCACTTTTGTTTACAGGGCAACTAACTTCCCAATCTCTTCAAAAAAAATAAAAATTTAAAAAAATAAAAACACGCTTGTATTAAAAAATATATTTTTGCTTTTCTATGGACTAGCATCTTAGCGTGATTATAAATATATAAATTCCAGCGCTTACACAGTATCTCACAAAAGTGAGTACACCCCTCACATTTTTGTAAATATTTTATTACATCTTTTCATGCGACAACACTGAAGAAAGGACACTTTGCTACAATGTAAAGTAGTGAGTGTACAGCTTGTATAACAGTGTAAATTTGCTATGCCCTCAAAATAAAACACACAGCCATTAATGTCTAAACCGCTGGTAACAAAAGTGAGTACACCCCTAGGTGAAAATGTCCAAAATGGGCCCAATTAGCCATTTCTCCTCCTCATGTCATGGACTCGTTAGCGTTACAAGGTCTTAGGTATGAATGGGGAGCAGGTGTGTTAAATTTGGTGTTATCGCTCTCACTCTCATACAGGTCACTGGAAGTTCAACATGGCAAAGAACTCTGAGAATCTAAATAAAAGAATTGCTGCTCTACATAAATATGGCCTAGGCTATAAGAAGATTGCCAAGACCCTGAAACGGAGCTGCAGCATGGTGGCCAAGACCATACAGCAGTTTAACAGGACAGGTTCCACTCAAAACAGGCCTCACCATGGTCAACCAAAGAAGTTGAGTGCACGTGCTCAGCGTCATATCCAGAGGTTGTCTTTGGGAAATAGACATACGAGTGCTGCCAGCACTGTTACAGGAGGTTGAAGGGGTTGGGTCAGCCTGTCAGTGCTCAGACCATACGCAGCACACTGCATCAAATATGTCTGCAAGACTGTCGTCCAAGAAGGAAGCCTCTTCTAAAGATGATGCACAAGAAAGCCTGCAAACAGTCTGCTGAAGACAAGCAGACTAAGGACATGGATTACTGGAACCATGTCCTGTGGTCTGATGACACCAAGATAAACTTATTTGGTTCAGATGGTGTCCAGCGTGTGTGGCGGCAACCAGGTGAGGAGTACAAAGACAAGTGTGTCTTGCCTACAGTCAAGCACGGTGGTGGGAGTGTCATAGTCTGGGGCTGCATGAGTGCTGCCAGCACTGGGGAGCTACAGTTCATTGAGGGAACCATGAATGCCAACATGTACTGTGACATACTGAAGCAGAGCATGATCCCCTCCCTTTGGAGAGTGGGCCGCAGGGCAGTATTCCAACATAATGACCCCAAACACACCTCCAAGATGATCACTGCCTTGCTAAAGAAGCTGATGGCAAAGGTGATGGACTGGCCAAGCATGTCTCCAGACCTAAACCCTATTGAGCATCTGTGGTGCATCCTCAAAACAGAAGGTGGAGGAGTGCAAGGTCGCTAACATCCACCAGCTCCGTGATGTCGTCATAGAGGGGTGGAAGAGGACTCCAGTGGCAACCTGTGAAGTTCTGGTGAACTCCATGCCCAAGAGGCTTAAGGCAGTGCTGGAAAATAATGGTGGCCACCATTATGGGAGTTATTTTGAGGGGACAGCAAATTTACACTGTTAAGCTGTACACTTACTACTTTACATTGTAGCAAAGTGTAATTTCTTCAGTGTTGTTACATGAAAAGATAGAATAAAATATTTACAAAAATGTGAGGGGTGTACTCACTTTTGTGAGATACTGTATATAATGGTCTATAAAAAGTAATTTATAATCAAAACAAAGTGCTACATTGTAATACTATCTTTCTCTGTCCCGTGAAGAAAAAAGAAACTCTGCAGATTTTTCACTCTTAGCACATAAAAACAGATTATAGGCCTCAATAAACAACTCCAAATGTCTTGAATTCCTCCTTGTGGTCTGTGCTTCTACACTTCCCAGCCTCTAGCAGGTGCAACCAAAAAATAAAACTATACAGTGTAGTATGGCACAAAATGAACTCTATTAAATCATTTATAAAATTGCGTTTGCATAAAGCCATATCAAAAGTGTCAATCTCATTGTGTGCACCATCTCCCTTATGCATCCTATCCCCCATGCAGATGTGAAAAGTTGAGAAGCACAGACAAGGAGGAAATAAAGACATCTGGGAGTTATTGAGCCTTATATTAACTGTATTTAAGCGTTAAGGGTCAAATAAATCTGGTGAGAGTATAAAGGATTAGCACACACACACACACACCCCTCCTGCAGCCCAGGTATCCAGGGTCTGTAAAATCTACAGAACCTGCTGGATGCCCGACTGCCATGGAGCCTGTAAATATAGCAGAGATCAGCAGTGCAAGGGGTAGGTATTTATCCTTTTCTTTGCAAGGATGCCTTTGATTCTGATATTTTAGAAAGCACTAGAGACAGAACACAAGAGATCAGAACAGCACTACTGATGTCCACATGGATAAACTGAAGAGGTAAGAGGACATGAACTGGATAAGTTATATACAGGGGGTCCCCGAGTTACGAACTCGTTAGGGACTGCCCACCTGTACTTAAGTCGGAAATGTTCGTAAGTCGGCCGCGCATGCGCAGACCGACAAATACGACCATTTCCGGACATTTCCGATGTTCCGTCCAATGCCGTTCTGCGCATGCGCGGCAAATTACGGACATTTCCAAAGTTTTCCGAGGCTCCGAATGGCCGCGCATGCGCAGAACGGCCAAAACACGGTGGAACACGACGGAAAATGGCGGAGGGTCCCCGCAGCGCCTCGTTCGTAAGTAGGGGATGTTCGTAGGTCGGGCGTTCGTAAGTCGGGGACCCCCTGTACTGTACGTTTGAAACATGTACATACCCTAACAATTCTTACAGTGAACAGAACCATAGTTATTTCAGATTTCATTAACTGGTATAAATAAACATTCCCATTTAGAGCAGTCTCTCATTAACCAAGTCCTAACCTACTGCTACATAGAAAACATGGCTAAAGAGAACCTATCACATTCAAATGCACCTCTTTCTAGGTAGATGGAGGCTGCAAAGTTTTAGTTTCTTCTTTTAAAGCCTTCAGAGAAGGTGGCTTATATTTAGTTTGTTTATAAGTGGATGGAACTTTATCTAATAAAGCATTCTAAATGCTAAATAAAGCATACTGCAGCTGCTGGTTTTAACAATAGGACACTTACCTGTCCTGGAGTCCAGCAATGTCGGCACCGCAGCTGATGTTTCCATCAGCTGTCGGGTGCTGCCATTGCGGGTAAGGGTACCCGGCAGTGTAGCATTATGGCTTTGTGCCGGGAACTCCACTGTGCATGCACGAGGCCCCGCTCCTCTCTCCCATAGGGAGAGGAGGAAGCCCCATGGTGATATCACGGGCCGCGGCCCGGACTCTCAAAGACAGTATCCTGTCCCCCCCCCCCCTCTCACCCCTGGAAAGGTGTCAATTGTGGCACCGGAGGGGGAAGAGGAGACAAATGAGCGGAAGTTTCATTTTTGGGTGGAACTCCGCTTTAATTTGTGAAAAGTTTCATTTTTATTGTTGCTTTATATACACTGAATTCGGTTCCTTTGTTAAAAACAGAAAGGTTGTATGTAAAATTTGAAAATTATCAAATATACACACTAAAAGCAGCCACTTGGGGTTTGCATACGAAAACCTCTCTTACACAACAAAGAGCACGCTCTAAAGTGCATACGCAAGTCATTGCAACCTCAGACATATTTTTACTAAACTGCAACACAGAAACATATCTATGCACAAGATATCAGAATGCACCCCAGGGTTAAAACGTTATTTTGTTGAACGTGCAAAAAGTAACTTTTTTCAGAAACCGTGACTGGACTACTACCCAAGAGACTGTCGCAGTACAAATGCAATGGCATTGGCGACCCTCTGTTGATGTGGTGCTTTGTGGTTAGGCAAAGCCTTTGATTGGCCATCTTTCGCTGAATGTTTGCCCCAAGCTCATCTGTCAGCAACCATCTTCCTTGCATTTGTCATGAGAGTTGCTGAGAATGGTTGGCCCACTACTTTCACTCCTTTTAAAGATTCAGCCTTTTAATTCAAGTTAGACTTAAAACTTTAATTATAGGACATTTTTAGATGCTTATGTAGACAGCCATTTCAAAAGTGCATGTCAAACATAGGTCAGCAAATTCCCATTCCCAAAGTGCCATGTGGTTGACCGTTCTGAGGCTAGAGTTGACCAGCTTTTTGTTTCTATAGATGCAGAAAGTCCTACTGCCTATACTGTCTCTGGTCAAATGCAGCTTCAAAACTAATTTTACAAGCACTATTAAAAATAAATAGGAATCTGCTGACCTGTGTTTAAAATTCAGATAAAAAAAAACAAATACTATATGTATCTACAAGACTCAAGTTATTCTAGCAGATGGGCCAACAGCAGAATTATGCGGTCTCTATAAAAATAGCAACAATCTAACCAGACTTCTGTACATAAGCTGACCACCATCAGCTTCATGCAGAAAGACTAGTATGGAGTAAGAATGACCAAACTGAACTAATATTGTTAATAGAATCCGATTTGCAATGATTTTCCGCTGTGTTCAACACCATTTTTTTTTTTTTTTTTTTTTTTTTACCACTGCAGAAGCGATCACAAATCATCTCTTGATATACAGCAGGTTATGGACTTGGCTTTAAGAAACTGACACAAAAGGGAATGAAAAGAAAAAAAAAAAATACTGTATTCAGCCGACTATACATTACTGCTTTCATACAGTGCATGCCAATAGATGAAAGGCACCTCTAGTATTTAACCAAGAAAAAATGTATCACTTCTTAGACTTACCTCCCTCTCTTGGTTTTTATAAGGGGCCTCCAGCATTGCTTCAATCACAATATCAAAGTCATCTGATGCCATGTCTGCTAACCAATGAGTTTATATTCTAAACAAAGAATAAAGAAACAATATCACCATAGTGAGACATACAAACATCGGATCATCCAGTTATATGTAAACCCCAACCGCGAAATACTCTCATTTCCTCCCTTTTGGTCTGTTAAATTGCTGTGCTGTCAGCCCACAATAGGACTTAGGAGCAGAGCATTTCTGGCAGAGGTTTTTTTTTTCCCCCCCGTTAACCACTTGACCCTCGGCAGGTTTTACTCTTCAGGCATATGATATTCAGACATATCAGATCTTCTGTTCCCAGTGATCGCAAACATTGATCTCTGTCATGCCCCAATGAGCCCATCCCCCCTACAGTTAAAACACACTTAAACCCTTGATCGCCCCCTACTGTTAACCCCCAGATTTGTCTGCTGCAAAAATATATATATATATATATATATAATATATAATAAATATATATATATATATATATAATATATATATATATATATATATTCAGTTTAGGCCGATTATATATTCTTCTACATATTTTTGGTAAAAAAAAAAAAAAAATCGCAATAGGCGTACATTGATTGGTTTAGGGACTTTTATTTATTTTTCTAATTTTTACTAGTAATGGCGGCGATCTGTGATTTGTTTTTTCTCTATAATTAATATATATATATATATATATATATATATATATATATATATATATATATATATATATATATATATATATATATATATATATATATATATATATATATATATATATATATAGATATATATATAGATATATATTTTTTTTTTTTTTGGATATGTATTATAGCAAAAAAATAAATTAATTAATACAACCAAAAGAAAGCTATATTTGTGGGGGGGGGGAGGATGTCATTTTTGTTTGGGTACAGCGTTGCATGACTGTGCAATTGGCAGCGATGCAGTGCCGTATCGCAAAAAATGGCCTGGTCATTAAGGGGAGCAAATCCTTCCGGGGCTGAAGTGGTTAACTGGCAATCACGCGGTCATTTTTTTTTTCACACAACTAGAGCTTTCTTTTGGTGGGATTTGATCACCACTGGGTTTATTATTTTTTGCGATATAAATGAAAAAAAATACTGGAATTTTTTTGATATTTTCTACTGCTATAAGACATATCCAATAAAATCAAACTCCGTCATAAATTTAGGCCAAAATTTATTCTGCTACATATCTTCCTGATAAGTGTATATTAATTGGTTTGTGTGAAAGTTAGAGTCTACTATGTTAAATATATTTGAAAACTGATCAATCCTGGTGTACCGACAGCCTATCTCAAAGAAATCATTTTTAAACTTTTATTTATTTATTTATTTTTTTAAGAGAAAAAAATAAAAAAATAAAAAAAAAGTTAACACATCCGGTCATCAGGATAGCTCAGTGTCACCATAGTGACATAGCAGGAGATCTTTCAGGATGCCTTAGTAGAGGATCAGTAAACACATGTCTCATTATTACTGATCCTTTGTGTATCTGTCCTGAATAAACACTAGGGGTGTTCAGTGCTGTTCACTTGAATAGCAGATGAACAGAATACTGTGTTCAGTGTTAGTGAGGGCAGCTGCAAGGAAGGAGATTGAGTGAAATATCAGGGATGAGCAGATGTGAACCTAGACTCTGTTGTGTCGAATACTGTCCCCCGTCGGATAGTGTCCGCCCTGTACTTGCGCAGTACGGAGGACAAGGAGATGCCGAAAGTCTCCGAAGATGAACGGCGCCTGCGCACTGAGTCCAGGTTCAAGCCCCACCATCCAAGTGGACATAGAGTAGGAATAAAAAATTGCCGAGCAGGCCGTGCCCGAAGCGTGGCGAGCGAGGGGCCCTGTAACTAACCGGTCCTGAGGAGCTGCGGGCAGGAGTTTTTAGGCGAGGCCGCAGATTTTTTTTTTGGGAGAAAAGCACCCAGCTCTACGATATGGTGGGGAATATTTTTGCTAATCTATATCACCTATTAAGGATTTTTTGAGAATTGTCCCAATGTTCAATGCAAGCAGATGTTTTAGTTATTGTTATAGCTTTTTTCCATTGTTCCCAACAGAATGTTTGATAGAGGTCTTTCTCCCATTTCAACATGTTGGGATTTTTCCCCATTTGTAGAGATGGATGAAAGGAGGGTATAAAATAAAGATATTCCATTTTTCTAAATTTAAATGGTCATCTGTTAAGTATTTCCAGATTATCGTGGGAATGGTTAGGTCTTCTATGTGGTAAAGAGCCTCCGTCAGAGGCTCCTTACCACGATCAGAGATGCGTTGTGTCAGAGTGACACACCACCGATCGCCACCACGGGCACGCGCTGGCTTGTTATCCTCAAAGACATCATATGATGTCCAGTCAGGGTAACGGAACCACCGCCCGGCTTTCATTCTGCTATAGGCCGGGCAGGAAGTGGTTTAAGCATGACATGTTAGGTATCCATTTACTCAGCGTAACATCTTTCAAGTTATTCATTATTATACAAAAAAATGGGGTATTACGTTTTGATTTTTAATTCATTAAAAGTTAATTATCTCAAAAAAAAAAACCAAACGATTTTCTAGGGCCTTTGATAAAAAAAAAATAAAAAAAATGATAGTGTGTGTAATTATATATATATATATATATTTTTTTTTTTTTTTTTTTTTTATTTATTTATCAAGTCATTTTCTAGCAAAAAAAAAAAAAAAATACTGATTTGTAATTGTAAAACAAAAAAAATTCAGAAAAAGGGCAAGTCCTTAAAAGCAGAGTTCCACCCAAAAGTGGAAGCTCTGCTTATCTGACACCACCCCCCCCCCCCCCCTTCCCGTGCCACATTCGGCACCTTTCAGGGGATACACGTTTTTGACAGGTATCCGTCACCACTTCCGAGGAATCTCGTCATGGTGCGATCACTTGGAAGTTCAGCCCCACTCCTCCTTCCCCCACAGCTGGGCTATTCAGAAAGCTCAGAACACTGTGCGAATGAGCAGCTTACAGGCAATGGCGGCAGCAGCACTCGAGAGCTGATAGAAACATCGGCTGGGGTGCCAACATTGCTGGATTCCTGTACAGGTAAGTGTCCTAGTATTAAAAGTCAGCAGCTACAGTATGTGTAGCTGCTGACATTTAATCTTTTTTTTGGGGGAGGGGGGCAGAATTCTGCTTTAACTGCTGAACCACTTCAATACCGGGCACTTTTCCCCCTTCCTGCCCAGGCCAATTTTTAGCTTTCAGTGCTGTCGCTAAAATTAAAAAAGACCGAAAATTTTGAAAGAAATAGGTTTATGTTATAAAATTTTGTAAATAAGTAAGTTTTCTCCTTCACTGATGGGCACTGATGAGGCTGCAGTGACTGGCACTAAGGCGGCACTGTTGGACACTGATAAGGTGGCACTGGCAGGCATTACTGATGGGCACCAATTGGCATTCCAGCTGGTCATCAGTGGTGGGCATAATCATTCAGTCCAGACCCCCCCCCCCCCCCCCATACATGGCCCTACTTGTTTACACCAGGTCCAGCTGTGATTGGGCATCAAGTCATGATAACAGAACCACCGTCATTTTGCTATAGGTCAGGCGGGAAGTGGTTAAGGACCGCCCAATGTACATATACTGCGGCAGGCTGGCCCTTAAGTGCAAAATCATGTACCTGAGTGCGATTCCTCTCGTCGGCTCTGGGGCTGTTGACAGCGGGACCTGCCGATCATTCACAGGAGAAGTAGAATGGGGGTCTGCCTATGTAAACAAGGCAGACCGCCGTTCTGTGTGGGAGGAAGATGGAGATCTTGTTTCTGGATCTTCGTTTTCCTTCAGTCACAGCATTTCCACCCCTCACAGTTAGAAAGCACTCCCTAGGAGCACATTTAACCCTTTGATTGTCCCTGATGTTAACCCCTTCCCTGTCAGTGTCATTTAAAGTGGTTGTAAACCCTTACAGACCACTTTTACCTACAGGTAAGCCTAGATTAAGGCTTACCTGTAGGTGCAAGAAATATCTCCTAAACCTACACGGTGTAGGAGATATTTGCAAAAGACAGGCGCCGCTGTCTACCGCGCATGCGGCGGGCAGGCGCACTGAGCACGCCCGCTAATGGTGATAGTGACGGCTCCCGTGCGCATGCGCGGAAGTGACATCGCAGCTCCGGCCAGTCACAGCGCCGGAGCCGCGATACCCGGAAAGAAGATGGATGCTCCGTGGAAGAGGGGACAGCAGTGACATTGCTGGCTCCTGTGTCAGGTGTGATACTATGCGATGCATAGTAGTCCATTATGCTTTACCTTTGCAGGGAAACAAAGAGGAAGTAAAACCCATCAGGGTTTGCTTCCTCTTTAATGTGTGTTCAGGTTTAAAGGGATGAGGTGGAAATCCTAGGGCCATTGAACAAGATGGCAAGTATTGCAGACTTTAGTTCCACTTTAAATACAATGCCATGTAAACAGAAGAAAGAACACAAGCAGAAGACTACTAGGTATTGCCATGACTATTTCCAAGTGTTGTACAGGCCAAGCAAGGCCTGCAGCCCGTGTGATATTTGTAGGAGAGACACATGACTTTATATTGCCTTGTACACCTGGAGAGTGCAGAGGAGGTGACCTCTATTGTGGAAGGAGGAGAAGGAAGAGGCGCACACAGGACTAAACACACACACAATGAGCGCCTCTCCCTGCACACACACTGCCGCCATCTCCTTCCACACCAGCTCACACATTTCTCCTTCCGCCCTACACAGCAAGCTCTGTACACAACGCACAACCGTCCTCAGGCCCGCCACTGCTCAAACCCATCCGCCTACAGCACTCACCCGCTCCAGTAACCCCTCCGTACGCAACGCAACAAAATGGCGACCGATCTTTACGTTCCAGAATCTTCCCCTCACGGAACAAGGGGAACCAACCAATAGAGTTTCGCTACCGTCAGGAAATGAGGCGGGGCAAGAACGACAAAACCAATAAAGGCACGGAGTCAGCAAATCGGCGACCAATAAGAAAAAAAAAAGGAAGGCGGGGTTTGGTTTTATTTCCTGTTACACAATAAAAAGCCTGAGGAATGGTGATTGGATAGCGTAGGACTGAAAGCGGTCTGGCCAGTAGCTGTTTGGTATTTTTGTGGCACTTGACCTCTGGAAGGTTGTGCCCCCCCCCTTCATGACCAGGGTATTTGTTTTGCTATTCAGCATTGTGCTGGTTTAACCAAATGAAATTTTTTATCATTTTTTTTTCACACAGATGGAGCTTTCTTTTGGTAGTATTTGATCATCACGGTTTTATTTTATTTTTTTTTGCAATATGAATGAAATATGATATAAATGAAAAAAATACAGATTTTTTTTTTTTTTTTTTCAAAGGTTTAAGCTAAAATGGATTCCTGCTACATGTCTTTGGTAAAAAAAATGAAAAATCCCAATAAGTGTATATTAATTGGATTGTGTGCAAGATTGAAATGAAAAGTGGAGAGGTATAAAAAAATGAAATAGTGGAGTGAGATTATATTGAATTAAAACACTAAACATAATAGGACACGGAAATAGTAATTAGAAATTATAAATTTTTTATTTTTATTTTTTTTAATTTATATTTTGTTATTTTCTTTTCATTACTTTTTTTTTTGTTTGTATTGTAGGTTGTTTGACACATGTAATAGGGCACTGTAAAGCCCCCTTCTTAACCACTTGCCATATAGCAGAATGACAGCGGCAAAGTGGTTTCAATATCCTGACTGGGCATCATATGACGTCCTCAGTATATTAAGCCGATGTGCGCCCTTGGGGGAGCTCATCGCGGCGATTGTTGTGGTGTGTCAGTCTGACACCCTGCAACACCGATCTAGGTAAAGAGTAGAAGAGGAGGAGGCGGTCCACTCCCAAACTGACATCACTTCTGGTATTGGCTATGGGTATTGGAGCATTTTCACGAATACCGATACTTGCGAAAATGACTTGTATCATTATTGTTGCAACCCTAATGGTAAATATACTGAAATGTACACAGCTATAGAAGTTATACTGTAATGGCGGTGATCAGCGACTTATAGTGCGATTGTGATAGGGTAGCGGCAAATCTGGCACTAACAGACACTATCTGGGAGGGTCACTAACCAACACTGACATTGCTAGTGACACTAATACAGTGATCAGTAATAATACTATACACTGTCACTGTGTACTAATGACACTGGTTGGGAAGGGGTTAACTCCAGGGGCAATCAAGGCGTTAAAGTGTTTGTAAAGTCACATTGTGACGTTACATGTATCCCCTGCGGATTACGCTGTAAATAACTATAGTGTGTGTTTTTTTTTTTTTTAATGAAAAGGCTAAATACCCTTTCTCACACCGCAGCTGTGCAGTCACATGATGCCCCTGTGCTCTTCTTCCTCGATCTATGGAGAGAAGTGGGATGGGCCAAGATTCCCCCCAGTGACTTCAGCCGGCTAGCAGAGGGGGGATCATGTGATCCCACAGCGGCGGTGTGGGAAAAGGTATTTAGCCTTTTCGTTTTAAAAATAAACATATGCACTGTAGTTATTGGCAGTGTAATCCAGAGGGAATATATGTAAATCTGCTGCATATTGCAGCTAAATAGCGGTGGGAGGGGAGGAGAGCTGCTCTCACACTGACAGGCGGGGAGGGAGGGGGGGGGGAATTCAAAGCAGAGAGTGTGCTGACGGAGGCATGTAACCTGACCACGGTATCATGGCTCAGCAGCCATTATTACCATGGTCGGCACAGACAGAGGGACACAGGAACAGGCAGGATCAATCAGGTATATTACAACATCGGAAGGGCCAAATTACATGGCACAAGCACTGTGCTATAGATCATGCTTTAAATTAAGGAACATTAACTTTTTATTTCTAGCGTTAAAAAACACTTTAACTGTGTGCCTACAAATGTGTAATGTGTGTTGCTTTTACTTTACTATCTGGCTGTTTTTTCTCCCTGTTTTGCGGGGAGAAGAAACCACCAGATCAATGTTCACAGTACACATTTTTCTGTTTATTAAACAGAGAACTTTGTGCGTGACTGGCCACAGTTGATCGGCTGACTTCAGCCAAAATCATTGGCTGAAATGAGCTGCCAAACTCATGCTGTGTGCACCTTAAACCCGCGCTCGCCTGACCCAGAACGTAATTGTTCCAGTTGTAATCTGTGTATGTAAACACACAAATCCCCCGTTCTGACAGGGGAGGAGAGACAGATCTGCTGTTCCTAGTAATTAGGAACCATGATCTGTCTCCTCCTCCAGTCAGTCCCCCCCCCCCCCCCCACAGTTAGAAACACACACGAGGGAACACATTTAACCTCTTGATCGCCCCCTAGTGTTAACCTCTTTCCTGCCAGTGACATTTACTCAGTGTATTTTTTTTTTTCTTCAAAATTGTTTATTGAATTTTTTTACATTTTTCAAAGCAAGAAATAAAATAGAAATTACAAGCATTCAGATGCAACATTTGTAAGCTTCTAACAATAATGGAGTACATATAGATATACTAAACAAAACATGTACTTAGTCCCCAAGAACAAAAGGGGCATCTCAATATCGTACAAGTAATATGTATTATTAGGTCTACTATAATTTAGTGATGCCGAACATATTACCAGCATTTCCGGACACCCCAAGGGGAACAAGCTGTGTCCGGGTGTGAGTATGTGCTTACATCGTGCTTATGTATAATTTTTTACTGATTATTTGAAGATACTGTATTATCTTAATATTTAATTGAATTTTCATTGGAATGTTGACAAATCATCTTTGAAGAATCGGTGTATTTTTATAGCACTGATCGCTGTATAAATGTCAATGGTCCCAAAAAGTGTCCGATCTGTCCGCCGCAATGTCGCAGTCCCCGCTAAAAATCACAGATCGCCACCATTACTAGTAAAAAATAAAAATATGCCATAAATCTATCCCCTATTTTGTAGACGATATACCTTGGCGAAAACCAATCAATAAACACTTATTGCGATTTTTTTTTTTTTTTTTTTAATTTTTTTTTATTTGTTTTACAAAAAATATGTAGAAAAATACATATTGGCCTAAACTGATGAAGAAATTCAATTTTTTTTTTTTTTTTTAATTTGGAGATATTTATTATAGCAAAAAGTAAAAAATATTGTTTTGTTTTTTTTTTTGTTTTTCTTAAATGTCACTTTTTTTTAAATTATAGCGCAAACAATAAAAAACACAGAGGTGATCACATACCACCAAAAGAAAGCTCTATTTGTGGGAAAAAAAGGATACAATGCGCAGTTGTCAGTTAAAGCGGAACTAAACTAATGGTTTCTCAAAACAGTTACATTCAAGGCATGACATGAATAAAAACTTTCACAGCTGCTTGCTCTTTCAACTGAACTGTCAAGCCATCAAATGGCTTGTGTCATAACTGATCACATGTGCAGTACCATGGCAACTGCAGTTTAGACAGAGGCTATGATGGCTTCCCCCTTTGGCTGTAGAGGATAGGAGGGTTTTGATCCACTTTAAAGCCAAACTAAAGGGAGATAAACCTACCTTTACTTCAATGGTACCCGTCCCTCACCAGCACCTGCATTTTTTTCTGGGTGATGCCACTACTGCGTATGCACAGGAGTCAGTTGTCCTGGCACACAGACATGAACTTAATTTACATGAGAGTCCTGTGAGCAAGCAGGTAGGTGTATTTTATTGCAGAAGAGACATGCATCTTCTGCAATTATGAGCCTCCCTACTAGCTGACCCCCAAATAGCATTTAAAAAAAATGAAAAGTATTCTAAAAAAATAAATAAAAATGTAAAATAAAAAAAATAATAAAATAAAAAAATAACTGCTGACACTGTTCACTGCCCTACTGACACAATCCTGCACATACTACCCACCGCTGTACACTCCACACTCCTCACCTGCACATACTACCCACCTCCATACACTCCACACCCCTCTTCTGCACGTACTACCCACTTCCATACTCCTCTTCTGCACATTCTACCCACTGCCCCATAAACTCCACACTCCTCTCCGGCACATACTATCCACTGCTGTACACTCCGCACTCTTCTCCGGCATATAATACCCAGCACTGCACACACCGCACTCCTCTCCAGCATATAATACCCATCACTGTACACTCCACACCCCTCTCCTGCACACACTACCCACTGCCATACACTCCAAACCCCTCTCCTGTGCATACTACCACCACTGGACACTTTTTTTCGTTAAATTTCCTATTTAACATTACCACATTCTGCACTATGTAAGTCATCTTCGAGATGGCGGTGTATTGTGTTACTAATGCTTTGTTTCGAAAACGAAAGAATCCCCTGATTCTTTCTTTTTCTAAACTCCGAAACGCGTTGGGTGTCAAAAAACAAAATTGCATTGTATATTTACATGTATGACGGTGTATTAGCTCTAAGAGATGTTCTAACATTTCATGTTTTTATATACATTACTCTTTATACTTTTCTAAATAAATATTTTGAAATTACCCATATACGTTATTTAAACCTTTTGATTCAGTTTGTGCCTTAAAAGTCCACCACACAGGGGATTCTTTCTTTTTCTTGTAATACTGGATGTGGCACAGCCCCCTTTTTGCGCAACAATACTGGCCTAACAACTTTTTCTAATGCTTTGTTTGGTCACTGTGGTCCCAACTGCCTTGAGTTCATTCACAAGCTTCTCCTGTGTATTTCTGGGCTGATCCCTCATTTTTCTCATGATCATCCTTACCCCATGGGGCGACATCTTGCACGGAGCTCAAGACCGTGGGCAATTGATGGTTATTTTGTATTTCTTCCATTTACGAATAATCGTTCCAACAGTTGTCTCCTTCTCACCAAACCTCCTGAGCCACTTCTCTGTGTGTCCCATTCACACACGGAGCATGGCTCTCCTCATTGGCTCACTGGCTGTAATTGACAGTAGCAGGAGCCAATGACTCCAGCTGCTGTCTCAGCCAATGAGGAAGAAGAGACCCAGGAGAGCCGCTGCTTTCATGTACATCGCTGGATCGAGATGGAGCTCAGGTAAGTATTAGAGGGGCTGCTGCACACAGAAGGTTATTTACCTTCATGCATAGAATGCATAAAGGTAAAAAACCTTGAGCCTTTACAACCACTTTAAGGCTTCATGTATACAGGCCATTTGAAACCCTCTTCTGAACGCTGGAAACTTGACAGCTAGTAACCGATGGTTAAAAACGTCAGTTTTGCTGATTTTCCATACTGTGTTTAGTGGTGGTTATGAGCATTTGTGTTTAGAAGTGTTTTTTAAAGATAACCTCAAGAGACCCTTCCAATTGCCCACAATGCACGAAAAACAAGTATTATTAATCACTTGCTTACTGGGCACTTAAACACCCTTCCTGCCCAGACCAATTTTCAGCTTTCGGTGCTCTCACACTTTGAATGACAATTACTCAGTCATGCAACACTGAACCTAAATGATTTTTTTGTCCTTTTTTTCCCACAAATAGTGCTTTCTTTTGGTGGTATTTGATCACCTCTGGGTTTTTTTATTTTTTGCTCTATAAATGAAAAAAGACAGAAAATTTTGAAAAAAAAAACACCTTTTTCTTAGTTTCTGTGATAAAATTTAGCAAATTATTAATTTTTCTTCATAAATTTTGGCCACAATTTATACTGCTACATATCTTTGGTAAAAATAACCCAAATTAGTGGATATTATTTGGTCTTTGTGAAAGTTAGAGACTCTACAACAGAGGTCTCAAACTGGTGGCCCTCCAGCTGTTGCGGAACTACAAGCCCCATCATGCCTCTGCCTGTGGGAGTCATGCTTGTAACTGTCAGCCTTGCAATGCCTCATGGGACTTGTAGTTTCGCATCAGCTGGAGGGCCGCGAGTTTGAGACCCCTGCTCTACAAGCTGTGGTGCGAATTATACAAAATTGATCACATCTGATGTACTGGTGACCTATCTCATTTCTTGTGACCCGAACAAGCCAGGAAAGTACAAATACCCCCCAAATGACCCCTTTTTTGAAAGTAGACATTCCAAGGTATTTAGTAAGAGGCATGGTGAGCTTTTTGATGTTGTCATTTTTTTTTCCCACAATTCTTTGCAAAATTAATTATTTTTTTATTTTTTTTTCCACAAAATTGTCATTGTAATAGGATATTTCTCTCACATGGCATCCGTATACCACAAATGACACCCCAAAATAAATTCTGCTACTCCTCCTGAGTATTACGATACCACATATGTGGGACTTTTACACAGCCTGGCCACTTAGAGAGGCCCAACATGCAGGGAGCGCCATCACGTGTTCTAGGAGCATAAATTGCACATCTAAATTGTTGACTACCTATTACACTTTTGAAGGCCCTGGAGCACCAGGACAATGACATGTGACACTGACGTGGCACTGATGACAGGTGGCACTGATGACACGTGACACTGATGTGGCACTGATGACAGATGGCACTAATACGGGGCACTGATGACACGTGACACTGATGACAGATGGCACTAATACGGGGGCACTGATGACACTTGACACTGACAGATGGCACTAATATGTGGCACTGCTGACAGATGGAACTTATACGTGGCACTGATATCATGTGGCACGAATACGTGGCACTGATGAGAGATGGCACTAATGTGGCACTGATGAGAGATGGCACCAATACGTGGCACTGATGACATGTGACACTGATGACAGATGGCACTGATACATGGCATTAATGACACGTGCCACTGATAACAGATGGCACGTGACACTGACAGGTGGCACTTTTGACAGATGGCACTGATACGTGGCACTGATGACACGTGGCACTGACGTGGCAATGATGACAGATGGCACTGATGTGGCACTGGGGACAGGTGGCACTGGGGACAGGTGGCACTGGTAGATAGCACGGATGGCACTTGGGACAGGTGGTACGGATGGCACTCTGGGGACAGGTGGTACTGATGACAGGTGGCAGCGGGACAGATCACTTTATTTTTCTTTTTACTTACGGCGCCGTTCCTCTCTCCCTCCTCACACGCTGCCTGTGTGAGGAGGCAGAGCGGCGCTGACAGATGATCTCATGTGTTTGCATATGAGATCATCTCTCATTGGACAGCCCGATCTCGCTGTAAACGGCCGCTGTGATTGGCCGTTTACATCGATCTGTGACCGGCTGTGTCCGACGGACACGGCCAGCACAGAACTTCCCTGATGCGCGCTCTCAGGAGCGTGCATTAGGGAAGTAAACAGGAGGACGTCCAGGGACGTCCTCCCGGCAGGGAGCGTCCGCGCTGCAGCTGTCTTTCGGCTATAGCACGGGCGCGTAGTGGTTAACAATTTCAGCCATTTTGTGAGAGAAAATAGAGCAGCAGCAGAGAGAACAGTGTGCACATGTGAGGAAATGCTCCTGATGTTGCTGAGGCTCCAAACATGTATGAAATTGCGTGAGAGGACCAGAGTTTGTTGTTACTGGACTCATCCATTAATGGCTCAACGCATGTCTTCGGATACTTTTCCAATATGTATGTCCAGCTGCGGAATTATCCAGAGAAATTCTTCAATTTTACAAGGATGTCTATCGGCACCTTGATGATCTCCTGGAGAGGCTGCGACCCCGTCTAACTCACATGAACACCATGATGAGGAAGAGAGTGTCACCAGAGGAACGTCTCTTGGTGACTCTCAGGTATGTGTGTGTGTGTGTGTGTATGTATGTGTATATGTATATGTATATATGTGTATATATATATATATATATATATATATATATATATATATATATATATATATATATATATACTGTACCTCTTTTTCCAACATACATTTTTTTAAATTGTAATTTGGGGGGGGGGGGGGGGGGGGGGTTATTTAGTATTTTGCTTTTGAATGCTAATGTTTTGTTATCAGCTGTATATTTAATGGTAATATTTTATCCCATGCAGATGTCTGGCCACAGGGTAATCCTTTGCATTCCTACACCACTACTTTCTGCTGGATGTTGCAACAGTTGCAAAAGTGGCATGTGAAACCTGCTTTGCACTGTGGGAGGAGCGACATAGTGATGTAATGCCTGTGCCAATGAACAGATGTGGGAAAAAGGGATTGATGAATTTTGGGGGAAAACTGACTTTCCAAATTGCATTGGAGCTCTGGATTGCAAACACGTTCAAGTTAAAAAGCCACCCAAATCTGTAGTTACAAGGAAAACTTTTTCAACTATAGACTAATGCCCCGTACACACGATAGGATTTTCTGACGGAAAATGATTGATAGGAGCTTGTTGTTGGAAATTCCGACAACAAAATCCATTGTCGGAAATTCCAATCGTGTGTGCATGTGACAGAACCCACCGTCACTGTGTGTTTTGGAAGGGGCTGTGGGCTGGCCTCCTACCCACAGACTATGGCCCAGAATGGACTTGGGAGGGACTTGGGGACAAAGTGGCATTGAGATAATGTAATGTAATGCTGCATCCCTTCTCCCCCGCCCCCCCTGTTGCTGTGGTTTAATTGTGTTGGGTCATGGCATGTAGACAAAAGGTCTGGACTGGAGACACATCCCAGCAGGGGATGTGTAAGGAGGGGCTGCCTGCTTATCATAATCCCTTCATGTGTTTCAACTGTAGTTGTTTGGATATACAAGTGTTGAGTTTCCATTGGTTCTTCCTTGCCCCCTACCCCCTCTTTGACAAGGCTAAGGGTAGTGTCCTTAACTGTGTTTAAAAGTGTATGTTTGAAACTTAATAAACAGTTTATGCTCTGGATGTTTAACCCTCAACCCCTGTGTGGCTTGTCTCGTGATTGAGGGGTTAAGGGCTGGTTATGGCGAGTCTTCAGGCTGCGGGTGCGTTTGGAGGACAGGAGACACAGGTCTGGCGGAGATGCTCAGCAGATGCATCTGAGATCTGTCACAGTGGGGGGAGCAGTGGGAAGTCTCCTGCAGTCCGGGACATCCAAATCTCCACCGGGATTCAAGATCCGGGCAGCCATCGAGGAGCGATACGGGGACCAGCCAGCATGAGAGCAGAGTTTGGGAGGAGGTTGCAAGGCATGCGGAAGCAACATCGGGGACCAGCGACAGAGCACACCATGCTCGGCTGGGAGGATGTGATCCGCTGGCAACTCTGGCAAGAGACGCTAAGCCACGAGCGGTACCATCAGGAGAAGATCCTTCCCTCCGCTACAGAGATGTACTGGACGCGGTACCGTGCGCGAGAGATGTTCCTGAGGGAACAACCGCGAGATGAGTGGAAGACGGAGCTTGGAAGATTGGTCCGGGAGGAGATGAGGCTGGACGCCAGCTACAGAGCCCTCCGGTGGTTCGCGGCTCAACTGTGGCCAGGTACAGCAGATGGCAGCCCGACAGAAGGCATTGGCTACGGCAGCGTGGGGCTGCTCCATCAAAAAATGTACGGAGACCCAGACTAGATCTGGTAATTTTCCGACAACAAAATCCATTGTCGGAAATTCCGATCGTGTGTACACAATTCTGACACACAAAGTTCCATGCATGCTCGGAATCAAGCAGAAGAGCAGCACTGGCTATTGAACTTAATTTTTCTTGGCTCGTCGTACGTGTTCTACATCACCGCGTTCTTGACGTTCGCAATTTCCGACCAACTTTGTATGACCGTGTGTGTGCAAGACAAGTTTGAGCCAAAAATCTAAGGATTTTGTTGTTGGAATGTCCGATCAATGTCTGATCATGTGTACGCCGCATAAGCCACGATAGACAAGTTGTCGAGTGCGCATTCGGAATATGTGTAGCTAAGTGGCGGGCACTCCTATCTGCGATGCAATTGGACGTGGAGAACGCTATAAAAGTAGTTCTCGTCTGCTGTGTTCTACATAACTTTGTGATTGACAAAGAGAAGAGGATCCACTGAGCCTGCACCTCCAAAACCTGCACAGAACATTCAGTTCATGGACCTGAGCTCCACTGCTTGAGTTATGACCATAAGAAATCAGTTTGCTGCTTATTTTGTTTCCCCAGATGGTAGATTGCCCTGGCAGGATGCACATATCTTGTTTGATATCTATTTACGAGTTATTTTTGAATTTTATCACTGATCGTTTACAAATAAAGGAGTGTTTTGTTAAAAAAATATATTTTTGTTGGTTTTCTTTTATGTTAGCATGCTGCCATATTTTTCATCTGTGTGGGGCAATATTACCATCTTATGAGATGGCCACTTCTCCAACACACGCATGAAATCTGCGTTTAGGTGTTCTGGTGTGTGGGGGGGAAGAGGGAAACTGAAATGATCATTTGAGCACACACCCTTTGTGATGCACTGTTCATACGTATGGGGCAAAATGGCCATCTTATGAGATAGCCTCTTCAGCAACATACGCATTAAATGTGCGTTTAGGTGTTCTGGTGTGTGGGGGGAAGAGGGGAAACTGAAATGACCACATCAACAGATACATATGAACATAAATCTAAGGTGCAAAAAAGTTTAAAATAAAATAACAATCTTTTTTAAAAGATTTATTTATAAAACCGTATAACCAAAAATATATCACCTTGTATAATTAATAAAACATATGTAAAATACTTAAAGGCCTTATCAACTGGCCTTTGAAAAGTGCAACGTCAAAACTTTGCAAATTGAATATTAACAAATAGACTGACAATAACACCACTTAATTTAACCACTTGCCATCCGCACTATAGGGAATGACGGCTACAGCGCGGCCAGCTAGTTCTGGGAGGGCGTCTATTGACGTCATCCCATGCTTGGGCTTCTCGCGCGCACCCTGGAGTGCACAGCCAGGAGTCTCCATGATAGCTGGGTCCTTGGGACCCAGCGCATCACGGATCGGGGTAAAGGGTCAATCACAGTGGCTCTTTACCATGTCATCTCTCCGTCCAATGACGGAGCGATCATTTTGTCAACAAACCGGCATCATGTCCAGCATGTGAGGAGAGAAGGGAGACTGCTGCAGCGTGGGTGGACTGGAATTCCAGTGCCCATCCATGCCTCATCAGTGCTCATCAGTGCCACATCAGTGCTCATCCGTGTCTTAATCCAGGCCATATCAGTGCTCGTCTGTGCCTTATCCATGCCTCATCAGTGCTCATCTGTGCCACATCAGTGCTCATCTGTGCCACATCAGTGCTCATCTGTGCCACATCAGTGCTCATCTGTGCCACATCAGTGCTCATCTGTGCCACATCAGTGCTCATCTGTGCCACATCAGTGCTCATCTGTGCCACATCAGTGCTCATCTGTGCCACATCAGTGCTCATCCGTGCCACATCAGTGCTCATCTGTGCCATCACAGTGCCCATCAGTGCCTCACAAAAGTGTAAGGTAGTCAGGAAATTAGATGTGTAATTGATGTCCCTAGAACACCTGACGATGCTTCCTGCATGTTGGGCCTCTGTATGTGGCCAGGCTGTGTAAAAGTCTCAAATGTGATATCGCCATATTCAGGAGCAGTAGCAGAATGTATTTTGGGGCGTCATTTTTGAATGTACATGCTATGCGTTGGAAATATCATCACAGTATTCATCCATGCCACATCAGTGCTATCACATTGCTCATCTGTGGTGTAATTTTTGCTGTGTACATGCTATGTGTTAGAAATATCGTATAAATTGACAACTGTGTAAAAAAAAAATGCGTTTTTCATTTTCTTTCCACGTTTTCCAAAAACTTTTGGAAAAAAATAATATATGTTTAAAAGACTCATGTATGGTCGCTCTGGCTCCGCTTCTCCTCCTCTGACACCCTACTGAGTAAGATCCCGAACCCATAGGGACAAGCTGAGTCCCTCTGGGCCTATCTCCAACCCTTCACTACCCTTCCCCTACCTTACTCCCATCTGTCATCCCCGGAATACCCCTTCCCCGCCCCTTCTTCTTTCTTCCTTCTCTCTCTCTAGTTCGTTGCCCTCTCTCTCTCTTCTGACTTTCTACCTTTTATTACTTCTTTTACTTTACTTTAACTCATGCATGTTACCTTATGTGGTGAACCTTGAGTATTACTCAATGGCAAAGCTCAATAACTCAGAGAACAGGTTCTCTCCCTGATTTCACCCAGTTTAGTGGAAGGAGTCAGCTGTGGGCGATAGCCATTGGGCTGGCTTCTAGTATATGTATTCCTGATACCGTTTTCTGACTGTATTTTTCACATGCTGTTCACTGTTACAATGTTCTTATTGAAAAATGTCAATATATTTTCAACACTAAAAGACTCATTATGCCTCATAGAATATACGTTGGGGTGTTTGCTTTCCAAAATGGGGTCATTTTGTGGGTGTTTCCATTGTTCTGGTGCTCCAGGGCCTTCACAAGTGTAATAGATAGTCAAGAAATTAGATGTGTAATTTATGTCCCCAGAACAACTCATGGTGCTTACTGCATGTTGGGCCTCTGTATGTGGCCACGCTGTGAAAAAGTCTCACACATGTGGTATTGCAATACTCAAAAGTAGCAGAATGTGTTTTGGGGTGTAGTTGCAAGTATGCATATGCCATGTGAGAGAAATAACATGTTACTATGACAATTTTGTGGAGAAAAAAAAAAAAACGTATTTTGCAAAGAAATGTGGGGAAAAAATTACAACTTAAAAAAAAAACTCACCATGCCTCTTACTAAATACCTTGGAATGCCCGCTTTCTAAAAAGGGTTACTTTGGGGGGTATTTGTACTTTCCTGGCTTGTTAGTGTCTCAATTTTCAATGATTGGCAGCATAGCTTGTACTCTATAACCTTCACAAAGACCAAATAATATAATATACACTGATTTGGGCTATTTTTTACCAAAGATAAAGTAGTAAAACATTTGGACACAATTTATGAAGAAAAATTACAAATTTGCTAAATTGTATGACAGAAACTAAGAAAATGCATCTTTTTTAACCAAATTTTCGGTCTTTATTTATAGTGCAAAAAATAAAAAACCCAGTGGTGATTAAATACCACCAAAAGAAAGCTCTATTGTTGTGAAAAAAAGGACAAAAATGGGTACAGTGTTGTATGACTGAGAAATTGTCATTCAAAATGTGAAAGAGAAAAGGCTGAAAATTGGCCTGTTTAGGAAGGGGGTATAAGTGCCCAGTGAGCCAGTGGTTAACATAACATTACAGTTGCTGGTAAGTGGACACTTGGATAAGAATGGGTCATCCTTTTTAGAGCTGATTTTTTTTAGGGCCGATTCACTACATGGGGTAGTAGCGGGAAATACTCTGTCACTGCCAGCGGGTAGTGTGTTCCTGGAGGTCGAGTGCTGGTTGAGGGGAACACCGTTTGGGGAAACCATGATGTGAAATGGCAGAACTTCTTGGTTGCCTGTAATCCTCATGAACAGTGGCCTATATGCTTCCACCAGGAACGGCTACACAGCACGGGGACGCGACTCTCTTTGTGCTTCAAGGCATGCAATAAGAAAACTGTACATATTCTCGCGGCACTGTCTCTCACGCTCATCGGATAGCTGCTCCAATAGAAAATACAAGCTTCTGCAGAAGATTGTTCTGCCATTGTTCATGTCCAGGAACACATCGTTTTGTAGGCGTTCCTGGTGCAATTCTTCTCTAAACTGCATTATGCGTTCCTCAGCACAAGAAAATTCAGTTTCCCTCTCACGCTGTCGACGTCCCTGTGTGCGACTACGTAGAGGGGAGTTGACAATACGACTAGGCTACAAAGATATAAAAAATACAATATTACCATTGAGAAGGGAGTTAGATGGATGTATCTGAAATACAGCTATACAGAAATAATAGAGGGAGATTTATGGAGAGATGGATAATGCATAAAATGTATATACCTGGCTTGGAAGCTCAGACCTGACGGAGACTGGGGTGGTAGTGGCCGTAGAAGCGGAGGTATTGAGCCCCTCCTCTGTTGTGTCTTCTACAAAGGGCTCAAACTGGGAAAACCGGTAAACCAACTGTTCCCTTTCTGTGGCTGAAGATACCTCTTCTTCTGTAATGTTAGATGCTGTTCTAAAAAAAAAATTGTAAAAGAAAATAAAATAAAAAAATTTGTAGTCATCTAAATACAATGTTTTAGCGCAATAAATTGTTAAAACTTCACTCTATATATCTTTTAAAAGTTTACTCTATATAGCTTTTGAATATATATATATATATATATAAATATATATATAATATATGCAATATATATATATATATATATATACACACACATGATATATATACACACACACACACACACTTTTTACAACAAAAAATTCAATGAACTTTCAACTGGAAATTTTGTTTTGAAAAAATGTTATGAAAGATCATAGCTTTTTTTTTTTTTTAAGTGAAAAATACATATTACATTTTTTTTTTATTTGTTTTTTAAGACATATCTAAATTTAACATGTTTTCATATTATTCAAAACCATATTTACAAAATGAAAGCAACAGAAAAAATATACATTTATTTTTTCAAGAATTAAAAAATAAAAATAAAATGACAAATATTATTTATGTATCAAAAAAATATAAATACATTTTAACCAATAAATTCATGAAAAACATATATATTCAAAAAAAAGTTAAAATTTATTTTTTTTTTTTAAATATAACTTTGTAATTGAAAAAAATATATATCTTACTCATCTATTTTACTATATATAGGTGTGTGTGTGTGATTTTTATATTTAAAAAAAAATTAAAATATAATAATCCAATAAATATAACAAAATGTAAATAAAAACACAACTGTTAGAAATTTAGTTTTAACAGTTTAGAGAGATTTTATTGTATTTGCTCATGTAGGGAGTGTTCACGCTGATTTGGGGGGGGTTCAAAATCAGGTCAAGATACATGAAATTTCCCTTAGGAAAATCACAACATCAATCATGTGTCCATGTAACTGTAAAAGTGTTCAAGCTGACTTGGGGGTCAAAATCGGGTTGAACAAATCACAGGGTGGGTCAAAATCCCATTCAACTTCAGGGTCAACTGCTAGTCAGATATTTTATTAAATAATCGACTGAGGGGAATATCACACGCAGTGCCAACCTACCAAGCTGAAATTTACTGACACAGCACCCAAAATTTACTGGCACAGCCAAGTTTTTACTGGCATTTCAAAAAGTTACAAAATTGCAGTTTTAGGCCCCTTTCAGACGAGACGGACTCCGCTTCCACGGAGCCCGCCTCTGTCCGCCGGCTCAGCGGGAGATCTCTCCGTTGATCCGGCAGATGACAAGTCCCTCTCTGCTCACTGAGTGGGGAGGGGCTTGCGCGCGCCGCTGGTCTCTATGGAGAGATCTGATGAAAACGGACAGTGTGTCCGTTTTCATCAGATCTCACCCGATCCGATCTGCCAGCGATGGATCTGGACGTAGAGCCATACGTCTGCTTTTGGCGGATCGGACCGGGTCGGATGTCAGCGGACATGTCTCCACTGACATCCGTCGCTCCATAGACTAACATGGAGCGCCCGTTCAGATCCGCCGTCAAAACTGACAGGCGGATCTGAACGGTCCGACCATGTGAAAGGGGCCTTAAGTGCAAATTTCGGTATTTAAGCCACAAACAAATACAATATACAGTTAATAATGTGATTTCAAGTAGATCTCAAAGCAAAAATATATTTTTTTATATAGTAAGTCAGGTTATTATAACATGTCAGTTTTTTGTCACCTATGTCCACAGAGAGAGTGAGAACGACCACTTTTGCCCCACAGAGAGAAACCTCTTTAGCCCCCTACAGAAATACACAGCCTTTGCCCCCCCCCCGAGAGACACAGCCTTTGCCCCCCACAGAGAGACACAGCCTTTGCCCCCCACTGAGAGACACAGCCTTTGCCCCCCACTGAGAGACACAGCCTTTGCCCCCCCCCCCCCCAGAGAGAGACTGCTTTTGGCCCCACAGAGAGACACTGCCTTTGACCCCCCCGATAGAGAGAGACTGCTTTTGCCCCCCACAGAAACTGTTTTCCCCCCACAGAGAGACACAGCCTTTGCTACCCCCTCCTGGCTCAGGGAAGACAAGATATGGGCACATATGAAAATGAATGACTCTGACAGCACTTCAGCAGTGCAACACAGATAACCTCCATGAAAGTGACGGTCTCCAGGCCGGCCTGGTCCCCAGCAGCCCACCCTTCCTGGCTCAGTGACAAGAGGGAATGAGCACACAATGAAGCTGAATTTGACTTGTAGCAGGCAGCACAGATGATAAAGTGCTCACCTCCTACAGTGAGAGTCTCTCTCCACCTCGGCCCGGTGCTTTGTTTTGGGCTGTGTCTCCACCTGAGAGCTCTGAGTCTGCAGGCTTGCCTTGCTTGTGTGCATAGTCTGTTCATTGCCGTGTATGGTCGACAGTCTCACTCCGTCTCGCTAACAGCATAATAGTCTGCCAGCCACTTACTCTCTCCACCATGAAGTCCCCTCCGCATTACCCACTCAGCTAATGGTGCAGGCAGGGGCACAGTGCTGTGGTGTTGACTCCCCACAGGCTCCTCCAGCCATAGTGTGGCAAGCCAGGTTTCGGTCTCCTACCCGCAGCCCGCTCCACTGATATACTGCCAAGAAGTGCCGCCATCCATTCAAAAATGGCGCCAGGCAGCGCCATTACGCCACTTGCTAACTGCGCATGGGCCCACCCAGCCGAAAAAGGCTGATTGTTTACGAGGCAGGCTTCAGAGCGGCAGCGCATATGCAGTATAATTGTCGGCCCGCAGCCATGTTTTATTTTTACGGGCATCGCTGCCCGTAACATACATTTACGGGCAGCCCAAAAATGGGCTGAAATTTACGGGCTGCCAGTAAATTAACGGGTGGTTGGCAACACTGATCACACGGTGTGTCAATGTCCAACGGTGTGTCAAGCTTGCAGACAATAGCTTGTGGTGAAATTTAGTGTTTTTTCAACAATTTAAAAGGTTCAAAAATTATCAGAAGTTTTTCCCCCTTTTAAAAACGATTATAAATGCAAATGCGCATAAACGCAGTTTACCGTAGTTACACACGTTTACAAGCATTTGCCATTTGAAATTCTGGTAAACGACAGTCCTGAACTCAATTTTTCTGCTTTAAAAAAAAAAAAATGCCTGTAACCTCAACTGCCTCTAAACTACTATAAACGACTGAGTGTACATGTACACATAAGATAACATAGAGGAGAGTTCAGGGGCTGCTGAAAAAAAAACGCCCAACTGCTCCTAAACTTCAGTTTACCAGCTGTAGTGTACATGAGACCTAAGGCCTGCCTAGTTAAAGGTATAACCCCCTTCGCCACCTTGCCAGTTGGAGCAAACTGAAAAGGCAAGACAATAAAAAAATACAAAACATTTAAAAAAAATACAAAAATGTATTCATTAAAAAAACAAAACAAAAAAAAAATACAATTTTGAAAATGTTTTAGTTTGCGTATTTATTTTATTTGATCATTTCTGCAATAAGATAAGATGAGATTTTTATACTGCAGAAATGATCAAATAAAATAAATACGCAAACTAAGTATTAATCCAATACATTTTTAAAAATGTAAATAAAAACGACTGTAAAAAATGTAAAATATATATTCAAAAACACCACCTAAAAAAATGTTATAATAAAAAAAATGGATATAATAAAATAAGTGTTAAAATATATATTTTTTAAAAACGTACTCTCTGGAAGCAAAAGAATCCTTCAAGAACGAAAGCTCTGCAGCTAGAGGATGCGCCTTATGTGTTGCTGGTGCTCCACTTTGCTGTGCATCCTCATCTTTGCGGATATCTTTTTGAACCCTGTCCTGCAAGGACTTCCATCTTGTCTGGAAGGATTCTACTGTGAAAGAACAAGAGTAAATGTCAATAAACATGTTAACCCTAATTTACATACCAAAAAAGCTATGTAAAAATATGTACTTACACCGATTTTTCTTCTGAAGTTGTGAAAGATCATCCCAGTTTGGGGTAAGAGATTTAGCAATGTCTTCCCAACAATTTCTTTTGGCAGTCTTGTCAGAATGCAGGTGATGGGACTTGTCCCACAGCTGTGGATGTTGTCGGACAGCTGCAATAAGCTGGGCCTGTGTAACATCTTTGGGCATCTTGGTAGTCCTTGGGTGATCAACTCCTTCACCAAATGTCTTCTGATGCCGTGTGCTGTCTATCGTTTGTTTTCCAGGCAAGGGTGTGTTAAGAAGGGGGAGGGTAAGGTGACAGAGTGGACAAGTTTCCAGGTTGGCTGAAAATAAAAGGGTGGGTCAGTCTCCTAGGTAACCTGTGAGAGATTTGATAGGATTACCTCAGGTTGGTGGGGGGGAGCAGACAGTGGGGTCAAACTCATTGTCTCAAGCTGGTTGGAAAACATCACAGGGTGGGTCAAAATGAAATGCAATCTGCCAGGCAACCTTTGAGGGAAGTCATTGTACTTGCTCATGTAGGGATGGTTTCAAGTTGACTGGGGGGTCATCAGGTTCTAATCTCAAAAGATTGAACAATATCACAGGATGGGTCAAAATGAAATTTAGTCTGTCAGGCAACCTTGGAGGGATTTTATTGTATTTGCTCTCATGTAGGGAGTGTTCAAGCTGATTGGGGTGGTCAAAAGCAGGTCAAGAGATTTTCCCTTAGGAAAATCACAACATTAATCATGTGTCCATATAACTGTAAAATTGTAGTGCTAAAAAGGTATGATAATGTAAACAAGCACAAATGTGTAATCACCTATATAACAATAGCAAAATATGTAAAGCCAAACAAATTAAAGTCCAAGTACTGAAAAGGCAACAAAAGTCCAAATGCCTTGTGCAGATATGTCCAAAAAGTGCTCTCCATACATACCCTTTACCTCCCCTTAAGGTTGGGTTCACACCAATGTGCAGGAGATTTTGACCGGCTCTCAAGTCTTTTGTTCCGTTTTCAGGTCTGAATTCAGCCCAAAATTCAGGCTGAAATCGGACCTGAAACTGTGAACTAGAACGCACCGGACCCCTGCTGTGAGCCGGATGCTGCGAAAGTGTGAACCCAGTCTAAGTGTTCTCTCACCTTATTAAATGACCCCTTTCACAAAGGTCAAGTTGGTTGGCAACGTGATGATATTCATGGAGTCGTTCCTCAGCCACCCTTCACAGCACAGTCTCCCTTTACATCACAGTTCCCACTTTGCAGCAGTCCTACCGTGTCCTCACTTCACCCTCACATCACAGCCCCCCATAACATTATAGTGCCCCTTTTAGCCCCCATTCACAAGTCAACATTTTGCAGCTTGAAGCTCGAAGCTCCAAAACACTGGAGGAGAGAAAAAAAAAAAAATCATAGATCTATGAAGATGGTTCATATCTCCACTACAAGTCACCAGAAGCCAAATGCCTGAAGCTCAAAAAAGTTCTGGAGCTTTTTTTTGAAGCTCGAATCGGGAAGATTGGTGCTTTTTTCAAGTGTTTTTTGTTCCATAGAAATGCATGTAAACGCTTGATTAGCGCATTTTGTCATGCCTTTCTGAACGTTTTTCTGCTCGAATGCAATAATTAAATAAAAATAAATAATAATTAAGAAATTTAATAAAAAAACACAAATAATAATAAAAAATAAAATAACCCCAACCCTAATATTAACCTCTAATCCTAAACCCTAACTCTAATTATAACCCCTAATCCTAACCTAACAAAATAGCTAAACAATGGGGGTTATTTACTAAAGGAAACTCCACTTTGCACTGCAAGTGCACTTGAAGGTACACTGAAAGTGCACTTGGAAGTGCAGTTGCTGTAGATCTGAGGGAGAAAATAAAAAACAGCATTTTAGCTTGCACATGATTGGATGATAAAATCAGCAGAGCTTCCCCGCATTTCAGATCTACCCCTTAGATTTAGCGCAACTGCACTTCCAAGTGCACTTTCAGTGCAAAGTGGATTTGCCTTTCGGAAATAACCCCCAATAAGGTCCCTTTCACACTGGGGCAGGAGCCGCGGTGACGGTAAAGCAGCGCTATATTTAGCGCTGCTTTACCGTCGTTTTGCCCGCGGGTTTCGGCCGATCGCGGTGCGGTTTTACCCCCCCGCGAGCGGCCGAAAAAGGGTTAATATCCCCCGCAGAGCGCCGCCGTAGCGGCGGTATTGCCGCGGTTTTACCGCGGTGTCCCATTGAAGTCAATGGGAAGGAGCGGTATAGGAGCGGTGAATACACCGCTCCTAAGATGCTGCTAGCGGGACTTTTTTTTCAGTCCTGCTAGCGCACCGCTCCAGTGTGAAAGCCCACCGGCTTTCACACTGGAGTCAATGGGGCCGTTTTTTTCAGGCGGTATACAGGCGCTATTTTTAGCGCTGTAGCACCTGAAAACCGCCCCAGTGTGAAAAGGGCCTAAGTCAATAAATAAATAAAATAAAATAACCCCTGACCATAACCTTTAACTCCTAACAAAAAAATAAGTAAAAAAATGAATAAATAATAAACAGTGGATGAAAAGCTGAAAAACATAGCAACAAATGATGAAACTGATGACATTCTTCTCTATCGGCTAATAAAAGATGCCAAAGCTCAAAAACGCTTGAAAAATGCTGTACAAAAATCCAGATACAAACTGCTGAAAAAATTCTCTAAAACGCAAGGCTCAGGTGTGAATGCAGCCTTATAGTGTAGTCCCCTTAATGAATGAATGAATGAATGAATGAATAACTTGTATAGCGCTACAATGCGAACTGAATCGCCTCAAGGCGCTGTATTGGCGTTTGGTTGTCGAGCTTCTAGAAGAGGTAGGTCTTGGGGGGGCGTGACCGAACATGAGGTGTGGTGAGTGAGGAGTATGTGAGCGTCTGTGTGAGCTCCTCCACCCTCCGCCCGATCGATTAAATGCTGGAGTATTGAACCGTCATGAAGCTTTTATGAACCGTTATGAAGTCTGACTATCCCCGTCCCTACTAGCCCTCTGTGACGGCTTACAACCCAGGATTCTCGGGAAGTCTTTGAAACCAGCCTGAGCTGAGCTGCCTAACACAGCATCGCCGCCGCTGAGACAGCCGAACCCGACAGCCAAGCCGAAGGTGACGTCACACGCCGTCTCCTGCTCGCCGCCCGCACTGGAGAGATGAGAGCGGCGGGAGATTCAAACTGACAGACCGGCTTTCTGAGACGGCTGGTGCGGCTGAGCGAGTGGAGAAGACCCTAAGGAACCTAAGGTACTTTCTGGACGCTTGTTTAACCTCTGCCTCGGAAGTCCCCCCCAGATCAACAAAGAGAAGGTGAGAGGATAATACACTGGGGGCTGTGCATAAGTTCATGTTTGCTTCTTAATACAATAGAAGGACTGTCTCTCTGGCTCGTACACTTGATCTACCTGACCCCCCCCCCGCATGTATCCACCGGATTGCAGAACCAACACAACACCCCTTAGGAGTACATGTCTACCGGACACCCCCACTTTGTTAAAAGCTGAATGAAATTGGAGAAATTGTGTACGCGAGGACTACAGTGGAGAGAGCCTGCATTTAATTGACTTACCCGACCCCCGCAGACACCCTGTAGATACTGGCCTGATTGTAAGAACCTACATATAATCTATAGCGAGCTCATGTTTACCGGACACCCCTACTACTATTCTGAGCCAATCAGTGAAAATCAAAAATCTATAAGGGCAAAGTTCTAAAGGTACTTGAATCCAGCATGTGTAGGGGAGCATAGGGCTGCACATACCTGAACTGTCCGATTTTTTATTTTTGTTCTTTTCTTTTTTTATTTTTTTCTCTATCTCCTTGTTTCTGTGTCCATCGTGGAGGGTACACAGTGGATTGGGAACCAGTAAAGGACTGGCCAGAGGTTGGAGAAAATAACAGGGTTGTAAACCTGTATATACTAGAGCCCCCCCATTCATCAAGGCGATCCAATTGATCCTGATCAGTAGCCCTAGAGTGTTTAACAAAGTGTTTAACAGTGACACAAGAGCTACCCACAAGGGGGAGAGCCAAGGTTGACTATGTTTTCATCACACATACCTGCTGGACTGGGGTTAGTCCTGTAGTGGCCTGACTGCAGCATAAATAAGAGAAAACTTAAACAGCTACAGCGTGATAACAGTAAGGATACAGTAAGGAAACTGGAACTGGAATTCATGTAGGGGGGACACAAGAGTGTAATTATCTGCATTTATCTGACTGGGCTGACTCCCCTCTTTCTGACTTTCTGATCTTTGCTGCCCATGACGAGGAAGGATGTTCTTCAGGAGTGTTTTAACATTTCATTTTGATAGTATCTTCAGCCGATCTGGATATCAAACTTAACCAAAGCCATAGGTTAACGAGGACCAGAGAAAAGTTTGGTAGATTTTACGGAACATAAAGGGAGGGAGGCAGTAGTGAGAGCCTGCACTCCCCAACTTATATATTGGACTTTTTCTAAAAACAAGGGCTGGACTATCTGCATAGATATAGATTAATTTACCACAGTTTTTTGTTTTTTTTGCTGTTTTTTTTTTTCTTTTGGGGGGGAAAAGGGTGCAATATTACCTTTAAAACTAGTTTGTATGTTTTTTATGACAAAATATGCCAAGTCAACCCACTACTAAGGCCAGCCAAGCGGCAAGCCAAGCTAGTCAAGCAGCTGCTAAGCTTGAAAAATTTGCTCATACCCCTGGCCAAGATACCCAGACTCCCCCCAAAAGTAACCTACAATATCAACAAGTCCAACCTAAAGTAGGGACATCGGGGATAAGAAAGAGCCAGGGGCAGAGTCAGACTCTAGGGCAAAACCAGCCACCAGTATCGGTGGAAGTAGGGGGGATAGGCCAGGACCGGAGATCTCAAATGGCCCAGGGGGTACCAGTAGGGGAGGAGAGCCCAACTCACACCGAGCCATCACTAAAGGAGGTTTTGCAGGCGGTCAACCTATGTAGAGACTCCCTAATTGAAATGGCGGCTCAATTAAAATCAATACAAGCAGATCTTCTACTAGTTAGACAGGAGATACAAACTACACAGGAAAGGACTACTGCGCTAGAGACACGAGTTGCTCTAATAGAGGATGACTTGGACCCCCTTAAAAAAGAACTGGTAGCCATGAGAGGACAACTAAGTAGGCAGGAGACTAGGATAGATGAGATGGAAAACAGGATGAGGAGAAAAAATGTACGAATCCTTGGGATTCCAGAACACAGTGAGGGTATAGATGCAGTAGGATTCCTGGAAAAGTGGTTTCGGGACACAATGGGCATGGAAGTATTTACCCCCTTCTTTTCCATAGAGCGGGCACATAGAGTCCCGGCAAGACCTCCCCAGTCCGGCTCCCCTCCCAGACCCTTAATAGCTAAGATATTGCACTTTAAGGATAAAGTGACTATTATGCGTAGGGCAAGGGAACTGGGCAATATGATGTATAATGGAGTTAAGATATCTGTATACCCGGATTTCTCACCGGAATTGCAGAAGAGAAGAGCTAGATTCATTGAAATTAAACGTAAACTACGCCAGGCACGCATAGTGTATGCATTGATATACCCGGCTAGATTACGATTAACAGTTAGTGGGGGGACCAAATTTTTTGATACTCCAGAAGGGGTGAATGAGTGGCTAACCACATATAATGAAACAGGATAAAGGAGGGGTTATAGACTGTGATTACTTATATAATAAAATGTTTTTCTAGATACCTTCCAGGCCTGCCCTTGGGCAGGCGGGAAGGTCAACTTGTATCTTTTAATTGCTTTGTCCTAAGCGGAAGGGGAGTGGGGGAGAGAGGTACGGAAGAATGGGAACAGTGAGCAGGATACCCCCAACTTTTTTTAGTTGGAGGGACCTTGCAAAATGTTCTCAAGATTTTTATGTTGTTGTTGTGAGTTTTTTCTTTGGTGGTGGTGATGAAGGGGATTGGGTAGGGAGGGGAGAAGGGAGGGCTACGGGAGGGGGCAAGGGGAAGGTATTAAGTATGTTGAATGCATGGATAGGTCACAATAGGAAGTCCCCGGGTAGGCCTAGGAAGGCAGAGAGGAAGGGAATGGAGGAAGATAGAATGTATGTATGGCTTAGTAGGGGGGTAGGTATGAATGGATGGTACGAATGGGCAATAGGAAGGGTTGTTTGGATGAAGTATGTCTCCAATGGGGAAGATAGGTATCAAACACATTTGTTCACTTTGAATTGTTTGAGTAATACACGATTCTATTATTTTCACGACACTAATAGGCTAACACAGGAAGTTAAAAAAATTAAAGCACAACAAAATGAAGGTAGAGTTTATAGAGTTGCAATAAATAGACAACTTCAAGTATATGGGTAGTAATACACGGTTAAAAAAGAAAGCCATCGCACTTTGCTCTTGGAACATAAGGGGTTTAGGAGATTTGGGGAAAAGGGCAGCAGTATTGAACACAGTAAGAGCACATGGGATCTCTATCCTGTGTTTACAGGAAACACATTTTTCAAGTACTTCTCTGTCTCACTTGGGGTGGAGGGACTTCCAATTCCAATACCATTCTACTCACACGTCCTACTCAAGGGGGGTTAGTATTTTTATTAATAAGGGTGTAACATTTACCTGCCTTCAGAATAAGATTGACGAATCTGGGAGATACGTTTTCCTGCACTGTAAAGTAGAGAATAAAACCTTCGTCCTAGCTAGTGTGTATATACCACCACCTTTTAAATTGGACATCTTTTATGACTTAGCAGAGTTTGTGTTGGACAAACCTAGTATCCCGATTTTTATGATGGGAGACTTCAATATGGTCATAGACCAGGATATAGATAGATTCCCACAATCAACACAAGGGAGAGGCCTAACGGATAAACGACTGGCCCATATAATGGGAGAAATGGGCCTGAGGGACCTGTGGAGACTACACAATCCGGGAGATCGGGCTTACTCATGTTTTTCCTCCACACATTCCACACTCTCTCGAATAGATATGACACTGGGGAACGATGAGGCAATTATTATATCCGGCGGCCCAAAGTATTTGCCGAGGGGTCTCTCGGATCACTCCCCGATGACAATATCTGTGGAGATCGGTGGGGAAAATCAACCCCGGGAGTGGAAAATTAGCCCAGCTTGGCTGGAACTTATTGGGGAATCGCAGGAAGTTATAAAGGCTATGATAGAATTTATAGATCTAAACAACGGAACAGCATCACAGGGGGTTATCTGGGACACTTTAAAGGCATCTAAAGGGGTCTTCTGATCCAACAGATTTCAGCAATCAAGAGAGAGTCTAATAGAAGGGAGGTGGAGGCAGCACAAACTGTGACACAATCAGAAGAACAATTTGTTAAAGATCCATCAGCGGGGAACCTTGGGGCATGGACAGAGGCACAATGGGTTTATCGTTGGATAATGATGGGGAAAGCAGAAAAGAGATATATATTCCAAAAACAAGTTAGTTTTGGAGAAGGAGAATCTGTAGGTCGGATGCTTTCGCAGTTGGTGAAAGTTAATTCTCCTCCATCACTGGTGCCAATGATTAATACGCCCACTAAGGGAATAACCACCAATACCCCAGAAATTGTGGACTCTTTCAAAGAGTATTATAAAAATCTCTATAGCTCTACTCAGGAAGAAATGGATGGTCCAATGGGAACCTTCTTTAAAGACTTGACTATTCCCCGTCTCTCTGAAAATGCTAGGAGCAAATTGGATGCTCCTATTACATTAGAAGAGATACAACTCACGATACAGGCAATGGCGACCCGGAAATCCCCCGGGCCGGACGGCCTACTGGTAGAGGTCTACCGCCGTTTTGGAGACGTTCTGCTTCCTGAGCTGCTGAAGACACTCAATTGGGCGCTGGTTGAAGGGGAGCTCCCCCGTTCTATGAGGGAGTCAACTATAATTGTTATACCAAAAGAAGACAAGGACCCATTGGACCCCTCATCATATAGGCCTGTCTCCCTGCTTAATCTGGATGCCAAGATTTTGGCAAAGATCTTGGCGTCCAGATTGAACGGGGTGATAGAAGACCTAGTCCATCCCGACCAATCAGGATTTATTCCTGGTAGGTCAACCAATATAAACATCAGACGAGTATACCTGAACTTACAAATCCCAACGGAAGACGAGGGACATAGAGCCATTCTCTCGTTAGATGCCGCTAAAGCTTTTGACACATTGGAATGGGGCTATTTATGGAGGACCCTGAGTGAGTTCCAAATAGGGCCAATATTTTCTAAATGGGTAAAAATTATGTACAAAACACCAGAAGCTAGGGTGAGGATTAACAATGCACACTCCGCAGGGTTTCGATTGCTAAGGGGGACGAGGCAGGGATGCCCTTTATCCCCCCTCCTGTTTGCTCTTGCAATTGAACCCCTGGCTATATCTCTCCGTTCTTGTATAGAGATTAGGGGGTTTATAAGAGGCCTGGAAGAGGAAAAGGTAGTCCTATTTGCAGACGATCTACTTGTACTCCTAGGTGATGTACAGAACTCCCTGAAACAAACCATGTGTAAAATCAGCGAATTTGGTGAATTCTCGGGCTTAAACATTAATTGGGGAAAATCCACTTTATTGCCAGTGGACCCCCTATATAGTCCACTACCCCAAGAAGCCAGTAGATTGCAAGTAGTAACCCAGATGAAGTACCTGGGGGTCATTATCACGAAAGATCCCAAAGCCTATATAGTAAACAACTTGGCCCCACTGTTGACCAGGTTCAAAGAGAAAACTAGGATTTGGAAGAGGTTCCCTCTCTCCTCGATGGGCAGGTGTAATCTTATTAAAATTATTTTTCTCCCACAAGCCTTGTATATTTTAGCTAACTCCCCGGTATGGGTTTATAAAAAATGGTTCAATAGATTTGATACTATATTTAGAGAACTGATATGGAAGGGTAGTATAGCGCGTATCAGTCTAAAAATCCTTCAACTTCCGACCAATGAAGGGGGAGTGGCAATCCCACACCTGTTTAGATACTTCCTAGCATCCCAATTACAATATATGAGGGGCATTGGGGCGGGGGAAAATCTGCTCCAGGTATTCCTAAATAGACAAACTGTTGAGATTATGGAAGCAGGTACGGTGATACGGGGAATTCCTACCCTCGACCTAATGAACAAGGTTTGGGTAGCGGCTAAGGGAATACTGGGATGTAGAGGCTATACGGAATATTCACCACTGTGGAAGAACAATAATTTGAGAGAGGTACAAAAAATAGGACCAATTAGGGAGTGGGAACGAAGAGACATAAAATATTTACATCAGCTTTTTACCAATGGACAACTAAAAACATTCCAAGAGCTCAGAGCGGAGTTTTCAATACCTAGGAAATCTTTCTTTCGGTACCTCCAAGTGAGACATGCACTTACACTACAATTCAAGGACTCACCAGTAGAATGGGGTAATATATCGACACTAGTGAGAATAGTGCAAACAGAATCAACAAAGGGGTTGACCTCAGGGACGTACTTGATCCTACATAAAGATGCCAAGGGCGGTCAGTATACCTCCGTCTCTAGAGATAAATGGGTAAGGGACGGGGTTAACATTACAAATAACCAATGGGATAGGATTCTTGAATTAGCTCCATGGGTCTCTCTTTCTCCACCTCAAAAGATGTCGCACTTGTTCCTCTTATACAGAGCCTACTTTACCCCGAAAAAACTTTTTAGCTTTGGAAGCAGAATAGACCCCTCCTGCCCAAGGTGTGGAGGAATGGAGGGAGACATGATACACATGTTTTGGAGATGCCCCAAGCTGCATCGCTATTGGCTGGAGGTAGTGGAAACAATTTTTCAGGTTTTCGATGTCTCTTTCGAGACAGAACCCAAGACTTGTGTACTAGGATGGATGGCTGGGAAAGGAAGACCTAATGATACTAATATCGCAATGCTGAGATGTCTGTTTCAGGCGCGTAAACTTATAGCCCAGAGATGGCAGTCGCCCACCCCTCCATGCAGTAGAGAATGGGAGCAAGCTGTGAATAGTATGGTATTAAAGGAAAAAACACTCTATATAAGACAGGGGAGTATTAATAAATTTGAGAGGATGTGGAAAACTTGGTGCGAAAAAAAGAAAATAGACACAAAATAAATAGAGGAACAATTTTGAATTAGAGAAGGAGACATGCGTGAAGGTAGATGTGCGATGTGAATGGTCAAGATATGTGAACGAATAAATGTGGGGGAAATAGTAAATAGATAGAGTTAATTGGGAAGAGGGTGAGGACACACAGGTTGGAGCAACAATTTGTTCGCGTTATCATACTTTTTCTTATACTGTACTATGTTTGTGTCACAGGTACTCACCCGGGCCGATATGCTGAGAGCTGCTCCCCTTGCGACTAGGAGCACGATGCCTCTGGAGTGGGTACAGAGGTCACCGGGCACAAAGATGCACGGGTTGCCAGCAGGAGTGTTGCAGGTGGTGTACAGTAGCGACGTTGACCAGGAGAGGCTGATGCTGCACTGGAAGTAGACACCTGGCAGGGCTGTGGTCAGGCAGAGGTTATAGAGGTACCAGAACATATGCTGGAGGAGGACCCTCAGGAGCATGAGAGAACTGAAAGTCCAGAACACCGAGCAGGGGGTCAAGCACAAGGACCAAGAGATTGTCCAGTAAGCAGGCCGGGGGTCAAGCACAGGTGATCAGGCAACAGAGATATCCAGGAAGCAAGCCAGGGGTCAAACACAGGTAAGTAACTCAGAGAATGTCCAGTAGGCAGGCCGGGGGTCAAGCACAGGTGATCAGGCAGCAGAGGTATCCAGGAAGCAAGCCAGGGGTCAAACACAGGTAAGTAACTCAGAGAATGTCCAGTAGGCAGGCCGAGGGTCAAGCACAGGTGATCAGGCAGCAGAAGTATCCAGGAAGCAAGCCAGGGGTCAAACACAGGTAAGTAACTCAGAGAATGTCCAGTAGGCAGGCCGAGGGTCAAGCACAGGTGATCAGGCAGCAGAAGTATCCAGGAAGCAAGCCAGGGGTCAAACACAGGTAAGTAACTCAGAGAATGTCCAGTAGGCAGGCCGAGGGTCAAGCACAGGTGATCAGGCAGCAGAAGTATCCAGGAAGCAAGCCAGGGGTCAAACACAGGTAAGTAACTCAGAGAATGTCCAGTAGGCAGGCCGAGGGTCAAGCACAGGTGATCAGGCAGCAGAAGTATCCAGGAAGCAAGCCAGGGGTCAAACACAGGTAAGTAACGGCAGAGGTGGTCACACAGATTCCGGGTCGGCACAGGTAGTCAAGCAGGTACAGGATACTGGATACAGGATACAGGATACAGGATACAGGATACAGGATACAAGGCCTGGAGCCAGGACTCAGGAAGAGACAACAAACCAGCAATTTGTGAGCGAACAGGGGAAGCCTTTTATAGGCCAGGTGAGTGGTCAGGTGGGATACCCGGACGAGTGCCACGGACCCGCGCATGCGCACCCGCTACCCGGCGTACCTGTACTATTCGTTGCGCTGCTCTACCGCGCGTGCGCAACCCTGGAACCCGGCGGTGAAGCACGGTATTTCCCTGACAGTTTGCTCCTTTATTTTTCTTTTTTTTGCAAAATATCTGTACCTCCCCTACTCTTCTCCCAGAATGTTAGAGGATGAGTGGTTTAATTATCTCTCTTACTGATATTTGGACAAAATACGGATGTAAGAATGTTTTATGCTATGTATGATGTTTATGTTGTAAAACTGAAAACGATCAATAAAAATATAAAGTTAAAAAAAAGAAGAGGTAGGTCTTGAGTTTCTTCCTGAAGGCCTGGTGGTTTTCTTCCATGCGAATGTCGGTTGGTAGAGCGTTCCATAGCCGTGGTCCTTGGACAGCGAATCTCCGTTCCCCCTTTGATTTGCGAAGGTATTGCGGAGCGTTTCCATATGTGCATTTATGGGTGAGGCAGAGGGTCTTGAATGCGACCCGATTCCTTACGTTTAGCCAATGCAGGTTCCTCAGGGAAGGGGAGATGGATTCCCAGGGTTTTTTCCCTGTTATCAGTCTTGCCGCCGTGTTTTGGATAAGTTGTAGGCGCGCAAGTTGATATTGGGGTAATCCTATGTAAAGGGAGTTTGCGTAGTCCAGTCGAGAATTGATGACTGTTCCAACTACCACTGCTTTGTCCTCCTTTGGAATGAAGGGGATGAGTCTGCGTAGCAGGCGGCGCAGATGGTGAAATCCACTGACCACTGCTCCTATTTGGGCATCCATTGACATTTCTGAGTCAAAAATGACTCCGAGACTCTTGGCCTTGGTCCTAGTGGTGATGGTCTGTCCAAAGATGGTAGGAGGTATCCAAGGGATCTTGGTTCGGGGGTTATGATTTGCATGTAGAATAAGAAGTTCTGTTTTTGATTCATTAAGTTTGAGGGAGCTAGTAGTCATCCAGTCGTCTATCATAGTGAGGCAATTTCCTAATTGCTGATGATGGTCTTTTTGTCCGGTGATACGAAAATATAATTGAGTGTCGTCGGCGTACGAATGGAAGCAGAGGTCTGACCTTCTGATGATGTTGAGGAGTGGGCGAATGTAGATGTTGAAGAGCACTGGCGACAAGGGAGATCCTTGAGGGACTCCACAGGAGATTGCCCGGGTTTCAGAGGTGAAAGCTCCTAGTTTCACTGTCTGAGAGCGATTTCCTAAGAAGGATCCGAACCATTGTAGATCTGATCCAGTGACTCCTGCTACTTCTGTAAGGCGGATGAGTAGAGTATTGTGGTCCACAGTATCAAACGCTGCACTGAGGTCCAACAGTACCAGGAGACATGATTCTCCGTCATCCGCTGCTTCGAGGGCATCATCCCAAATCTTCAGGAGTGCGGTTTCTGTCCCATGGCCTGGGCGGAATCCTGATTGTAACGGGTCCAGGAGTGTGTGTGTGTCCAGGTGGCGTTGTATCTGTTGTACTACCGCTTTCTCCATAATCTTGGAAATGTTGTTCAAGCTTATCGGTCTTCGGTGGTTAGGGTCCCGTGGGTCGAGGTTGGGTTTCTTTAGCAGGGGTTTGATGATGCCTTGTTTGAGGGCGCCTGGAACAATCCCTTCTTTGAACGATTGATTTATGAGGTGCGTTATGGTGGGAGCCAGGATGTCGAAGCATTCTTTCAGGAGTTTTGTGGGGATGATGTCAATAGAGGATGTGCTGTCTCTGAGATTTTTGATGATGTTTTTAGTGGTATCCGTGGTGATTGGGATCAGAGAAAACTTTGGTGGTTGTGGGATGTTTGTGTCGATATCGACTTTTTGCTCTGGTTGACTGCCGTTGGATGTCTTTTGGATGCCTTTACATCACAGTGCCCCTTTACAGTGTCGTTCATGTTACATTAATGTAATGAAGACTGCACTGTAATGTGAGGCTGGAATAGGAAGGGGACTGCACTGTAATGGGAGGCTGTGATAGGAAGAGGACTGCACTGTAAAGGGGCACTGTGATGTAAAGGGGAGTGCACTGTAAAAATTACAGTGCACTCCCCTTTATATTAGTACCCCTAGCAATCACCCCCCCCAACTTTTCTCTCTAACGTCACAGTGCCCCCTTTCACTCTCTGCCTCCCATGCACAGTCACACCTTTGGCAGGGGAGAGGCAGGATTCAGCCCGTGTGTTCTCTCCTGGCTCTTCTGCCTAAGGTTGCCACCTCATCCCTTTAAACTCGAACACATATGAATTACACGGGTTCTGAGGCTGATTTAATGCAGATAAGGCACCAAGTGAGTTTAATTACCACCTTAATTAGCCATAGAACCTGTGTAATTCATGTGTTTGGGTTTAAAGGGATGAGGTGGCAACTCTACTCCCGCCCCACTGACGATGTCATCCTATTAGCAGGGCAGTGGGAGGAGCTGCATATCTGGATGGAGGGCAGAACCTGGCAAACTTATCTTTTTAACAAGCGGGTGATTACCAGCTTGTTAATATAAAAGACTCCAACCCTGTGCAGATCTCCTGCTCCTCCTGCCCCCTGCCCTGCTGATAGAATGACATTGTCGGTGGGGTAGGAGAGTACACATAGGCACGGCTGCACACCAGGAGTTGAGCGGCAACCACAGTCTGTGATAATCCTGTCTGGACC